>WOXC01004751.1:0-410762 GCA_011680675.1 Gymnobelideus leadbeateri | reverse complement strand
ATCTGACCTTGGACACTTACTAGCTGTGTGACCCTGGGCAAGTAATTTAACCCTGTTTGCCTCAGTTTTCTTAACTGTCAAATGAGCTGGAGAAGGAAATCTCTGGAGAAGGTATTTCTGCCAAGAAAATCCCAGATGGGCTCACAAAGAGTCAATCATGACTGAAATAACAGAACAACAACAAAGAGAGGACAAACTCTTGAATAATTTTTGGTTATCCTAGAGGAGATGCAACAATGTTCTGGGGCATGATGTAACCAGCACAATTTTATTCCCCAACAAGAACACCTGAAGGATGTGTTCATCCATTGAGAATCCCTTTTCAAATTGAACTCTGTGATGAAACTCCTCTTGGACAATAGTTAAGACCTTTTGTGAATATACACATCTTCCAATTTTATTCCTCAGGAGATATTAATGACCAGAGGGTCATCAGAAAAGATTATCTCCCTTGTAATAGCTTTCAATTAGTCTTGAATAATTTAGACAGATGGGTAAGAGACATTTTATTAGAAAACTTTGAGGGTACATTTTGCTTTATTGTATAAATTTTAAAAAATAAATAAAAAATAAAGTGGAATCATCCCAAAACCCCTCCAAAATTTGTCATTTTCCTTTTCTATCATATTAGTCAATCTGACAGGTAAACTCAGAGTTGTATTAATTTGCATTAATGAATCAACAGTGATTCAGAGTATTTTTTTTTATTTTTGGAGGACAATTGGGGTTAAGTGACTTGCCCAAGGTCACAATGGCTAGTTTTTGTGTTAAATGTCTGAGGCTGGATTTGAACTCAGGTCCTCCTGACTCCAGGGCCAGTGTTCTATTCACTGCGCCACCTCACCACCCCCAGAGTATTTTTTTTATATGACTATGGATAGCTTTGATTTTTTTTTAATCTGAAAACTGCCTGTTCATATTTCTTCATATCCTTTGACTATTTATGAATTGGGAAATGACTTATATTCTTATATATTTGACTCAGTTCTCTATGTATTTGAGAAATGAGATTTTTATCAAAGAAAACCACTGTAAAATTTCCCCCTTTTCTGCTTTTCTTATAATCTTGGTTGCCTTGGTTTTGTTTGGGCAAAAACTTTTTAATGTAATACAAATCATTCATTTTACATTCCATAATGTTCTCTATCTCCTGTTTGGTTATAAATTCTTCTCTTATCCATAGACCTGACAGGTAAACTATTTCATACTTCCCTAATTTGCTTATGGTATTAGTCTTTACATCTAAATCATGGACCCATTTTGACCTTATGGTGTAGGGTATGAGATGTGGGTCTCTACCTTATTTCTGCCAAACTGCTTTTCAGTTTTCCCAGTTGTTTTTGTCATATAGTGAGTTGTCCTAAAAGCTGAGATCTTTGCATTTATTAAACACTACTTTGCTATAGTCATTTACTACTATGTATAGTGTATCTAATCTCTATAGATCCATCATTTTATTTCTTAGCCAGTATCAGATTATTTAGATAATTACTTGTCTATGTATACTCCTTCTAACTACCCTAGTAGAGATACAGTTCTCAGGAGTTACAAGTATCATCCCATGTATGCATGTAAACTCTTTAATCTTATTAGATAACATGGTTTCTTTCTTTTCTGTTTATCTTTTCATGTTTTCTTGAGTCTGTATTTGAAGATCAGATTTTCTGTTCAGCTCTGGTTTTTTCATCAGGGAAATTTGAAAGTCCCCTATTTCACTGAATATCCATCTTTTTCCCTAAGAAATTATACTCAGTTTTGCTGAGTAGTTACTTCTTGGTTGAAACCCAAGCTCCTCTGCCTTCTAGAATATCACATTCTAAGCCCTCCTATTTGTTAATATACATGTTGCTAAATCTTGCCTGACTATGGCTCCATGATACTGAAATTGTTTCTTTCTGGCTGCTTGCAGTATTTTCTCTTTGACCTCATAATTTTAGAATTTGACTACAATATTCCTTGGAGTTTTCATCTGGGGATCTCTTTAAGGAGGTAATGGGTGGGTTATTTTAGTTATTATTTTATCCTCTGATCCTAGGATATCAGGGCAGTTTTCTTTGATAATTTCTTGAAAGATGCTGTCCAGGCTCTTTTTTAATCATGGCTTTTGGGTAGTCCAATAATTCTTAGATTTTTCTCCTAGATCTATTTTCCATGTCAATTCTTTTTCCAATGAAATGTTTCACATTTTTTTCTATTTTTTCATTCTTTTGATTTTGTTTGACTAATTTTTACTGTCTCATAGAAGTATTAGCTTCCATTTGCCCAATTCTAATTTTTTTTTTTGCTTTTTGGAGGGCAGTTGGGGTTAAGTGACTTGCCCAAAGTCACATAGCTAGTAAGTATGTCAAGTGTTTGAAGCTGGATTTGAACTCAGGTCCTCCTGACTCCAGGGCCGGTGCTCTATTCACTGTGCCACCCAGCCATCCCACCCTCCCCCGCAATTCTAATTTTTAAGGAATTATTTTCTTCAGTTAGCTTTTGTACCTCCTTTTCCATTTGGCCAATTTCACTTTTTAAGGCATATTCTCCTGTCAATTTTTTTCCTTTCTTTTCCAAGCTGTTGGATTTCTCTTGCATGCCTCATTTCTTTTTTCCAGCTTTTCTTGATTTTCTCTTATTTGATTTTTAAAATCCTTTTTGAGCTCTTCCAAGGAGGATTTTTTAGGTCTGAGATCAATTTATATTCTCCTTTGAGACTTCACATGTAGGCATTTCGACATTGCTGTCCTCTTCTGGTCTTCCCTGTTGCCATAGTGGCTTTCTGTGATCAGGGATCTTTTCTGTGTTTTGCTCATTTTAAGCTGCTTTGTGACTTTCCAAATTGCACTCTGTTCCTGGCACATAGGAGGGATTATTCCAAACTTCTTGCACTGGGGAACAGGGGCCTAGTCACTGACTTTCTGTGCTGGGGCCTCCAGGGCTCACATCTTGCCCATTGCGCTGGAGTGGCTCAACCTAGTCGTGCCTGTTGTCCCAGGGTCTTGGTACTAGCAGTTTGCTTTCTGTGCTGGGGTTAGAGATCTCACAGCTGGCTTGCTACACCTCTAGCCTGCTGAGCCAGGACCAATGGGCCTTGGGTGCTGATCTGTGCTGTAACTAAGAATCTCCCACTGGCTTGCCCAGACACTATCTGCAACTGAGCTGCACTCCCCTTTTGCCCAAGTGAGGTGGACCTTTTCTGAAGTCCTTCTAAGTTATTTTAGGCTGAAAAATTGTTTCACTCTGTCTTTTTGTGGGTTCTGTTGCTCCAGAATCTGTTTAGAGGCTTGATTTAACATTGTTTCAGAAGGAAACCGGGTAGAGCTCAGGGAACTTTCCTGGCCTGTCTCTGCCATCTTGGCTTGGCCGACTCTGGCCAATTTGACTTTTTAAGGAGTTGTTTTCTTCAGTGAATTTTTGTATATCTTTTTCCATTTTTTTCTTTTCCTTTACCAAGCTGTAGGCTCTTTTTTTTATGATTATCTTTTTTTCTTTGTCATCCTATGTGTTTTATTATGCATTTTAAAATCAAATGCTTTATTAACTTCTAGTTTACATCATCCATTTCTGCAAGATTTTAAGTTACAAATTTCTCCCCTTTTTTCCCCTACCCACCACCCCAAAAATATCCCCTTCTCCAATCTACTCTCTCCCATATCTTCTCCCATACCCCCTCTGACTTTCCAGTAGGGCATGGTGGATCTCTATGCCCCAGTGCCTGTATGTCTTATTTCTCAGCTACATGTAAAATAATATTAATAATAGTATATATAAAACATTTGATTTAAAAACTTTGAATTCCAGATTCATTCCCTTCCTCCCTTTTCACTCACCCTTACTGGGAAGATAAACAATTCAGTATAGGTTGTACATGTACAGCTATGCAAAACATTTCCACAGTGGATACATTGCAAAAGACTGAACACATTTCCCCCCCCTCCCATCCCACCTCTCACTTGCTCCACTCTCCACCTTGATCCTGTCCCTTTTCAAAAGTGGGTGCTTCCAACTTCCCTCTACTCCAGCCTGACCTCCCTTCTATCATCCCCCCTCTCATCCTCTTCCCCCCCACTCTCCTGTAGGGTGAGACACCTCACTCAGTGTGCATGTCATTCCCTCCCCAAACCAAACTCAATGAGAATAAGGTTGACCCATTCCCTTTGCCTTCCTGTTCTTCCCCTCCATTGTAACCATTTTCCCTTACTTCTTCTGTATGAGATAGTTTACCTCATTCTGTCTCTCCCCATCTCCTATCAGTATATTCCTCTCTCACCTCTTAATTTCATCTTTTAAGTATCATCCCTTCCTATTCAATTGTATGTGCCCTCTATCTATATATACCTGTACTCATATGCCCATATACCCTCCCACATAGACATATATATGCATGTGTGTGTGTGTATGTGTGTGTGTGTGTGTGTGTGTGTGTGTGTGTATACACATTTCTATTTTCCCTTCAACTATTCTCACACTGAGAAAAGTTTCATAATTTACAATTGTCATTTTTCCATGTAGGGATGTAAATAGTTCAACTTTGATAAGTTCCTTATGATTTCTTTTCCCTGTTTATCTTCTCATGCTTCTTTTGCTTCTTGTATTTGGATGTCAAATTTTCTATTCAACTCTGGTTTTTTCATCAAGAATGCTTGAAAGTCCTCTATTCCACTGAATGACCATATTTCCCCCTGAAACATGATACTCGGTTTTGCTGGGTAGGTGATTCTTGGTTTTAATCCCAGCTCCTTTGACCTCTGGAATATCATATTCCAAGCCCTTCTACCCTCAGTGTAGAAGCTGCCAGATCCTAAGCTATCCTGATCGTGTTTCTACAATATTCAAATTGTTTCTTCCTGGCTGCTATAATATTTTCTCTTTGATCTTGGAATTCTGGAACCTGGCTATAATATTCCCAGTTTTCTTTTTGGGATCTTTTTCAGGAGGTGATCTGTGGATTCTTTCAACCTCTATTTTGCCCTCTGGTTCTAAAACATCAGGGCAGTTTTCCTTGAGAATTTCTTGAAGGATGATTTCTAGGTTCATTTTTTTGATCATGGCTTTTAGGTAGTCCAGTAATTTTTAAATTATCTCTCCTGGATCTATTTTCCAGGTCAGTGTTTTTCCCATGAGATATTTCACATTGCCTTCTATTTTTTCATTTGTTTGGATCTGTTTAATAGTATCTTGATTTCTCATAAAGTCACTAGCTTCCATTTGCACAAGTCTAATTCTAAAGGAATGATTCTCTTCAATAAGCTTTTGAGATACTTGTTCCATCTGGCAAATTCAGCTTTTGAAGGCATTTTTCTCCTCATTGCCTTTTTGAGCTTCTTTTGCCATTTGAGTTAGTCTATTTTTTAAGGTGTTGTTTTCTTCAGTCAGGTTGTTGACTCTCATTTCATAATTTTCTTGCATTGTTCTCATTTCTTTTCCCAATTTTCCCTCTACTTCTGTTATTTGATTTTGAAAATCCTTCTTAAAGTCCTCTATGGCCTGTAACCAGCTTGTATTTTTCTTGGAAGCTTTTGGTGCAGAAGTTCTGACTTCTGGTCAGCTGATGGTCATCTGAAGTCCCTCCAGCCAGAGCTGGTCAAGCCCACCCTGGGGCTAAAACCTCTGGCTCCCAAAGAGCTGGGCTCAGCTCCCAGAGTGCTGCACTGGCCGATTCTTGCCAACCCGCCCAGCTGTCCTCAGTGGGAGGTAAGCTTCTCTGTGTCATTTTGTGGCTTCTATAGCTCCAAAGTTTTTTCAGAGTCACCTTTTACATGAATTGGAGGAGGTGAGAGCCAGAGCCTCGCAGAAGTCCTGTTTCTACTCTACCATCTTGACTCTGACCCCCTTTTATAATTATCTTGTATTACTCTCATTTCTTTTTCCAATTTTTCCTCTTACTCTCTTATTTGATTTTTAAAAAAAAAACAACCTTTTTGAGTTCTTCCAGGAATTATTTTTTGAGTCTGGCACCAATTCACATTTTTCTATGAGGTACATGTAGCTGTTTTGACATTGCTGTCCTCTTCTGACTGTGTTTTGATCTTCCCTGTCACAATAGTAACTTTCTATGGTCAGGTTTTTTTGTTGTTGTTTGCTCATTTTCCCAGTCTACTTTTTGTTTTTTAAATTTATGTTAATGCTGGGTTCTGCTTCTGGGATGGAGGAGGAGACACTATCCCAAGTTTCAGGTTTTTCATGCTGCTGTTTTCAGAGCAAATTCTGGGAACTTGTAAGTTTCCAGTTCTTCCAAGGTTGTATGACATAAAGAGAGGTGCTTACTCCTCTCCTGGCCTATCCTCTGGTCTATGAGTGATTACAAACACTCTTCTGCCCTGGAAATGTGAGGAGGGTTTGCTCTTCATGGCTGCTGCAAGATCTGCTATACTAGCACTCCTCCTCACCCCAACACTGCCAGCCAGGACTGTGACCCAGATCTAAGTATGGGCAAGGCAACAGAGTCCTGCCTCAGTGCTAACAAAGAGACCCCAGTAATCTCCTTCTGACCAATTATTTGATCCCCTTACCATCTGTATGGGTTGCCATTTGCTTATTATTTCTTATAGCAGAATAGCATTGCAACAACTTGTTTAACCATTCCCCAATTGATTTTTCATCCCCTCAATTTCCAATTCTTTGCCACACTAAAAGAGCTGCTATAAATATTTTTGTACACATAGGTCCTTTTAATATTTTTTTTAATCTATTTAGGATACAGACCTAATAGTGGCATTTCTTGGTCAAAGGGCTACATAGCCCTTTGGGCATAGTTCCAAACTGCTGTCCAGAATAGCTGAATCAGTATACAACTTCTCCAACAGTGCATTATTGTTTTAATTTTCGCACATTCCCTCCAACATTTGTCATTTTCCTTTTCTGTCATCTTAGCCAATCTACTAGGTGTGGGGTGGTAACTCAGAGTTGTTTTAATGTGCATTTCTCTAATCAATAGTAATTTAGAGAATTTTTTCATATGACTATAGATAGATTTGATTACTTTGCTTTTTTTTTTTTTTAGGGCAATTGGGGTTAAGTGACTTGCACGAAGTCACACAGCTAGTAAGTGTGTCAAATATCTGAGGCCAGATTTTAACTCAGGTCCTTCTGACTCCAGGACTGGTGCTCTATTTACTGTGCCACCTAGCTGCCCAGATTTGATTACTTTGTCTGAAAATTGCCTGTTCATATCCTTTGACCATTTGTCAATTGAGGAATGGCTCTTATTTCTATAAATTCAACTCAGTTTTCTATATAATTGAGAAAGGAGGTCTTTATCTGAGAAACTGTATACAAACTTTTTTTTCACAGTAATGATTACTATATATTTCCCTCTATCCTATTTCCCCATTTTCATTCTATTTTCTCTCTTTTTACCTTGTGCATTCTCAAGTGTATTGTTTCTGACTGTTACCTTCCCTGATCTGCCCTCCCTTCTACCATTCCTCCCCCCACCTTCTCTTATCTCCTTACTTTCCAAGTCTCCTGTATGATAAGATAGAGTTCTACACCAACTGAGTATGAATGTTATTCCCTTTTTGAGCCAATTCTAATGAGAGTAAGTTTCACATGATCCCCTCCCTCCTTCCCCTATCTTTCCCTCCACTGTAAAATCTCTTTGGGGCCTCTTGTATGGGAGATAATTTGCCCCATTCTACCTCTCCCTCTCCCCTTCTCCCAGTACATTCTTCTTTCTCACCTCTTAATTTTATTTTCTTAGATAATCATCCCATCATATTCAACTCATACTTGTGCCTTCTGTCTACATATACTCCTAACTGCCCTAATAATGAGAAAGATTTTAAGAGTTACAAATATCATTTTCCCATGTAAGAAAGTAAAGTGTTTAGCATTATTGAATCCCTTATGATTTCTCTTTTTATGCTTCTCCTGAGCCTTGTATTTGAAAGTAAAATTTTCTTTTCAGATTTGGTCTTTTTTCATCAGGAATGCCTGAAAGTCCTCTATTTCATTGAATATACATTTTCCTCTGAAGGATTATTCTCAGTTTTTCTGGGTAGGTGATTCTTGGTTGTAATCCTAGTTTTCTTGCCCTCTGGAATATCATATTCCAAGCCCCCTGATCCTTTAAAATCTTATGTTTTCCTAACTATGGTTCCACAATATTATAATTGTTTCTTTTTGGTTGCTTGCAATATTTTCTGCTTGAACTGGAAAGTCTGGAATTTGGCTATGATATTCCTAGGAGTTTTCACTTTGTGATCTCTTTCAGGGGATGATCAGTGGATTCTTTCAATTTTTATTTTCCCCTCTGATTCTAGAATATTAAGGCAGTTTTCCTTGATACTCTCTTAAAGATGATGTCTAGGCTTTTTTTTTTTTTGTCATATCTTTCAGATATGGCTTAACATAAGTCTTAATTTTCTTTCTTGGATCTCTTTTTCTTTTTTTTTTCCAATGAGATATTTCACATTTTCTTCTTTTTTCATTCTTTTGGTTTTATTCTATTGTTTCTTGATGTCTCAAAAAGCCATTTCATGTTTCCTTTAAATATTTAGATACTATGTCATTTGGCACATATATATTAATTACTGAAACTAATTCACTGTCTATGGTACCTTTCAGAAAAATGTACCTTCCTTGATCATTCTTAATTAAATTTATTTTTGCTGTTCCTTTGCCTGAGATCATGATTGTTACCCCTGCTTTTTTTAGGTCAACTGAGGTGTGAGAGATTTTACACAAACCCCTATAGGAGTCTTTATTTTTTTTAATTAAACAAATGCTTTATTAACTTCTGGTTTACATAATTCATTTCCACCAAATTTTGAGTTACACTTTCCCCCCCATTTTTCCCTACCCACCACCCCAGAATAGCAGTCCCACTAGATATCCCCTCATCCAATCTGCTCTCTCCCATATCTTCTCCCATACCCCCTTCGACTTTGCCATTAGGGCAAAGTGAATCTCTGAGCCCCAATGCTGGACATCTTATGAAACATTTAATTTTAAAACTTCAATTTTCAGATCCATTCCCTTCCTCCCTTGTCACCCATTCCCTCTGAGAAGATAAGCAATTCAGCATGTGTTGTACATGTATAGCTATGCAAAACATTACCATAGTAGATATATTGTAAAAGACTGCTTATATTTCCCTCCCACCCATCTCACCTCCCACCTGGTCCATTCCCTACTTTTATCCTGTCCCTCTTTGATAGTGGGTACTTCCAACCTCCCCTCCCCCCAGAATGCCCTCCCCTCCATCCTCCTCCCTCTCATCCCCCTTTCCCCTACTCTCCTGCAGGGTGAGATATCCCATTTAGTATGTATGTGATTCCTTGAGCCAACTTCAGTGAGAATATGCTTTTGCCTTTTTGCCTTCCTGTTCTCCCCTCCCCTGCAACTACTTCCCCTTGCCTCTACTACATGAGATAGTTTACCCTACCCTGTCTCTCCCCATCTCCTCTTGCCACTTTCCTCTCTCACCTCTTGACTTCACCCCTTAAGAATCATCCCTTCCCATCAAATTCAACCTGTGCCCTCTATCCACGTATACCTGTAAACATATGCCCATATACCCTTCTTCAATTATTTTCATAATGAGAAAGGTTTCATCAGACACAGTTATTGTTTTTCCATGTAGGAATGTAAATAGTTCAACTTTGATAAGTTCCTTTTGATTTCTTTTCCTTGATTACCTTCTCAAGCATCTCTTGTTTCTTGTGTCTGAATGTCAAATTTTCTATTCAACTCTGTTTTTTTTTCTCAAGAATGCTTGGAAGTCCTCTATTCCACTGAAAGACCATATTTTCCCCTGCAACAAGATACTCAGTTTTGCTGGGTAGGTGAACCTTGGCTTCAATCCCATATCTTTTGCCCTCTGGAATATCGTATTCCATGCCCGTCGATCCCTCAGTGTAGAAGCTGCCAGGTCCTGTGCTATTCTGATTGTGTTTCCACAGTATTGAAATTGTTTCTTCCTGGCTGCTTGTAGTATTTTCTCCTTGATCTGGGAGTTCTGGAACCTGGCTATAATATTCCTAGGAGTTTTCTTTTTGGGATCTTTTTCAGGAGGCGATTTGTGAATTCTTTCAACCTCTATTTCCCCCTCTGGGTCTAACACATCAGGGCAATTTTCCTTGAGAATTTCTTCTTTTTTTTTTTTTGGAGGGCAATTGGGATTAAGTAACTTGCCCAAGGTCACATGGCTAGGTTTTTGTTTGTGTGTATTAAGTGTCTGAGGCTGTATCCAAACTCAGGTCCTTCTGACTCCGGGGCTGGTGCTCTACTCACTGTGTCACCTAGCCGCCCTGAGAATTTCTTCAAGGATGATTTCTAGGTTCTTTCTTTGATCATGGCTTTCAGGTAGTCCAATAATTTTTCAATTATCTCTCCTGGATCTATTTTCCAGGTCAGTGGTTTTTCCCATGAGATATTTCACATTGCCTTCTATTCTTTCATTTGTTTGGATCTGTTTAACAGCATCTTCATTTCTCATAAAGTCACTAGCTTCCATTTGCTCCAGTCTAACTCTGAGGGAATGAATCTCCTCATTAAGCTTTTTCCATCTGGCAAATTCGGCTTTTTAAGGCATTCTTCTCCTCATTGCCTTTCTGAGCCTCTTTTGCCATTTGAGTTAGTCTACTTTTTAAGGTGTTATTTTCCTCAGTCAGGCTGTTGACTGTCATTTCATACTTTTCTTGCATCTTTATCATTTCTCTTCCCAATTTTCCCCCACTTCTCTTATCTGCTTCTTAAGGTCCTCAATGGCCTGTAGCCAGCTTGTATTTTCATTTGGGGCTTTTGGTGCAGGAGTTCTGACCTCACAGTTCTCCTCCATGCTTTGATCCTCTTTGCCCCTAAAATACGAGTCCAATGTTGAATTTTTCTGTTTATTTTGTTTCTTTTGCCTAGGCATGTTGCCACTTAATTGCTTAATTTTGGGGCTTGTTGCCACGGTAGAACTCTGCCACCAGACAGAGTTCCCAAATGTGGGGTCTTCACAACTTCCACTGGTTGGGTGGCCTCTGTAAAGCCTCCACCCGCTCTGGCAAATTGGATACCCCCCCACAAAATTCCCCCCCAGACCACAATCCAGATCCAGGCAGTTTAAAGCAAGAGCGATTAACCCCCAGACAGATTGCTGGATCTCCCTACAGTTCACAGACCAGGAGCTAGAGCCGCCACTGACGCTGAAAAATGGCTTGTGTGCAGCATTTCTTCAGCAGCTTTTCGCCCCCAGGGGAGGAAGCCATGCGTTCCCCAAATACTGGTCCCAAAGTCCATAGGGAACTAACCTCTCACTTTGTCCTAGGCATATCTGTACTAATAATTCTGGAATCGCCTCAGCTGCTGGTGTTCTGGGGTCCCTCCAGACGGCTGCTGGCCTGGCCACCCTGGGGCTAGAACTGCGGCTAACTCAGGCCTGGGCTCAGCTCCCAGAGTGCTGCACTGTCAGTTCCCAGCACGCTGTGCTGCCCGCTCTCAGAGTGCTGCGCTGGCTGCTCCCTGCAGGGCTGCTGGGTTCTCCTCAGCGGGAGATTAGTTTCTCTGTGTACTTCTGTGGGTGCTGGGGTTCCAGAAGTTGTTCAGAGTCCTCTTTCACATTGTTTGGAAGTTTTGTGGGGCAGAGCACCTTGAAAGTGCTGTTTCTACTCCGACATCTTGGCTCCCTAGGAGTCTTTATTTTTTAAATGTGTTTCTTGTAAATAACATATTATTGAATTCTACTTCCTAATCTATTCTGCTGACCTTTTCTGTTTTATGGGTGAACTCATTGCCTTCACATTCACTTTTATGATAGTTAATTATCTATTTCTCTCTCTTATTCTTTTAGAATTTTTCATCTTTTTACTCTCTGCCCTATCTTTATCACAGCTTCTTACCCTTTTTTCCCTTTCCTTTAAAGACCTAAGACCTCTTCAAGATCTCCCCTCTGAGCTTTTTTTTTACTTATGATTAATCCCTCCCTGAACCTACCCTTCCTCTTATTACCCTCTTTCCCTACTTCCTATTCACACATGTTTCCCTGTTGAATTAATATACTAACAAATTGTGTATGTGTGTGTGTGTGCGCGCATACTTGTGTTTTAATCTCCTTTGACCTGTTCAGATGAAAGTTTGCATAGACTTCTAATTGGTCCTGTAAATAATAAGTTTAACTATCCTTCCTGAACTTTTTTTCTGTAGTGTATCCTTTTCCTTCCCCTCCACCCCAGTCCCAGTCCTTGGCCTTCCTATTTTCTTAAGATCATCAAAATAAATAAAACAATTTTCAGTCCTCTGTCTTATTAAACACCCTCTGAGACTATTGGTGATATTTAGATTCTGAAAAGAGATTTGCATCATCCCTTTCCTCCATCTCCAAACTGGAATATAAACAGTTTATCTTTACATAATCTTTTTTCATTACTCACTTTATACATATTTTTGCTTGCCATTTATTTTTGTATTTATTTTTTTCTACTAAGCTCTAATCTTTTCATTAAGAATACTTAAGTGTATGAGGCAGCTAGGTGGCACAGTAAATAGAGCACCAACCCTAGAGTCAGGAGGACCCGAGTTCAAATCCAGCCTCAGACACTTAACACTTATTAGCTGTGTGACCTTAGGCAAGTCATTTAACCCCAATTGCCTCTCAAAAAAAGTAAAAAAATACTTAAGTGTAAAAAAAAGTATACTTAAGTGAATAGAGTGCCAAATCTGGAGTCAGAAGGACCTGAGTTCAAATCCAGCCTTAGATACTTAACATTTACTAGTTGTGTGACTTTGGGCAAGTCACTTAACCACAATTTCCCTGCCTTCCCCCCTCCAAAAAGAAAAAAAAGAATACTTAAAAAGTCCTCTTTTTCATAGAAAGTACATTTTCCCCCTCAACGATTGTACTTCCAGAACTCTGCCAGGCAAATAGTAGATACTCAATAAATGTTTATTGATCGATTCCTTGATTTTTGTTGGGTATGTTAATTCTTGGTTGTAGTCCTTTATCTTTTTGCTTTTTGGAATACTGTACTCAATAGTCTCCCCTCTTACATATTGTTGGCTCTAAATCTTATTTGGTTCTCACTATGGTTTCCTAGGTGTTTGCAATGTTTTTTCTTTTAACCTGGAATCTCTGAATTTTTGCTTTGATATTCCGTAAATTTTTCATTTTGAGATTTCTTTCAGGATATAATCAGTGGATTCTTTTTATTTTCACTTTTCACTCTAGTTCTAAAATGGCTGAGCAATTTTCTTTCATGAGGTAGGTAGGTGGTACAGTGGATAGAGTGGTGGGCCTGGAGTCAGGAAAACCTGAGTTCAAATCCAGCCTCAGATACTTGTTAGCTCTGTGACTGTGGGCAAGCCACTTAGCCTCAGTTTCCTGAACATTCCTGGGGATAATAATAATGGGGGTAATAATAGCATCTCCCGGGAATAGAAACAGCACTTCCAAGGTGCTCTCCCTCACACCACTTCCAAACAATGTAAAAGGTGGTCTCTAAATAACTTCTGGAGCTCCAGCACCCACAGAATGACACAGAGAAGCTAACCTCCCACTGAGGACAGCCCAGCAGCCCTGCAGGGAGTGGCCAGTGCAGCACTCTGGGAGTGGCCAGCACAATGCTCTGGGAGCCCAGCCCAGGCCCACATGAGCCACGGTTTTAGCCCCAGGGTGGCTGGGCTAGCAGCTGGCTGGAGGGACCCCAGAACACCAGCAGCTGTGGCGAATCCAGAATTATCAACACAGATATGCCTAGGACAAAGTGAGAGGTTAGTTGCCTATGGACTTTGGGACCAATATTTGGGGAATGTGTCGGCTTCTTCCCCTGGGGGCAAGAAGCAGCTGAGGAGACACAGCACAGACACCATTTTGCAGCTTCAGTGGTAGCTTCAACTCCTGGTCTGTGAACTGTAGGGAGATCCAGCAATCCGTCTGGGGGTTAATGGCTCTTGCTTTAACCTCTCTGGATTTGGATTGTGGTACGGGGTGGAGGTCTGGGGTGGGTATCCAGCTTGCCAGAGTGTGTGGAGGCTTCACAGAGTCCACCCAACTAATACCTCCAGAAGTTGTGAAGACCCCAACGTTTGGGACGGAAGCTCCCCTGTCTGGTGGCAGAGTCCTACTGTAGCAACAAGCCCAAAAGTCAAGTAATTAAGTAGCAACATGCCTAGGCAAAGGAAACAAAATAAACAGAAAAATGCAACATTAGACTCCTATTTTGGGGGCAAAGAAGATCGAAGCAGGGAATAGGAGGAGGTCTGTGAGGTCAGAAATCCTGCACCAAAGGCCCCAAATGAAAATATGAGTGGGTTACAGGCCATAGAGGACCTTAAGAAGGATTTTAAAAACCAAATAAGAGAAGTGGAGGAAAAATTGGGAAGAGCAATGAGAAGGATGCAGGAAAAGTATGAAATGAGAGTCAACAGCTTGACTGAGGAAAATAACACCTTGAAAAATAGACTAACTCAAATGGCAAAGGAGGCTTTAAAGGGCAATGAGGAGAAGAATGCCTTAAAAAGCCAAATTTGCCAGATGGAAAAAGAATCCCAAAAGTTCACTGAGGAGATTCATTCCTTCAGAGTTATACTGGAGCAAATGGAAGCTAGTGACTTTATGAGAAATGAAGATGCTGTTAAACATATCCAAACAAATGAAAGAATAGAAGGCAATGTGAAATATCTCATGGGAAAAACCACTGACCTGGAAAATAGATCCAGGAGAGATAATTTAAAAATTATTGGACTACCTGAAAGCCATGATCAAGGAAAGAACCTAGAAATCATCCTTCAAGAAATTCTCAAGGAAAATTGCCCTGATGTTTTAGACGCAGAGGGGCAAATAGAGGTTGAAAGAATCCTCAGATCACCTCCTGAAAAAGATCCTAAAAAGAAAACTCCTAGGAATATTATAGCCAGGTTCCAGAATTCCCAGATCAAGGAGAAAATACTACAAACATCCATGAAGAAACAATTTCAATATTGTGGAAACACAATCAGAATAGCACAAGACCTGGCAGCTTCTACACTGAGGGATTGAAGGGCATGGAATATGATATTCCAGAGGTCAAAAGAACTGGGATTGAAGCCAAGGGTCACCTACCCAGCAAAACTGAGTATTTTGTTTCAGGGGAAAATATGGTCATTCAGTGGAATAGAGGACTTTCAAGCATTTTTGAGGAAAAAACCAGAGTTGAATAGAAAATCTGACATTCAGACACAAGAAGCAAGAGATGCTTGAAAAGGTAACCAGGGAAAAAAATCAAAAGGAATTTATCAAAGTTGAGCTATTTACATTCCTACATGGAAAAACAATAACTGTGACTGATGAAACCTTCCTCATTATGAAAATAATTGAAGAAGGGTATATGGGCATATGAATACATATGTGAATGTGTGTATATATGTTTGCAGGTATACATGGATAGAGGGCACAGGTTGAATTTGGTGGGAAGGGATGATACTCAAGGGGTGAAATTATGAGGTGAGAGAGGATAGTGGCAAGAGGAGATGGGGAGAGACAGGGTAGGGTAAACTATCTCAATGTAGAAGAGGCAAGGGGAAGTGGTTGCAGGGGAGGGGAAGAACAGGAAGGCAAAAAGGCAAAACCATATTCTCATTGAATTTGGCTCAGGGAAAGAATGGCATACATACTAAATGGGATATCTCACCCTGGTGGAGAGTAGGGGGAAGGGGGATGAGAGGGGGGATGATGGAGGGGAGGGCATTCTGGGGGGAGGGGAGGTTGGAAGTACCCACTTTCCAAGAGGGACAGCATCAAAGTAGGGAATGGACCAGGTTGGGGGTGGGATGGGTGGGAGGGAAATACAAGCATCGTTTTACAATATATCTACTATGGTAATGTTTTGCATAGCTATACATGTACAACACATACTGAATTGCTTATCTTCCCAGGGGGAATGGGTGACAAGGGAGGAAGGGAATGGATCTGAAATTTGAAGTTTTAAAATTAAATGTTTCAAATATATATAAATCCATAATAAAAAAAAAATAGCACCTCCCTTCCAGAGTTTTTGTGAAGATATATATGAGATATTTGCAAAGTGATTAGCATAATACCTTGCACATAGTAGATACTATATAAATGCTAGCTATTATTATTATTTATTATTGAAATATAATATCTAGACTAATTTTTTATCATGGCTTTCAGATAGTACAATGGGTATTGTTTTCCAAGTCAGTTGTTTTTATATGAAATATCTTAGATTTTCTTCTATTTTTTAAACTTTTGAAGTTCTTTAAATATTTCTTTTTGTCACCTGGAATAATTAACATATTTTTTGGTTCTAATTTTCCAGTGGTCTGTGGAATTTTGTATCTCTTGTGTTAAGCTTCTAATTCTTTTTCTAAGTCTCTTCTTCCATAACTCTCATTTATTTTCTAATTGTTTTTTCCAGTTCTCTTACTTAATTTATAGAATTATTTTAACTTTTAAACTGTTGCATAATTTCTTCTACGAATTCTATTTGATCTTTTGGCTAAGATGTATTTTTCTTTGGGGCTTCTCTCACAAGGATTTGGGAGTTATTCTCTCTTCAGGATTTGTGTCTTGAACATCCCTAGTATCATAATAGTTATTAACCTTTTTTATTTGCTCCAATCTTGCTTTCTGGATTGGGACTTCATTTTAAGCGTAGACTTTGGGCATTTGTGGGACTGTGGTAGCCTTGTATGATCCTGGTTTGTCTTTTCTGATATTCTGCTACAATGGTTAATTCAATAGTGCTCCCCAGGGACTGGCTCCCTGGGGACTGGCTCTGAGACCCCAGTTCTATAGTGTCTGCCCTTGGCACTTGCCTATTGGTTGACTTTCTGATCTTGTGCTGAAAATATGCTTCCTATGGGTTCCCCTTCAGGTTGTGATCACTTCTTGGTCTGAGATCTACAGTTAGTGGGGGAAGTTAAACTGCTCTGCTTCTTCCTTCCCTGTCTTCTTGGCTCCTCTCCCTTCTATGGCCTTTAAATAGAAGGTTTTTGTTGTTGCTCAGTCATTTTAAGTTATGTCAGACTCTCCATGATCTCATTTGGGATTTTCTTGGCAGAGATACTGAAATGATTTGCCATTTCCTTCTCCAGCTCATTTTACAGATGAGGAAACTAAGGCAAATAGAGTGCAGTGACTTGGCCAGGGTTACATAGCTAGTAAGTGTCTAAGGCTGGATTTGAACTTCCAAAGATGAGTCTTCCTTTGCTTCAGGGCCAGCACTCTATCTACCGAGCCATCTAACTGCCCTACATAGAAGGCTAACCATCTTAATAATAGGTGAAGGAGTCTTGTCTGGCAGTGAAGAAGAAAGTCAGCTATAGGAAAAGAACCCAGCTCTTAAGAATGGATCACCTTGTGAGTCTTCCTTCATACCTCTACCAAAGTCCAGAGGCAAAGGGAAAGGACTCATCTCTCTTCTTCCTTCTCCCATTCCCCTCAGCAGTAGTATTTTGTAGCAGAAGAATTCACCCAGTAGAGACACTCTAACTAATGGTAAGAACATCACTAGAAAAGACATGGTCTAGCTAGACCATCAATTGCCTGGATCACTTTTGTTCCCTAAGTTTGTATCTCTCTATTAATATACTTTATGTGTGTAGCCATTTGTCCACTGGCACTGTGTGTATTCATGGGACAGTGTGCTCCAGTTTTATAGGGGCAATATTTTGTTACTTCTTGCCATGCTATTTCAGTAAATGCCTTTGCTTTGAGTTACTTGTGTCAACTGCCTGACTACTAAAGGTAAACACACTGAAGGGGGCTAGTGAGCTATATTTCTAGGAATGTAAACTCACAAAATACCTTGAGCCTATAGTAGTTATTCCTTAGGAACCCAATCTCTGAAGGCAACTTGGTGTGGAGGGCTGCATATACTTGATCTAATCCAGCTGTTTTCACCATCTTTGTTTTCTATATTACCATTTCTACCTTTCCTATAATCACATCTAGGACTATGGTGTTATTATAATACAAGTCTGGTGGCTCTATTGTCCTTAATGGTGGGGGGGAAATTGTTATAAAAATCTCTGCAGATCAGTTTTCTTCTGTTTGTTGCTCTTCTTCCATTTTCATCCTTAAATGCCCTCAGGGTGACTTTGCTTAGTTAGGTTTCCTGCCAGGCTTTCTTTAAACTGGTTTTACCCTCCACTGCTTCTCTTTGTTTTATGAGGTGATACTGCCCATAATCTTCCATCATCCTTCCCCATAAGATTTTACAAACAAGTTTATATTCTAAGCCAGTGTTGCCCTTGGCCGCCATATCTCTCAACTTGGCAAGTAAGTCAAGTGTTTGCTGAGTAATTCTCTTTTTGGTCTCCTTGTTACAGCAATTGATTTATATTAGTTGAACTTCTGCATAAAGTGAGTGTAGTCTCTGTCTATGCTCTTAATTCCATATCCTATTTTTCCACATCAACAGCTTGCTTAATTAAATCAGGATAGTGGGGTTTTAATTGCATGCCATATCATTTTCTTATATTTCTTCTGGCTTTGCACTCATTTTTATTTTTCCCTTTCAAGTCTGTCCATCCATGAACAGCTGAGTCAGGAATGATCCCCACGATAGCGATTAATTTTTTCCTGTCTGTTAAAATAGAATTGATTTGGTTTTTGGTGATGTTATTCAGTGCTCACCCTATCTAGCACCTGCTAATTCTTTTCTCAAAGAAAGCAGTAATAGATATGAGGTTTCTGGCTAATCTCCATTACAGAAGTGTCAAACCCTCCTTAATCTCCCTAGTGGTGCCTGAACCAGATTTAAAGGGGACGTTTAATGAAATAGGGAAAATACAATGCAACATAGATAATGTTAATTGGTGCTTTTTAAAGTCAATGTGCCACCCATGGGCATCATTTCTATTTGAGTTTGACACTTCTGGTCTATAAGTCTTTGGTCTCTTTCATTCCTTTATCCTAATCTTCTTTTCCCAATATATTTCTCACTGGCCCCCTTTAATCCCTCCTTTGTTTTGAAGTTACCAAATATCAAATTCCATTTTGATTTCATTTGGATGTTCTCGTTGAGTTCTCTATTGAATTTCTCTTCATCCTATGCATTGGACAGTGGTCCTTAAGCAGGGATTATTTTCATTTTGGTCTTTTGCAAATACTTGATGAGCATTGACAGACTTTTAAAATGACCACATGTCCTCTTATTTCTTGACCAGACTAACTCTTTCAACTCCCCTGTCTGCCTCTCCAAGGAGAACTTGTGAGCTACCCTTCCAATTAGCTGCAAGTGCCTTCTGGTTTAGTTGATGTTTATGTCATAGTTGATACCATTTAGTTCTATTCATTGGTGATCTCACATGTAAATGACCAATAGATAAGTAAAAGGCTCTTGTTGTTCAGTCATTTCAGTCTTTCCGACTCTTTGTGACCCCATTTGTAGTTTTCTTGGCAAAAGATACTGCAGAGGTTTCCCATTTCCTTCTCCAACTCATTTTACAGAAGAGGAAACTGAGGAAAACAGAGTTCAGTGACTTAGAGCCACAAAGCTAATAAATATCTGAGGCCAGATTTGAACTAGGCAGATGATCCTTCCTGACTCTAGGCCTGGCACTCCATACACTATGGCACCACCTAGCTGCCCTTTTTGCATTGCTATTGAGCAGAAGGAAGACACACAGGATTGAGGGCCACTTGGTATTTTTCCTTTATTTTATGAGTTGCCAAAGAAATTAATCAGCAAGGGCTCTGTTATTCTGTTTAGTTGTTTGGTCATGTCCAATTCTTTGTTACCCCATTGACTATAGAATGCTAGGCCCTTTTATCCTCCACTATCTTTCAAAGTCTCTCCAAGTTCAGATTGTAGTCTCCACGGCTCTTTCTCTCCATCTCATCCTCTGCCATCCCCTTTTCCTTTTGTCTTCAATCTTTCCCAACATGTAGCAGGGGCTATCCCTTCTGACAATAAGACTCTCTACACTTGGCTAGACTGGTCCTCTGGAAGACTCCTCCTGTTAGTGGGGTCATAGCCAAAACCCTTCCAGCATGGAACAACTTCCATTCCAATGGCATAGCCTCTGAGAATCTCTCTGCTGTAATAAAGCAATGGAGTGGACTTTGGGGAGTAAGAGAAGGGAGTCATTTTAAACGGATTCAAGGTCCCAGGCCCAGACAAATTACACTAACAATGTTGTTACTGACCTGTCATTAATGATCTTTGAGAAAACCTGGGAAATTGGAAAGGTGACAAAAGACCTGGAGATGAACAAAATGTTATTCCATTGAAAAAAAAAACAGTAGCAAAAAAAAAAAATAACCAAAACCAACAAACAACAACAGTAGAAGCTTAGATAAGTATTCTTGCTGTTGATTCCTAGCAAGGTTCTAAAAGGGATTATTAAGCCTAGGGCTTGTCCTGCTGTTCACTAGATTCTGCCGTTGCCATGGAAGTCCAAGTTAGTGCAGGTGGCTGCATTGATGGGTGCTCTCCAGCTGAATTCAGGAAAAAGCTGGAGAGCAGGGCTGTGGAGTGGTGCTTGGCCACAGCCAAACAAATGTGACCAAATGGAACTATTCCTGATCCAGCTCAACACCCTGTGGTTCACCCAGTACTAAGCCTTTAATTCCTGGACCACTGATGCTACCTAGTCCCCATTAACCCACCTGGCTTGATTGTTACCCTGGACTTTGTTTCGAGACAACATAGTACTGTGGAAAAACCACTGAGGTAACCAGAAGAAGGTTTGAAACCTACTTTGGGCAATTGGTGACCTCAGTTGTTTTTCTCATCTGTAATTATACTTACACCAAATAGGATCAGATGAGAAAATGTATGTTAATCACTTGATGCACCAGTTAGATCAGTCCCTTCCCCTAAAAGGGAAAACATACAGATTGACCCAGTAGGGGGGGATGAGGAATATTCACAATATATACCCCCTGAGTCCAAAGGAATTCTGCAAATCCCTGTGCTGAGGTTTATCTGCTTACCTAAGATTGGCACATTCATTAAAGGCTCTGGCTCAGTGTATCTACCTCAATGTGAAATCTCAGAGGCCCTTAAAAATTGCAGGCCATTGAGAATCAGGCAGCTGCCTCCCTTCAATTGCTTTCCTGAGTCTGGTCTCCCTCCATGTAAGACTATGCTTCTCCCTACTAGGCCAAAATGGAGACTGAAGCCTGGTAGTGAAGGAGCCAGCAGATGTGTCTCGTACCCTTTGTGTATGAATAGGGGCTGGCATGCTCTCATACAATAAACCTTGTAGTCATTTTAAGGTAGGTGTGACTGTGTCTCTCTTCCTTGAATTCCCTGAACTGGGCTAAGCACCACATAAATGTCAGCAATTATTATAGTTCCTGGTTTTGACCTGGCTTTACTTTCAGATGTCAATACTGCCCTAGGGCCATCCAGCTCCATTATTGACAATCCTGGATTCTACCCCAGATATCACTACTACCTGCTGACCCTTGCAATTCCAGAGCTGTTTCCCTGGCACCTGATTTTGACTTGTAATAATAAAGTAATAGCCTACATCCAGAGAAATAACTAGAAAGAACTGAGTTTGAATCCTGATGGAAGCAAACTACTTGATCTTTTTCTTTTCATTATTTGGTTTTATTTCCTCTTTACCATTTTTCATTCCATCTAGTACAATCAGCCTTTGCAACCTGACTAATGTCTAATGTGAAAGTATTTGCAGATCCTATACTGGACTATATGCCATTGTGGAGGGTGGGGGGATGGAGGGAAGGGAAATTTGAAACTCAAGGAACTATGGAATTGAATCTTGTAAACTAAAAATAAACAAACAAATTAATAAAACAAATTTTAAAACATTATAAAATAATAATAATATTATTAAGCATTTACATAGCACTTTAAGATTTTCAAAATGTTTTATAAATATTATCTCATTTTATCTTCATCACAACCCCAAGAAGTAGGTGCTACTATTACACCGACTTTACAGATGAAGATACTGAGGCTGAGAGATTAACTAACAGTGTCTGTGGCTAATTTAAACTCAAGTCTTCTTGGTTCCAGATATAATACTCTGTCCACTTATTCTATCTTTATTCAGGTAGTCCAGTAGTCAGTAAGTATTTATTAAGAATCTACAATGTGCCAAGCACTGTGCTAAACCCTGGAGTTACAAAGAAAGACAGAAGACATTCCCAGATGTCAAGGAGTACACAATACAATGGGAGAGACAAAAAGGAAACATGTCCATTACCATGCCAAGGCATCCTAGGTGGCATGACTTTTGACCTCCTCCTCCAAAGAAGACTTTGGCCAACACTATGGAGTTTCAGTCCAACACAAAGATTGACTCCAATCCTGAACTCTGGAATGCTGTGGACAGGAGTTCTGCATGGGGTGGCTGGATTTGAGGAATTCTAAGGGTATCTTAAAATGCCAATATTTTATGAACCACAAATCCTTATGAGCCTTTACAAAGGGATGAAATGGTTACTAGGTGCTAGCCTGGGCTTAATAAGAATGTGTTATGCCCAAGTAACCTCTTCCTTTAAACCTTTAAGGTTGTAGAGTTGTAAATCAATGGAATTCTATACAGTCTATGTTGATTCCAATTGGACATTGACAAAGCATCTCCTGATAGGATATGTAGAATAACCTAGATGGATACATAGGTGGAATGGATAATAGTATGGTTAGATGGAGTCCTACTCAAAGATTGCTGATTAAAAGATCACAGTTCACTGAGAAATACATACCATAAGGTGTGTACCTTTACCTTGTCAACACTGAAATCAGTGATTTGGGTACAGGCACAGAAAGCCACGCTTACCACATTCACAGATGATTCAAAACTGGATAGATAATGTGTTAGCTTAAAAAATCAGGATTCTTTACAATATTCAGAATGAGGCAATTCAATAGTAGAAGCCAACAAAATTGAATTGAATTGAATTAGGATAAGTGTAAAATCCTATATTTAGGATCTTTAAAAAAAACCAAACAATTATTTGGGTATAGGACTTGTTCTGATGGCAATTCATGTGGAAAAAGACTTGGGGGTTTTAGTTGACCACAAGTTCAGTCATAGTGTTGTTGTTTTTGTCCTTATTCTCAAAGAGGATCAATGATAATATGAGGGTGATACCTTGACTTGCTCTTGAATTGGATTTGAGTGAAGCTGGTTGCACAAAGTGGTCAACTTCACTCTCTCCTCCAGAATCATCAGAGTCCAGTGGCAAGACAAAAATCAAGACAACCGGTGATGGCCCAGGATGCAATAGATGACCTTGGTCGTTCTAAATTAAGGTCTTTCCCAGGTCTCAGTTTGTCTGAGACAATGCCCATTCAATGACTAAGTGACAGGTAGGAATTGAGATAAAAGATGGCCTAGTTTATAATCACAAAAGTATCAGTCTGGGAGGAGGGGGGTGGGAAGACCCTCACATTTTCTGGCCAGGACAGAAAATACTTGCTTTTTACACTCATTCTAAGCCATCAAAACTAAACAATGAGCAACAGAGGCTTGGAACCAGGGGCCATTATTAGCCATCCAATGAAAGCCAGGGTGATTAGGGTTTAAAAAGTATAGTCAAGTAGCTCCATTTCAATCACAATGAAGTTTTTTAAAGCCTGTTTTTCCAGAGATATATTTCAAGAAATCATAAATGAAAACTGTACAGGACAAAAAGCAAATTGTCCTAGCTTTCTGGGGAAAAAATAATAAAAATTAATTGATTGGGGGTGG
This sequence comes from Gymnobelideus leadbeateri, assembly GCA_011680675.1. NCBI lineage: Eukaryota > Metazoa > Chordata > Mammalia > Diprotodontia > Petauridae > Gymnobelideus > Gymnobelideus leadbeateri. Next base: position 387,176 of record WOXC01004751.1, on the reverse strand, counting down.
AGCCAAGATGGTGGAAAGGAAGCAGTAACTTCTCTAAGCTCCTCTGTGAATACCATCACTAAGCCTTAAAAAGTGAATCTGAATGGATTCTGGAGTGACAGAATCCACTGGGAGATGGATTATGGCAGAATACAGCCCAGGAAAGTGCCCGGTGGGTCCAGACAGGGGGAGTGTGGAGCATGTGGGGTCTGTACAGCTCGGACTTGAGACCAGACAAGCAGACTACACCAGAGAGAGATGGAGCCCCAGCCTGCCAACTCACCCATCCCAAGGACGAATTGCAGCCATCTCACCAGCATCTTACCAGGGGACAGGAGGAATCTTGGAGCCAGGTAAGAGAGGGCTTGGGGCCCCCAGCAGAGTCAACAGCTTCTCCTGGGGCTATTAGCCCCCAGTCTGGAAGTTTAGAAATTGCCTGCCTGTTTCTCCAGGAGCCAGAATGGAAAAGTAAACTGGTAGCTTCAATTACTCTTCCATGACCTAGAAAACCCAAAGATAAGTGTCCCACCCAGAGTGAAATCCTAAGATAGTGGAAATAGCCTCTGGCTTGGGAGTCATTGAGAAGGGGTGTAACTGAGGCAGCAAGGAGTCTGAAGAGAAGAGGGGGAGGGGCCCCAAAAAGCCCCACCTCACCTGACCAGCAAAAGCCCTCCTGAGCTGTAGCCCAGGGATATAGAGGCAGAAATCTGAAGTGGCCAGACCAACCCTCCTCCACAGATTACTCTGTGCACATCAGCATATCTCGATGAGACTCCTGCCTTAGCCTCAAACTAGACACCCAGAGGCTACAGCATTTAAAGTCAACCACCAGGCCCTTAGTTCACAGCCTGAGAAATTAGGAAATAGGAAATTACAATGGGAAGGAAGGAAGCTGAGAAGGAGAAGGGGAAGGCAAGAAAATCGATCCGAACTTATTATGTAGGTCAAGAACAACCAAATACAGAAGACAACTTGGACTCTTTACTCACACCTGAGACCACAGAAGGAAATATGAACTGGTCTCAAGCCCCAAAAACATTCTTGGAGGAGCTTAAGAAAGATTTTAAAGACCAAATCAGGGAGGCAGTGACCAAATTGGAAAAAAAGTTTCACTGAAGAAAACAAATCCTTAAAAAGTAAAATTAGTGAAGTAATTGGAGAAAATACTCCCCTTAAAAAAGGACCTTCAAAAACTAACCAAAGACTATAATTTGCTAAAAATTAGAATCAGTCAAGTTGAAACTCAGAACTCTATGATGCACCAAGAGTCAATCAAACAAAACATGAAAATTGAAAAATTGGAAGAAAGTATAAAATATCTCATTGGAAAAACAACTGACCTAGAGAACAGATCCAGGAGAGATAACTTAAGAATTATTGGTCTAAGGGGCAGGTAGGTGGCGCAGTGAGTAGAGCCTTGGCTCTGGAGTCAGAAGGACCTGAGTTCAGATCTGGCCTCAGACACTTAATGCACACACAAACAAACAAACAAAACCTAGCTGTGTGACCTTGGGCAAGTTACTTAACCCAAATTGCCCTCCAAAAAGCAAAAAAAAAAAAAAAAAGAATTATTGGTCTACCGGAAAGCTACTATGAAAAAAGCAGCCTGGACAACAGCTCGATGGAAAATTTGATCTCCAATTACAAGACTCAAGAAAGACAAAAAGGTAAACAAGGAAAACACAGACTCACACATACATACATGCACACATGCACACTCATGAACACATGCACATAACTTGGGATGCAACAAGAGCAAAATGTTCACATCCCTATATGAGAAGCTGATAACGATCAATATTGAAATTTATATGATTATCATGACCTTTAAAAGGGTTATACATAGATAGAGGGTATGGGTATGAATGAACTAACCAAAGATAAAAAACAAAACAAAACAAATTATTAAGGGGATCCAAGGGACTGTAATGGGATAAAAAGAAAGGATGAGACAATGAGAAAAAGGTAAAGTATTCCATTCAAAGAGGCATACAAACACTCTATAGTGGAGGGGAAAGAAAGAGGGAGAGGAACACCATTTAAACATTACTCTCACTGGTTCTGGTTCAAAGAGGGGTCAACATAATCAGTTAAGTTTAAGATTCTAATGTGAATAGACATGAAAATTCATTAAATAGAGGAAAAGGAGGGAGGGAGAGGAGCACTGTTTGAAATTTACTCTCATTGGTTTGGTGTCAAAGGGGGAATAACATACTCTGATAAACATAAAAATTTATTGTGTCCTATAGGCAGTAGGAGGGTAAGGGGGGACAAAAAGGGGGGAAATAAAAGGGGGGATTAGAGGGGAGGGAAATAGTAGTAAGGGGAGAGGGTAGGTAAAGAAGGGGGGGTCACTGGGTGGGAACATTGAGAGAGGGTGTGGTCAAAAGAGAAACCCTCAAGGAGGGAAGGGAGAAGGAAGAAACAAAAACATAAGCAGGGGAGGGAATAGGATGGAGGGGAAGAGACAGATAGTCATCATTACTGTGAATGTGAATGGGATGAACTCTTCCATAAAACAGAGGCAAATAGCAGAATGGATTAAATACCACAATCCTACAATATGCTGTTTACAAGAAGCATTTGAAACAAAGGGATACCCACAGGATAAAGGTAAAAGGCTGGAGAAGAATTTATTATGCCTCAGCTAAAGTAAAAAAAGCAGGAGTAGCAATCCTTATCTCAGATAAAGCAAAAGCAAAAATAGATCTAATTAAAAGAGATAAGGAAGGAAACTATATCCTGCTAAAAGGTGCCATCGAGAATGAAATAATATCATTATTTAACATATATGCACCAAGTGGTATAGCATCCAAATTCCTAGAGGAGAAGTTAAAGGAATTAGAGGAAGAAATAGCTAGCAAAACTATACTAGTGAGGGACCTTGATCTCCCCCTCTCTGAACTTGATAAATCTAATCTCAAAATAAACAAGAAAGAAGTTAAAGAGGTGAATAGAATTTTAGAGGGACTAAATATGATAGATCTCTGGAGAAAATTGAATGGGGATAAAAAGGAATTTACTTTCTTCTCAGTGGTGCATGGTACATACTCAAAAATAGACCATGTACTAGGGCATAAAAACCTCACAATTTGGTGTAGAAAGGCAGAAATATTAAATGCATCATTCTCAGATCATGATGCAATAAAAATTATATGCAATAAAGGGCCATGGAAAGATAGACTAAAAACTAATTGGAAATTAAACAATTTAATCCTAAAGAATGAGTGGGTCAAACAAGAAATTATAGAAACAATCAATAATTTCATTCAAGAGAATGATAATAATGAGACAACATACCAAAATTTGTGGGATGCATTAAAGGCAGTTCTTAGTGGAAGTTTTGTATCCCTGAGTGCATACATGAATAAATTAGAGAAAAGGGAGGTCAATGAATTGGGCATGCAATTGAAAAAGCTAGAAAAAGAACAAATTGAAAATCCCCAATTTAGTATTAAATTAGAAATATTGAAAACCAAAGGAGAGATTAATAAAATTGAAATTAAGAAAACTATTAAATTAATAAATAAAAATAAGAGCTGGTTTTATGAAAAAACCAATAAAATTGATAGACCCTTAGTCAATATGATAAAAAAAGAAGAAAACCAAATTATGAGTATCAAAAAAATGAAAAGGGTGAATCTACCTCCAATGAAGAGGAAATCAAAACAATAATTAGGAATTATTTTTCCCAATTGTATACACATAAATTTGACTATTAGTGAAATGGAGGAATATTTACAAAAATACAAGTTGCCCAGATTAGCTGAAGAGGAAGTAAATTACTTAAATAACACCATCTCAGAAAAATAAATCAAACAAGCCGTCAGTGAACTCCCTAGGAAAAAATCCCCAGGGCCAGATGGGTTTACTAGTGAGTTCTATCAAACATTTAAAGAACAACTGATTCCAATACTCTACAAACTATTTGGGAAAATTAGTGAAGGAGTCATACCAAATTCTTTCTATGACACAAATATGGTACTGATACCTAAATCAGGAAGAGATAAAACAGAGAAAGAAAATTATAGACCAATTTCCCTCATGAATTTAGATGCAAAAATTTTAAATAAAATATTAACTAAAAGACTACAACAACTTATCACAAGAATAATACACTTTGATCAGGTAGGATTTATTCCAGGAATGCAAGGATGGTTTAATACTAGGAAAACCATCAGTATAATTGATCATATAAATAATAAAACTAGCAGAAACCACATGATTATCTCAATAGATGTATAAAAGGCTTTTGACAAAGTACAACATCCATTCCTATTAAAAATACTAGAAAGTATAGGAATAAATGGAGCCTTCCTTAAAATAGTAGATAGCATCTATCTAAAACCATCAGCAAGTATTTTATGCAATGGGGATAAGCTAAAAGCATTTCCAACAAGATCAGGAGTGAAACAAGGGTGTCCACTATCACCCCTTTTATTCAATCTGGTACTAGAAACGTTAGCAGTAGCAATTAGAGCAAATTATGGTCTTCAGTTAGTTTTTGAAGTTCCTTTTTTAGGGAGGTATTTTTTTCCAAGTTGGTCACTGCCTCCCTGATTTGGTCTTTAAAATTTTTTCTTAAGCTCCTCCAGGAATGCTATTTGGGCTTGAGACCAGTTCATGTTTCCTTCTGTGGTCTCAGGTGTGGGTAGAGAGTCTATATTGTCCTGTGTATTTGGTTGTTCTTGCCCTACATAGTAGGCTCGAATAGACTTTCTTGCCTTCCCCTTCTCCTTTTCAGCTTCCTTCCTTCCCATTGTGATTTCCTGTTTCTTAATTTCTCAGGCTATGAGCTAAGGGCCTGGTCGTTGACTTTGAGTGTTGTAGCCTCCTGGCTAAGGCAGGAATGTCAGAAAGGAGGGTAGATGCACACTGAGAAGACTGTGGAGGTGAATCTATTTCTGTCTCTATAACCCTGGGCTATAAGCAGGCTTTTGTTGGTGAGGTGAGGTGGGGCTTGTTGGGACCCCTCCCTCTCTTCTCTTCAGACTCCTTGTTTTCTCAGTTATACCCCTTCTTGGAGACTCCCAAGCCTGAGGCTATTTCCATTAACTTGGGATTTCAATCTGGGTGGGAGACTTATCTTTGGGTTTTCTACTTCATGAGGGAGGGATGGGAGGATTGGAGCAACTAGAATTTACTTTGCCATTCTAGCCCCTGTATTATAGAGGCAGGCAGTTTCTAAACTTCCAGGCTGGGGGCTGATCACTACAGGAGAAGCTGCTATCTCCCCTGGGGGCCCGACTCTCCTACCTGGCTCCAATGATTCTTCCTGTCCCCTCATGAGATGAAGGCGAGATGCCTGCGATTCGTCCTTGGTAAGTCTGCAGGCTGGGGCTTCTTCTCTCTCTGGTGTAGTCTGCTTGTCTCAGCAATAGCAATTAGAGAAGAAAAAGAAATCAAAGGAATCAAATTAGGCAAAGAAGAGACCAAGCTATCATTCTTTGCAGATGATATGATGATATATTTAGAGAATTCTAGAGAATCAAGTAAAAAACTACTTGAGACAATAAATAAATTTGGCAAAGTTGTAGGATATAAAATAAACCCACATAAATCCTCAGCATTCCTGTATATCTCTAATGAAATTCAACAGTAAGAGATAGAAAGAGAAATCCCATTTAAAGTTACTGTAGACATTATAAAATATTTGGGAATCTACCTGCTAAAACAAACCCAGGACCTATATGATCACAACTCCAAAACACTTCTCACACAAATAAAGTCAGATCTAACTAATTGGAAAAATATCAATTGCTCATGGCTGGGTCAAGCTAATATAATAAAAATGACAATTTTACCCAAAATTAATTATATATTTAGTGCCATACCAATCAATTTACCAAAAAACTACATTATAGAGTTAGACAAAATAGTAACAAAATTTATTTGGAAGAACAAACGGTCTAGAATATCAAGGGAATTAATGAAAAGAAATGCTAGGGAAGGTGGACTAGCTATACCAGATTTTAATCTGTATTATACAGCAGTAGTCATCAAAACTACTTGGTACTGGCTGAGGAATAGAGTAGTGGATCAATGGAATAGATTGGGCACATGAGATCCAGCAATTAATGAGTACAGCAATCTATTGTTTGATAAACCCAAAGACCCCAGTTTTGGGGATAAGAATGCACTATTTGACAAAAACTGCTGGGAAAACTGGAATATAGTATGGCAGAAACTGGGCATAGACCATTATCTAACACCATATACCAAAATCAAGTCTAAATGAGTGCATGATCTAGGTATAAAGGATGATACTGTAAGCAATCTGGGAAAGCAAGGAATAGTTTACCTGTCAGATTTGTGGAGAAGGAAAGACTTTAGGACCAAACAAGAATTAGAGAGCATTATAAAATGCAAAATGGATAATTTTGATTACATTAAATTGAAAAGCTTCTGTACAAACAAAGCCAATGCAACCAAGATCAAGAGGGAGGTGGGAAATTGGGAAAGAATTTTACAACCTATGTCTCTGATAAAGGACTCATTTCTAAAATATACAGAGAATTGAGTCAAATCTATAAGAATACAAGTCATGGGGTGGCTAGGTGGCGCAGTGAGTATGAGCACCGGTCCAACAGTTGGGATGACCCAGGATCGGATCTGGCCTCAGAAAATGAGCACCCATACATAAATAATGACTGGCCATGTAACCTTGAGAAAGTTACTTAACCCCAATTGATAAATGGTCAAAGGATATGAACAGGCAATTTTCAGAGAAAGAAATTAAAGATATCTATAAGCATATGAAAAAATGCTCTAAATCACTATTGACTAGAGAAATGCAAATCAAAACAACTCTGAGGTATCACATCTCACCAGATTGGCTAAGATTACAAAACAGAAAAATGACAAATGCTGGAGAGGATGTGGGCAAATTGGAACACTAATGTATTGTTGATGGAGTTGTGAACTGATCCAACCATTCTGAAGAGCAATCTGGAATTATGCCCAAAGAGCTATAAGGAATTTCATACCCTTTGATCCAGCAATACCACTTCTAGGGTTATATCTTAAAGAGATCATAGAAGTGGGAGGAAGACCCATATGTACAAAAATATTTATAGCAGCTCTTTCCATGGTTGCAAAGAATTGGAAATTAAGGGGGTGCCCATTGATTGGGGAATGGCTAAACAAATTGTGGCATATGAATGTAATGGGATACTATTGTGCTATAAGAAACGAGGAGCAGACAGACTTCATATTTACCTGGAGAGGCTTATATGAACTGATGCTGAGTAAGAAGAGTAGAACCAGGAGAAATTTGTACACAATTAGAGACACAACATATATGTGATGACTAACTATGACAGACTGGACTCTTCTCAGCAATGCAATGACATAAGTCAATCCCAAAAGACTCATGATGGAGACAGATGCAACATCTAGAGAAAGAACTAGAAAGAACTGAGCTTGAATCCTGATGGAAGCAAACTACTTGATCTTTTTCTTTTCATTGTTTGGTTTTATTTCCTCTTTACCATTTTTCGTTCCACCTAGTACAATCAGCCTTTGTAACCTGACTAATGTCTAATGTGAAAATATTTGCAGATACTATACTGGATTATATGCTGTTGTGGGGGGTGCAGGGAGGGAGGGAAGAAAAATTTGAAACTCAAGGAACTATGGAATTGAATCTTGTAAACTAAAAACAAACAAACAAATTAATAAAAAGAAAAAATCCAAAAATAAAAAAGAGAGAGAGAAAATGAAGAGATGGACAGAAGAAGGAAGAAAGAACAGCATATTTTAATATTAATTTTTAAAATAAATTTTGGGTTCTGAAATCTCTAACTCCCTCCCAACCCTCTCCCTACCACTGTGAAGGCAAGAAATTTGATATCAATTATATATGTGAAATCATGTAAAAATTATTTATCCTTCTTAACCATGTTGCAAAAAAGCAAGAAAAATAAAGTGAAAAAAGTGTTTTAATCTAAAAAAATTAATTGATTAATTAACTAATTTTTAATAATCTAGCCCCCATACCCCAAAAGAGGGACTACATATATTAAGGTCAGAAGGAGGAAGAAGAGGAGGAGGAGGAGGAGGAGAAGGAGGAGGAGGAGGAGGAGAAAAGGAAGAAGAAGAAGGAGGAGGAGGAGGAGGAGGAGGAGGAGGAGAAGAAGAAGAAGAAGAAGAAGAAGAAGAAGAAGAAGAAGAAGAAGAAGAAGAAGAAGAAGAAGAAAAAGAAGAAGAAGAAGAAAGAAAGAAAGAAAGAAGAAAAGATGACACCATTTTCCAACTCAAATTTGCAAGTTGGGTCCCCAGAGAGCAGCCACTATTATTCACAGATAACATGCTAAAGACAGTTATTATGAAACTTTCTCCTCAAAACCTGGTTGACTCATTCCAGCAAATACAAACAGTATTTGTATCATGGGAGGAGTAAGCTTAAACTTAGACTATGATAATAGTGAGGCACATGTACAAGAAACATGTGTGACAAATGTTGAACTTACAACACTTGCACTGGAAGTATTTTTCTTATAAAGGCTTCATGAAAAACCCTTTGCTTTTGCTGTTTGCCTTCATTTTTGAACAGGACCAGTGACATCACATCATGAGTCTTTTGGGATTGACTTATATCACTGCATTGCTGAGAAGAGTCCAGTATGTCATAGTTGGTCATCACACATATGTTGTATCTGTGATTGTATACAAATTTCTCCTGGTTCTACTGATTTAATTTAATTTAAGTGAGGCAGAACTGCATAAAGGCATCAGCCTCACTCTTCCAGAGTCATCAGAATCCAATAGCAAGACAGAAGTCAAGACAACTCAGTATTAGTGTGATGTAGCTGGCAAAAATGCTAATGTTATCCTGGCCACATTAATAGAGGTCTAATGTTCAGAATCATGAGCAGTCTGTATTAGACAAACCACATCGGGAACTTTGGACCAAGTTGTGGTTACCACAATACAAGAGAAATGTTTATATACTTATGCATTCCCAGAAGAGGGTAACCAAAATGGCGAGAAGGACTGGAAACTATGTATTTTGAAGAGTGGTGTTCTACTAGGATTATTTAACCTAGAGAAGAGAAGACTTAGGAGAAAAATAATAGCTGCCTTTAAATATCTAATGGCTGGTCAAGTGGAAAGGGATTAGGCTTGATTTGCAGCCAGGATAAGAGTAAAAAAAAAGCATGTTATTAAATTGCTTGAAATTTGGCCTAAAACTACAAGGGATTCAGCTGATAATTTATTCTGGCCTAAATTTGGCACTTTTGATTATTGTATATTAAAAATATTGAGACTGATCATTGAACAACCCCACCTCTACTAAATGAATTACTGGTTTTGCTGGGATGCCTTGTCTAAAGGGTCATGCCCTGCACTTCTTAAAGGATCCAGTTCTATTTGTCAAATTAAAGGATTTGAGATTGTTTTTAGAAAATTGCACACATTGACTTTTTTATCAAACTTTAGTAGGAGACAAATGGGAAAAATTTTTCTGGCAAGTACATCTGTGTGTCTGTCTTACTGTATTGCCTGTGTTTTGCTAAATGCTATGTAACTTCTTTGTGCAGCCTGATCAGCCAAAGTAAAAAGTAGTGTATTTTTCTCAGAAACTTTCAAAGCCTTCAAAAAGACAACTCCCTCTCTCTCTCTCTTTTTCTCTCTCCCTCCTTTTCCTCTCTCTGTCTTTCTAACTCTGGCCAAGATGGACTGGTACAAAAGAGAAGATAAGAAGGAAGGGAATTTTTGTTCCCAATCTACAGGAATTTATGGTGTGGTAAACTAATTAGAGATCAAATTAGTAACTGAAATCTAATTTCTCTATTATGAATTTCCAAATTGTGGTTTGGATGTTTTTTATAAATGCTAAAATGTTTTAGTGAGTTTTCAGGTATTGCTCTATAGAATTTGCTTTAAGGAAAAATAAGGACAACACTGTGTAAGTTGCATTGAAATAAACCAAGAAAAAAAGAGTTGTTTTTTTTGTTTTTTTTAAATCAGGGAGCAACTTAAAAGAAAGTACAATCTAATCGGAAAGAATGTTCTGTGTTTTCTTCTATGAATGATAGAACAGAACGTAATTGTTTTGGTGAAGTAGAAGAACTTTGCAAAAGGCAAAAAGTTCCATGGAGTAAAGTTTAATTCTATAGACAGTCTGAGGTATGATTGGAAAAATGAAAGCTAGAGGAATTAAGCAACTAGAAGAAAGTTAGAGAAGTGTCCAATTGGAATATGAAAGAAACGAGATAGATGAAGTTAAGGAAGTTGTGGTCTGCACTGACACTGAGCATGGAGAATGTAAATGTAAAAGGTTTTGAAATTTTGGAAAGGGAGACCTGAGGAAAGGCTTTGATTGTGTTCTGAAAGGAAGGATATAAGAAACTTTATTTGGTTATTCCATATGATATTAAAGATAACATATAATTTCATCATTGAATTATTTAAGGATGGCATACTAAAATTCTGTCCTTGAGTCATGGTGTTTATATTTACTAATTTTTTTTGTGAACCCTAAATAAAGTAGGGGAATAAAAGCTCTCTGGTCTTGGAGATATATTGGAGTTGCCACCCTAGAGCAGTTAGCTAAAAATCTCTTCCTTGAGATTAAGAAGTTGGCCTAGTGGGGTGAGTAGGTGGTGCAGTTGAATAGAGTACTGGCACTGGAGTTGGGAGAACCTGAGTTTAGGTCCAGCCTCAGACACTTAACACTTACTAGCCATGTGACCTTGGGCAAGTCACTTAACCCCAGTTGCCTTGCCTTCCCCCTTCCAAAAAGAAAAAAAACCCAAAACAAAAAACCAACCCACAAAAACACACACACAACACGCACGCACACACACACACACACACACACACACACATACACAAAAAAAGAAGTTGGCCTAGGCCACATTACCTCCCTTCAAATTGAGATAGATTTTTTAGCTCAAATGGGAATGCAAAAACATACGGTCTGCATCCTAAAAAGATCATAAAAATGGGAAAAGGACCCACATGTACAAAAATATTTGTAGCAACTCTTTTTGTAGTGGCCAAGAGTTGGAAATTGAGATGTTCACCAACTGGGGAATGGCTTAACAAGTTGTGGTATATGAATGTAATGGAATATTATTGTTCCATAAGAAACTATGAGTAGGAAGACTTCAGAAAAACCTGGAAAGACTTATGTGAACTGATGCTAAGTGAAGAAAGCATAATCAGGAAAATATTGTACACAGTAACAGCAATACTGAGGCATGACTGACCTTGATAGACTTAGCTCTTCTCAGCAATGCAAGGACCTAAGACAACTCCAAAAGACTCATGATGGAAAATGCCATCCACATCCAGAGAAGGAACCACGGAGTCTGGATGCAGATGGAAGCATTCTCTCTTTTTTCTTTGTTTCTTCTTTCTTGTGGTTCCTCCCATTGGTTCTAATTCTTCTTTACAACATGACTAATTTGAAAATATGTTTTTTAAAAAGCATATGATCTTAGAACTTCTTACCACAAGGAGTGTCCTGTGTACAAAATCAATCATTTCTGTTGTTTCTATGTTAATTAATCAGTGACATTGGAAAAGCCTCCACAAAATTCTATAGGATATAGCAGAAACCCAATTGCCTAATGAAGGTACACCATAGTGGGACCCCTTTTCCTGGTTTTCTTGGCTAATGTCCTAGTTACAAAAAGGAGGCTTGTTAACTATAATCAATTGAGGTTTTCAAATGAGGTTATCCTAGGCCTAATAATTGTCTTTTGGCTTTGTACTAGATGTTGACTTACTTGTTGTACTAAAGCCTGTTTAAAATTAACTCCTAAAAATCTGATAATGGTTCAGAATCTCAATTTTGAATATTATGCAATGAACGTTATATAATTGGTATTGGGTAAGTGATCCAATTGGTATTGGGTAAGAGGTCCTCCAAGGATCAAAGAGGGGAACTGTGACATCCAAAACTAACTTCATTTTGTTTGGTTCTTTCTATATTGTGATTATCTTTCAATATGTGAGCAAGGCCTTGCTTTGCTGTAAAATCATAATTATTGGGAAATTGAAATATTGATATAATTCTGGGAAATTGGGATAATGAGTAGTGACCACAAAATGTTTTGTGCATCTTATGGAAAGTTTTTATAATAACCACAGAATGTTCCAGGATGTTCTGGAATTAACTACAAGTTTGTAAAACCTCTGGCCAATTAGAAGAGAGAATGCTTATATTACTCAAGATTTTATTACATTGATTGGTTCCTTATTATTGCCTATCAGGAAGTTTCATTAAGTGTCAAATGCTATCCTCTTACCACAGAGGAGGTCTTGGATGTGACTGATTGGCAATTGCTAGCCTTGCTGGCAGATTTTATTGCCTCAGTGTTTATCAGTTTCATTCATTTCTTGTGGGGAGGGAGGTGGCATGCCAACCCAATTGGCATAACAGAAGGTTCAGTTACTTCAGTTGAAACAATCAATGGACATGATGTTGTTTTTAAAATGTAAGCAAGATCATTAATCCTCATGATCTCTTTGATTAGGTCAGGAAAGAAGTAATGGGATTGGTTGAGAGAACCAGTAATGGCCATTTGGCCTATTATAAAATAGCAGTCATTCCAGAAGTTACTCTGGTCAAGTGGTAAACCAGTCTGGTTGCAGAAGAGTTCTCATTAGATAATTACAATTTGAGGATTAGAGCCAAACCCCAGATGAAAATCACTGGGCAAGGTTGGAAGAATTAGAGTATTTTTCTCTTTCTCCTCTCTATTTAAGTCATCAGAGAGACTGGACCAGTCTCTGGACTTCATATCTTACTGGAATCAGAACAACTGAACCAACAGAAGACAACATGAAAAGCTAGTTAAGCTAGGCTGATTATCAGTGGGAAGCACACTATTGGAGCTCATGAGTGGCAGTACAAGTAACTCAGTCCTTCAGCATTACCCCTTGAACCTCTAGAGCTTTCATAGGTTTCCAAAGTTGGCAATACCACCTCCTAGGGAGCACTGGAATTATCCAGAGGGGGTGGTATTTTTTTTTAAATGATGCAAATTCCAAAAGAGAGAGAGAGAGAGAGAGAGAGAGAGAGAGAGAGAGAGAGAGAGAGAGAGAGATTTCCAGGGTGGCTCTAAGTAATTCTTTTTTTTTAAAAAAAAAAAAAGGGTGGTAGGTCAAATAAATTTGGATACTGATGCTCCAGACTAATAATAATCTTCTTTGTTGGTGGATCCACTTCACTAATGTAAGTAGGTTAGGGAAGTAACCCTGGAGGAGGGGGTTATGTTGTAGTTGTTATCACCATCATATTATTATTTATAGTATCTCCTCCATTAAAATGTAAATTTCTTTGGAATGGGTATGTTTTATTTTTCATATCTATATCTCTAGTGCTTAGCATGGAGCTTGTCACTAATATACACCTATAAACACTCATATTAATTGATTGATAGGATTTCTGCATGAAGTGAGAGATTAAATTAAGATTGAGATCTAAGGGGAGGTGGAACCAAGAAGGCAGAGCAAATGCAGGGACTCACCTGAGCTCTCCCCCCAGATCCCTCTAAATACCTATAAAAAATGATTCTAAACAAATTCTAGAGCAGCAGGACCCACAAAAAGACCAAATGAAACAAATTTCCAGGCAAAGACAACTTGTAAGGTCATCAGAAAAGGTCTATTGCATCAGGGTGAGAGAAGAACACAGTCCAGCACAGAACACACCAGTGCAGACCAAGCCCCAGCAGATGAGGAACAGGCCTCGGGGTGACTGAATCACTGACAGCAGTGGTAGTTTCCAGACCTCTCAGCCCATAGGTGCCAAAGAAAGCTTTAGAAGGTCAGCAGGAAAAGTCTGTTGCACCTGAGTGAGAGTACAGCACAGACTCTGCCAGCATAGCCCCAACCCCAGCAAACCAGGAACAGGCATTAGGAGTGACTGAACCAGTAGTGGCAATGGCAGCAGCAGCAGCTACTTCTGGAGATCTCAGTCCATGGACAGTAAGGGAGTCAAACAACTGGTCAGAAGGAGATCACAGGGTCTCTTTGCTGGCATTGAGGCAGTACTCCATTGCTTTGCCCATACTCAGATCAGGTTCCAGTCCTGAGTGGCAGTACTAGCATAGCAGAGCTTGTGGCTGCAGTGGAGAGGGGAACCTCCTCATAGTTACAGAACAGAAAAGAGTGCTTGTGGCCACTCACAGACCAGAGCACAGGCCAGGAGAGTAGTAAACACCTTTCCTTAGATCATACCACCCTGGAAGAACTAAAAATTTACAGGTTCCTAGAAGTATCTCTGAAAACAGTTGCACAAAACCCCTGAATCTTGGGATAATGCACCCTCCACCCTGGAAGCAGAGACCTACTTTAGAAAAGAGTTGACTAATAGGCTGGGGAAATGAGCAAAGAACAGAAAAAAAAAAAAACTCTGCCTATAAAAAGTTACTTTGATGATAAGGAAGATCAAAACACACACTCAGACAAAGACAACAAAGTCAAAGCTCCAATGTCCAAAGCCTCCAAGAAAAATCCAAATTGATCTCAGGTTATGAAAGATCTCAAAAAGGATTTTGAAAATCAGGCAAGAGAGGTAAAGGAAAAATTAGACAAACAGAAGTAAATCATGAAAAAAAGAGTCAACAGCTTGTTGAAGGAGACACAAAAAAGTACTGAAGAAAATAAACACCTTAAAAAACAGACTAGGCTAAATGGTAAAAGAGGTCCCAAAAGTCAATGAGGAAAAGAATGCCTTAAAAAACAAAATTGGACGCATGGAAAAGGAGGTCCAAAAGCTCACTGAAGAAAATAATTCCTTAAAAATTAGAATGGAGCAAATGGAAGCTAATGACTTTATGAGAAATCAAGAAGCAATAAAACAAAACCAAAGGAATAAAAAAATAGAAGACAATATGAAATATCTCATTGGAAAAATAAGAGACCTGGAAAATAGATACAGGAGAGATAATCTGAAAAATTTTGGACTACCTGAAAGCTATGATCAAAAAAAGAGCCTAGACATCATCTTTCAAGAAATTATCAAGGAAAATTGCACTGATATTCCAGAACCAGAGGGTCAAATAAAAACTGAAATAATCCAACAATGACTTCCTAAAAGAGATCCCAAAATGAAAAGTCCCCAAAATATTATAGACAATTCCAGAATTCCCAGGTCAAGGAGAAAATATTGCAAGTAGCCAGAAAGAAACAATTCAAGTATAGTAGAACCACAGTCAGAATAATCCAAGATTTAGCAGCTTCTACATTAAAGGACTGGAGGGTTTGGAATATGATATTCTGGAGGGCAAAGGATCTGGGATTACAATCAAGAATTACCTACCCAGCAAAACTGAGTATAATCCTTCCATGGAAAAAAATGGATATTCAATGAGATAGAGGACTTTCAAGCATTCTTGATAAAAAGACCAGAGCTGAATAGAAAACTTGACTTTCAAGAGAAGCATGAAAAAGTAAACAGAAAATGGAAATCATAAGGGACTTAATAAAGTTAAACTGTTTACACATTCTTACATGGGAAAATATTTGTAATTCATAAGACCCTTCTCATTATTAGGGTAGTTAGAAGGAGTATATATAGATAGGGCATAGGTATGAGTTGAATGTGAAGGGATAATATCTAAAAAATAAAATTAAGGGGTAATAGAGGAATGGACTAGGATATAGAGAAAAGGAGAGGTAGCATAGGGGTAAATTATGTCATAAAAGAGGCAAGAAAAAGCTTTTACAATGGAGGGGAAGAGGGGGGAGATAAGGAGGAGTGAGTGAACTCTTACTCAATATCAAAATTGTCTCAAAGAGTAAAAAACATACACATTCAACTGGGTATAGAAAATGATCTTACCCTATAGGAAACTAGAGGGGACGGTGATTAAGGGAATTTGGAGTGTAACAGAAAGGAGGGCAGATTAGGGGAAGGGGCAGTTAGAAGCAAAACACCTTTGAGGAGAGAGTGAAAGGAAAGAGAAAATAGAATAAACAGAGGGTGTAGGAATAGGATAGAGGGAAATACAGTTAGCAAGAGTAAATGTGAAAAAATTTGAAGCAATTTTCTCTGAAAAAGACCTCATTTCTCAAACATATAGAGAACTGAGTCAAATTTATAAAAATAAAAGCCATTTACCAATTGACAAATGATTAAAAGATATGATCAGTTTTCAGATGAAGTAATAAAAGCTATCTATAGTCATATAAAAATAACTCACTATTGTTTGGAGAAATACAAATTAAAACAGTTCTAAGGTACTACCTCATACCTATTACATTGGCTAATAGGACATAGAAGGTAAGTGACAAATATTAGAGGGGATGTTGAAAAATAGAGACACTAATGCACTATTGCTGGAGTTGTGAACTGTGAACTCCAAACATTCTGGAGAACAACTTGGAACTGTGCCCAAAGGGACATAAAACCATGCATACTCTTTGACCTAACAATATCACTACTAGGTCTGTATTCCAAAAGAGATAAAAAAAAAAAAACCAAAAAGGAAAAGGATATATCTGTGTGTATGTATATGTGCACACACATACATACATACATAAATATGTATACACACACATAGATATGTATATACCAAAAAAAATTATAGCAGCTCTTTTCTGGGGGCATAGAATTAGAAATTAAGGGGATAACCATCAATTGGAGAATGGCTAAAGAAGTTGTGCTATGTGATTATGATGGAATACTATTGTACCATAAGAAATGATGAGCGGGATGCTCCCAGAAAAACCTTGAAAGACTTATACGAGTTGACGCAAAGTGAAATGTGCTATGTACAAAGTAACAGCAATGTTGTAAGATGATCAGCTGTGAATGACTTAGTTATTCCCAGCAATATAATGATCCAAGAAAATTCTGAAGGATTTATGATAAAAAATGCTATCCATCTTTAGAAAAAGAACTGGTAGTGTCTGAATACAAATTGAAGCATATTTTATTTTTTTGCCTTTTGGAGGGCAATTGGGGTTAAGTAACTTGCCCAAGGTCACACGGCTGGGTTTTTGTTTGTGTGTGCCTTAAGGCCAGATTCGAACTCAGGTCCTCCTGACTCCAGGGCCGACACTCTACTCACTGCGCCACCTAGCTGCCCTAAGCATATTTTTTTAAACTTTATGTTTCTTGAGTATTTATTTTGTCTATGTTTTCTTTCACAACATGACTATTATGGATATGTTTTGCATGACTATACATGTATAACCTATATTGAATTGCTTACCTTCTCAATGGGGGGAGGGAGGATGAAGGAAGGGAGAGAATTTAGAACTCAAAGTTTTAAAAACAAAGCTAAAAATTGTAACTTCAGAAAAATAAAATAGTAAATTTTAAAAAGATTGAGATCTATGGTCCCTCAAACACTATTATTCTGTAAATCTATTCTATTTCTCTGACCTTGGCTGGGGGGAGAGGGAGATCGCAGATGTCTACCATTGAGCAGCCAGTTATAAGGAATCAGATACTTAAGATGGAATCTGAGGGATGAGTTAACCATTGCTCAGAATGCTGTGGAGATGTATTCTTTTTCCTAACTCTCAAGCAGCCTAAGACCCAACTATGGACCTCACAAGTCCCTCAGGAAAATGCAGGCACTTCACATGAGCTGATTGCCCTCCCCAAAGGTACCACAATAAAGACTACAGCCAACTATACTGGGAAAGACAGGAAGAAAACTCCCAGACTTCCTCAGTTTGGAGTCTACTTCTCCATTCATTTGTGTACCACATTATACAAGGGTTGGCCTACTCTAGCCAGCACTGGAGGTAATATAAAACCAGCTTAAATAAGGAGACACAAACTTCTGTATCATGAATCCTTTCCTTCCTCCCTCCATAGAAGTCACCAGAAGTGAGTATTAAGCATCCATTTCAAGCACATTTCAGAGGTCCCTTTGATACTTCTTGAATAACTTCTCTAGAGGGACAACAAACTTCTGTATTGATGTGACTGAGTCAAGAAATAGCTATTCCAGTATCACTGAGCAGAAAATCCCCAACCACACATGTTTTCTGACAGACCATGTGGATCTATTTTGTAATTCCCTGGAGAATTTATACAATGAGGGAATCAGGGAGCTGCTCCCTTCCAACTGGAAATTTGTGATAGGAAGGGAAGGGAAAACATCTAAGAAGAAAATGTGTTATCTATAGAAGAAGAATCCAAGAGAAGCACAGTGAAAGGGGTGGGTCAGTCTAGGGAGGGACATTGTGGATTGACTGGATTGAGGGGGAGGGGAGTAAGGGAACTGGGAGTGGGGAATAGGGAGTAGGGCTTTCGCTTTGATAGGGGGAAGTGGGGTATAGAATTCCTGGGATGGGAGACTGGAGCCACCTGACAATAAAAGGCAGAGTGGCCCCAAGGCTATGATTAAGTCCTTACTTTTTAATCCTTAGATCTGACAAGAAATCAAAGCCTCCTTACAGATTAGTTTTCTTTACCTAGTTGGAGGGATCAAATATTCTTAGTTACTTTCCCAAATCCTCTCTGGGTTACTTTCAAATGAATTTACGCCAGCAAAAAAAGGCAAACCTAGGAAACTTGTTCAGTATTCTTCAGCCACCTCCCCACATTCCTACCTGTATTATGTATATCCAGCAGCAGCAGAGTCCAATAGCTGTGGTAGAATATTTTCACTTATGAAAAACTCAGTCATAAAATGAGGTTTGCCTGTAAAAAAAAAAAAAAGAAAAACTCAGTCTATCTATAGTTGTATAAAAATAATATTTTTAAACAAAAAAATCTTATTCTTTTTTCCTCCTATATTTGTTCTATTTGTTCAAAGGATTAAAATTTTCTTTCTTGGCAATGTCAATACATAAATACATATGTACATATGCGTGTGTATGGGGGGGGTTGTGTGTGTATACGTATTTCTAATCTTTTGATAAAAGATTAAGAGCTAAGTGATCTCTTAAGGATTGACATAACTCCATTTCGTGCTGTGTTTGCCATTTTGTTGTAACATTGCATATTACAAAATCAGTATGCATCAGGCTAGTTTCTCCCAGTATTTCCCTTCAGCCTCCAATTGTTTTATGATTGCAAAAGAGGACTTTGATAAGAAGTCCAGGAAGCCAGCCCCTACTCTTTATCTTATCTGACAAGGAATATATGGTTCCCTTTGATCTAATGGGAATGGCTATGCTAAAAAGGACACATTCCTGCCTTTGTAACTAATGACAAGCATCCTCAGGTAGCTGTGAATGGTAGAATGGTAGAAATAACACTTAATCAAATCACAACAGCCACATGTTCCCTGCCCCCTTCCTCAAAGCTCAATGCTCAACACAAATATTAATTTTCTACAATGAACACATGGCTGTTGACTTCTGGGGAGTGGGTCTCATTGAGTGAATGTTTAGCTGCCTGGTTATTGACAGCACCTAGTCTACAGACTCCAGGATAACTCTTTGTCACATTTTTTTTTTTTAAAGAAATTGGGGTTAAGTAACTTGCTCAAGGTTGTGTGTGGGTGCTCATTTTCTGAGGCCGGATTCGATCTCGGGTCATCCCAACTCCGAGGTCAGCGCTCTTTCTCACTGTGCCACCTAGCCGCCCCTTTTTTAGGGCAATTGGGGTTAAGTAACTTGCCCAAGGTCACAAGGCTAGGTTTTTGTTTGTGTGGATTAAGTGTCTGAGGTCGGATCCGAACTCAGGTCCTTCTGACTCCAGGGCCGGCGCTCTACTCACTGCGCCACCTAGCCGCCCCTCTTTGTCACACTTCTATCATGTGTTTTCATATGTAGTTCCCAGATCTACTTTGAATTTACTGAGGCACATGGCCTGAGATAACCATTTATTGCCATATTTCACCATTCTGCTAACTGATTTTCTCAACAATTTTCTGGTGAATATTCCTTTTCCCAGTGTCTTGCAATCGTTGGATTAACAAAAGAGTAGCTTATTATATCTCTTTGGTTATCATTCTGGATCATCATTATCAAACACTTACTAAGCTCCTACTAGGAAAATCCTCTGTCATAAATAGGAATCTGAGATGATTCTTAGAAGAAGCCAAAGGGGGAGAGATGAGGAGAGAGAACATTCTAAACAAGATAACCAATGAAAATGCCCAGAGTCTGGAGACAGAATGCCTTGTGCAAAAACAACCAGCTGGCCAGTATCATTCAATCACATAGTAAACTGAGGGGGGTTCATTGTAATAATGGGCTCAGCTAACAAAGGTAAGTATAAGAATAAGATATAAGAAAATTGGAAAGGCAGGACCAGGGTAGGATATAAAGGGCTTTAAAAGTCAAACAGAAATTTTTATATTTGATCTTGGAGGTAATAGGGAACCACAGGAGTATATTGAAAGGGCTGTGCAACATGGTTGGACCTGCATTTTAGGAAAATTACTTTAACGGCTGAATGGAGGATGGATTGGAGTGGAGAGAGACTTGAGCCAGGCAGACTCCCCAGCAGGCTACTGCAATAGTCCAGGTATGAGGTGATGAAAGTCTGCACCAGAGAGGCAACAGTGTCAGAGGTGTGTGAAGGATACATATTAGAGAAATGTTACAAAAGTGAAATCAACAGGTCTTGGGAACAGCTTGGATATGAGAGGGTGAGAGATAGTGAAGTATCCAGGAAGCCTCCTAGATTGAGAGCCTGAGGGGCTAGGAGGATGGGAATTGGGACTAGGAGGTACAGTAACAGGGAAGGTCAGAGGGTGGGAGGGTTTAGGGGGAAAGATAATGAGTTTGGTTTTAGATGTGTTGGATTTAAGATGTTTACTACGGTTAGAGATGACTAAAAGACAGTTGGAGATAGGAGGATCTGAAGACAGCAGAGACATTGGGGTAAGAAAGATAGATTTGAGAGTCATCAGCATAGAGTTGGCAATTAAATCCATAGCAGCTGATGTGTTCACCAAGTAAAGTAATATAGAGGGAGAAGAGAAGGGGTTGCAGAGCCCTGAGGGGCACCTCAGCTGTGATCTGATGGAAGATCCAACAAAAGAGACAGAGAAGGAGTGGTCAGAGACATAGGAGGAGAACCAAGAGAGAAAGAACCCTAGAGAGAAGACAGGGTCAAGAAGGAAAGAGTGATCAACAGTGTCAAAGACTGCAGAGAGGTGAAGGAGACTGAGGATAGAGAAAAAGCCACTGAATATGACAACTAAAGATCATCAGTAATTTTGGAGAAAGCAGTAGCAATGGAATGATGAAGTCAGCAGCCAGATTGTAAAGGATTAGGAAGAGAGTAAAAGGAGTGAAAGTGGAAGCAGCCTCTTAGAGGAGTTTAGCAGCAAAGGGCAGAAGAGATTATGTGGGTTATAGCAGGGATGGAAGGATCATGTTGTTGTTGTTGTTGTTCTGGATGGGGAGACATTAGCATGTTTATAGCAGTAGAGAAGGAGCCAGTAGACATGGAGAAGTAGAAAATAAATGATAGACTGGAGATGACAGAGGGGACAATCTGTTGGAGAAGATGGGATGGGATGGGATCACCTGAGCAGGTAGAGAAGTCAGCCTTGGTAAGGAGTGAGGTATCTGAATGATAGAAGATGAGGAAAACAAGAGAAGAGGAAATTCATAATAAATGGCCTCAGTTGTTTCTGTAAAAATGAGGCAGGAAGGACTTCAGAGGCAGAGCCAAGATGGCAGAGAACTGAAGCACTCAGCCAAGCTTTCACAATATTCCCCTCCAAACAACTTTTTAAAAGTGACTCAGATAAATTTCTGGAGGTGGAGCCAATAAAAGATCAGAGTGAGACAGTCTTCTAGCCCAAGACAACACAGGTAGTCTGAAAGAGAGATCTGTGGCATGGGGGAGAAGGCTGTATTAGGGGACAAAAATTTCACAACCAAATGAAGAAAAGAAGAAATATTAAATGCACCCTTTTCAGACCATAATACAATAAAAATTACATTTAATAAAGGGCCATAGAAGCATAAATTAAAAGATAATTGGAGACTAATCTAATCCTAAAGAATGCATGGGTCAAAGAACAAATTAAAGAAACAATCAATGATTTCATTAAAGAGAATGACAACAATGAGACAACATTCTAAAATCTGTGGGATGCAGCCAAAGTAGTACTTAGGGGGAAAATTATATCTCTAAATGCTTACATCAATAAAAGAGAAAAAGAGCAGATTAATGAGTTGGGTATGCAACTAAGAAAACTAGAAAAAGAACAACTTTAAAATCACCAACTAAATGCCAAATTGGAAATCTTGAAAATCAAAGGAGACATTAATGAAATTAAAAGTAAAAAAAAAGAAAAAGAAAACACCAAAAACGCAATCCATTGAACTAATAAATAAACTAGGAGCTAGTTTTATTTTAAAAAGAACAATAACAGCCTGAGACACTTGACACACTTACTAGCTGTGTGACTTTGGGCAAGTCACTTGGCCCCAACTGCCCTCCAAAAAAAGCGGGAAAAAAAAGAACAATAAAATAGATAAACCACTAGTTGATTTGATTTTTAAAAGTAAGAAGAGGAGTGGCTAGGTGGTGCAGTGAGTAAGAGTGTTGGCCCCAGAGTTGGGACAACCTGGGATTGGATCCGGCCTTAGAAAATGAGCAGCCACACATAAATAATGACTGGCTGTGTAACCTTGAGCAAGTTACTTAGCCCCAATTGCTTTAAAAAAAAAAAAAAAGTAAGGCTCTTTCCCATCTCTCAAGATGGCAGACCAAAAGCCACCCAAGGAAAAGAAGGTCAAAAAGGAAAAAAAAAGAGAAAAAAAGGAAGATGTAGCTGAAAAGGCCAAAAAGTCTTGAAAGCATTGCAGTCGGAACCCCGTCCTGGCCCAAGGGATCGGTAGATACTCCAGGTCTGCCATGTATTCCCGGAGAGCCATGTACAAGCAGAAATATGCTGCCCCCAAAACCCGGATTGAAAGGACGAAGACAAAGTGCCTGCTACTATCTCAAAGCCTGTTGGTGGTGATAAGAATGGAGGAACTCGAGTGGTAAAGATTTGCAAAATGCCTAGGTATTACCCTACTGAGGATGTGCCTAGAAAGCTGCTAAGTCATGGCAAAAAGCCCTTTAGCCAGCATGTGAGGAGACTTCGAGCTAGCATCAAGCCCGGTACAGTTCTGATCATGCTCACTGGCCACCACAGGGGCAAGCGTGTGGTTTTCCTAAAGCAACTGGCCAGTGGCTTGCTACTGGTGACTGGACCTCTGACCATCAACTGTGTTCCTCTGAGAAGGACCCATCAGAAATTTGTCATTGCCACTTCTACCCGAGTTAACCTTTCAGGTGTGAAAATTCCAAATCATCTTACTGATGCTTACTTCAAGAAGAAGAAGCTCCGTAAACCTAGACACCAAGAAGGAGAGATTTTTGACACAGAAAAAGACAAATACGAGATTACAGAGCAGCGCAAGGCTGATCAGAAAACAGTAGACTCTCAGATCCTACCCCAAATCAAGAAAATTCCTCAGCTCCGTGGCTACCTGCGTTCTGTCTTCCCTCTCTCCAATGGAGTTTATCCTCACAAACTGGTGTTTTAAATGCCTTGCAGAGAACACTTATTAAAATATTTGCAATAGTTAAAAAAAAAGTAAGAAGAAAACCAAATTACTAATATCAAAAATGGAAAGGGTGAATGTACCAACAATGAATATGGAATTAAAGCAATTACTTGGAGTTATTTTGTTGAATTATATGTCTATAAATCAGACAATCTAAGTGAAATGGATGAGTATGTACAAAAATATGAACTGCCCAAATTAACAGAAGAGGAAATAGAATACTTAAATAACCCTGTCTTAGAAAATGAAATAAATTAAGCCATCAATGAGCTCCTAAGGAAAAATCCCCAGGATCAGATGGATTTACAAGTGAATTCTACCAAACATTTAAGGAATAATTAATCCCAATACTATATAAATTATTTGAAAAGATAGGTAAAGAAGGAGTCCTACCAAATTCTTTTATGATACAAATGTGTTTTTGATACCTAAAGCAGGAAGAGCAAAAACAGAGAAAGAAAGCTATAAACCAGTTTCCTTAATGAGTATCATTGCAAAATACTAACAAGGAGGTTACAGCAATATATCACAAAGATAATACATTAAGACTAGGTTGAATTTATGCCAGAAATGCAGGATTGGTTCAGTATTAGGAAAACTCTCAGTATAATTGACCATATCAACAACAATAGCACTAAAAATGTTATGATTATATCAATAGATGCAGAAAAAGCCTTTGACAAAACATAATAACCCCTTCCTAGAAAGCATAGGATTAAGTGAAGCCTTTTTAAAAATATATAGTATCTGTCTAAAATCAAAAGAAAGCATTCATTTTTTTATTTTTTTAATTCAGAGCTTAAGAAATAAAACAAGCATTTCCATAACAAAGTGGAATAGAAAAAGAGGATTGCACCTGAAACTGCAGATAAATATGTGCAACTTGCTATTCTCTTAAAATATACAACAAAGTTATCATGTAACTTTCTTGTTTTCCCTCCCCCTCTAGAGATAGCTACCATTAGACACAAATATATATGTGTGTCTAGATAAATAGATAGGTAGGTAGGTAGAGATATCAGTTCTTTCTCTGTATACAAATAGCACCTTCCTTCATAGGACCTTTGTAATTAATTTGGGTATTTATAGTTGTTCCTCAAACAATATTGCTGTTACTGTATTCAATGTTCTCTTGGTTCTGCTCATTGCACTCCTCATTATTTCAAGCAAGTCTGTCTATGTTTTTCTGAAATCATCAAGCTCATCACTTATAG
Organism: Gymnobelideus leadbeateri; assembly: GCA_011680675.1. NCBI lineage: Eukaryota > Metazoa > Chordata > Mammalia > Diprotodontia > Petauridae > Gymnobelideus > Gymnobelideus leadbeateri. The sequence goes on along the minus strand of WOXC01004751.1, from coordinate 362,532 downwards.
CAGAGTGAAATTCCATCATGAACTTATAGCATAATTTGTTTAGCCATTCCCCAATTGATGGGCATCCCCACAATTTCTGTTTCTTTGCCACCACCAGGAGAGCTGCTATAAATATATAAATATAAATATATAAATATAAACATATAGGTTCTCTTCCTTTTTCCTGATTATCTTTTTTTTTCTTTTTGGTCTTTTTAGAAGGGGGAAGGCAGGGTAATTGGGGTTAAGTGACTTGACAAAAGTTAATTAATTAATGAGTTAGGCATGCAATTAAGAAAACTAGAAAAAGAACAACTTTAAAATCACCAGCTAAATGCCAAATTGGAAATCTTGATAATCAAAGGAGAAATTAATGAAATTAAAAGTAAAATTAATGAAATTAAAAGTAAACAAAAAGAAAAAAACTCAATCCATTGAACTAATAAATAAACTAGGAGCTAGTTCAAGTGTCAGAGGCTGGATTTGAACTCAGGTCCTCCTGACTCCAGAGCTGGTGCTCTATTCACTGTGCCACCTAACTGCCCCTTCCCTTGATTTTCTTCGAAAACAGACCTAATGATGGCATTGTTGGGTCAAAGAGTATAAGCAGTTTAATAACTCTTTGGACATAATTTCAGGTTGCTCTCTGAAATGGTTGGATCAGATCCCAGATCCACCAACAATGAATTAAGGTCCCAATTTTTCTATATTCCTTCCAACATTTGTCACTTTCTCTTTCTATCATTTTAACCAATCTGATAGGTATAAAATGATATCTCAAGGTTGTTTTAAATTGTATTTGTCTAATAAATAGTGATTAAGATAATTTTTTATGAGAACAAATTATTCTGATTACTTCATCAGAAAACTACCTGCTCATATCCTTTGACCATTTATCAATTGGAGAATGACTTGTATTCTTATAGATTTGACAAAGTTCAAATAAGGTCTCATATATTTGATATATGAGACCTTTATCTGAGGAACTGTGTATAAAAAAAAAATTCCCCCGTTTTCTGCTTTCCTTCTGCCCTTGTCTACATTGGTTTTTTTTCATACAAAAGCTTTTAAAATTTAATATGATCAAAATTATCCATTTAACATCTCACAGTGTTCTCTATCTCTTATTTTTTCATAAATTGTTCACCAATATATGTCTGATAGATAATATGTTCCATGTCCTTCAAATTTTCTTGTAATGTATCTCTTTATGTCTAAGTCATTTATCCATTTTGACTTTATCTTGGCTAATGGTATAAGATACCAGTCTATGTCAAATTTCTGCCAAACTGCTTTCCAGCTTTCCCAACAATTTTTACCAAATAATGAGCTCTTGTCCTGAAAACTTAAGTCATTATACTTGTCAAACATTAGGTTACTATATTCTTTTGCTGTTGTAAATTGTATATCTACTCTGTTCCACTGATCTACCTTTTTATTTCTTAGCCAACACCTGATAGTTTTGATAATTACTGCTTTATAATATAGTTTAGGATTTGGTATTACTAACCCTTCTTTCTCTACCTTTCCTCTCCTTTCATAGTTCCTTTGATATTCTTGAACTTTTGAATCTTCCAAATGAATTTTGTTGTTATTTTTTTCTAGCTTAGTAAAACAATTTTTGGTAATTTAATTGGGATGGCATTGAATATATAGAATAATTTTTGTAAAATTGTCATTTTTATTATATTGACCCTGCCTACCCATGTACAATTAATATTTTCCCATTTATTTAAATCTGGTTTTATTTGTATATGAAGTTTTTCTTTTATTATTTTGTTCATATAGTTCCTGGATTTGTTTTAGCAGGTATACTCCCAGGTATTTTATACTGTCTAGAGTTATTTTAAATGGAATATCTCTAGCTATCTCTTTCTGCAAGGTCTGGTTGGTAATATAATGTCAATGATTTATGTGGGTTTACTTTACTCCTGCTACTTTGCTGAAATTATTAATTATTTCAATTAATTTTCAGTTGAGTCTTTAGAATTTTCCAAGTATAGCATTATATCATCTGCAAAAGATATTATTTTATTACCTTGTTCCCTATTCTTATACCTTTTATTTATTTTTCTTCTCTTATTGCTGTTGCTAGGATTTCCAATATAATATTGAGTAATATTGGTGATAGCATCCTTGTTTCACAGCTTAATTTTTTATTGGGAAAGCTTCTAGCTTATCCCCATTACAAATAATGCTTGCTGGTGGTTTTAGGTAAATGTTCCTTATCAATTTAATAAGTCCATCTGCTTTAACTTTCAAGTGTTTTTAATAGAAATGAATGTTATACTTTATCAAATGCCTTTTCTTTTATTCATTCATTCATTTAATTATTTATTTATTTTTAGTTTTCAACAAAGATTTCCACAAGATTTTGAGTTCCATTTTTCCCTAACCCCACCCCAAAATAACAAGCCTACTGAATACCTCTTCTCCCAATCTGTTCTCTCTTATATCCTCTCCCTTCACCCCCCTAACTTTCTAGTAGGGCAACATGGATTTCTATACCCCAGGGCCTGTATATCTTATTTCCCTGTTGCATGTAAAAAACAATTTTTTAAAACATTTGTTTTTTAAACTTTGAGTTAGAGATTTTTCCCCCTTTCTTCCCTCCTCATCTGTCCCCACTGGGAAGATAAGCAATTAAATATAGGTTGTACATGTGTAGTTACCCAGATCATTTCCATAGTAGTTATATTGTGAAAAACTCCATCCTATCCTGCCCCCCACTTACTCTGTTTTCCCCTTTGACCCTACCCCTTTTCAAAAATGTTTGCTTCTAACTACCCTCTCCCCCAGTCTGCCTTCCCTTCTATCATCCCCCCTCCTATCCCCCACCCCCCTATTTTCCTATAGGGTAAGATACCCAACTGAGTGTGTATGTTATTCCCTCCTTAAGCCAAATTCAATGAGAATAAGGTTGTCTCATTCCCTTTCACCTTCCCCTGCTCTTCCCCTCTATTGAAACAGTTTTCTCTTGCTTCTTATATATAAGAAATTTACCCTATTCTCCCTTTCTCCTCCCAATAAATTCCTCTCTCACCAATTAATTTTATTTTTTTAGATATCATCCCTTCATATTCAACTCATCCTGTGCCCTCTATGTATGCATGAACATGAAAATGCCCACACTCACATACATATTTATATATACATATACCCTCCTATATATATAAAAATACACATATATTCCCTTCAACTATCCTCATACTGAGAAAAGTCTCATGAGTTACAATTATCATTTTTCCATGTTAGGAATGTAAATAGTTCAATTTTAAAAAGTTCCTTATGATTTGTTTTTCCTGTTTACCTTCTCATGCTTCTCTTGCTTCTCTTGCTTCTTGTATTTGAAAGTCAAATTTTCTGTTCAGCTCTGGTTTTTTTTTTTTAATCAAGAATGCTTGAAAATCCTTTATTTCATTGAACAAACATATTTTCCCCTGAAGCATTATACTCAGTTTTGCTGGGCAGGTGATTCTTGGTTTTTGTCCTAGCTCCTTTGACCTCTGGAATATCATATTCCAAGGCCTTCAATACCTTAATATAGAAGCTGCTAGGTTTTATATTATCCTGATTGTGTTTCCACAATACTCAAATTGTTTCTTCCTGACTGCTTGCAGTATTTTCTCCTTGACTTGGGAACTCTAGAATTTGGCTATAATATTCCTAGGAACTTTCTTTTGGGGATCTTTTACAAGAGGCAATCAGTGAATTCTTTCAATTTCTATTTTGCCCTCTGGTTCTAGAATATCAGGGCAATTTTCCTTGAGAATTTCCTGAAAGATGGTGTCTAGGCTCTTTTTTTGACCATGGCTTTCAGGTAGTCCAATAATTTTTAAATTATCTCTCCTAGACCTATTTTCCAGGTCAGTGGTTTTTCCAATGAGATATTTCACATTGCCTTCTATTTTTTCATTTGTTTGGATCTTTTTTATACTCTCTTGATTTCTCATAAAGTCATTAGATTCCATTTGCTCCAATCTAATTTTGAAGGAGTTATTCTCTTCAGTGAGTTTTTGAAATTCCTTTTCCGTCTGGCAAATTTGGCTTTTTAAGATATTCTTCTCATTGGCTTTTTGGGCCTCTTTTGCCATTTGAGTTAGTCTATTTTTTAAGGTGTTATTTTCTTCAATGTATTTTTGGGTCTCCTTTAACAGGCTGTCAATGTGCTTTTCATGATTTTCTTGTATCATTCTCATTTGTCTTTCCAATTTTTCCTCCACTTCTCTTACTTGATTTTCAAAATCCTTCTTGAGCTCCTCCATGGCCTGTAACCAATTCGTATTTTTCTTGGAGGCTTTTGATGCAGGAGCTCTGACTTTGCCGTCTTCCTCCTGCTCCATGCCTTGATCCTTTTATTCCTCAAAAAAGGATTCTATAATCTGTTTGTGCTTCCTTGGCTTGCTCATATTGCCAGTCAATTACTTGACTTTTGAGCTCTTTGGCATGTAGAACTCTGCTTCCAGAATGGAGAGAGATTTGTCCCAAATCTCTGGGGTTTTTGTAGCTGCTGGAGCTATGAGGAGGGTGTCCTCTCTACAGCCCCCCACAAGCTCTGGCTCACTGGTCACCCTAGGACCACCACCCAAGACTGTGATCCAGATCCAAGAAGGTTAAAATAATAGTGATTACTCTGAATGGTCACTTGTTCCCCCTATGATCTGCAAGCTGGAGCTCCTGAGGCAGCCACGCTGCAGCAGCTACACTGCTGCTATCCCATGCCTCTGCTGCTTCTTGCCCCAGGGGCTCTTCTGTCCTGCCCTGTTTCAACAGAATTCCACACTGACCTTTTACTTTGTCCTTGACCTTTATGGGTTGAGAAGTCTGGAAACCACCACAGTTGGTTCACTCTCCTGAAATCTGCTTCAGAGGCCGCTGGTTAGGGCCTCCCTGGGGCTAGAACTGCTTGGCTCCTGTGGGACTGTGTTAGGCTTTCAGCTTGGTGTGATAGAACCTTCTTGTAGGCCTGCCAGGCTGCTTTCAGTGGGATGTTTGTTTCTCTCTGTCACTGTGGGCTCTGTAGCTCTAAAGTTTGTTTAGAGTAATTTTTTTACATGTATTGGAAGTGATTGGAGTGCAAGCTCACACCAAGTTTGTGCTTCCACTCCACCATCTTGTCTCCACCCCCCCAATGCCTTTTCTGCATCAATTGATATAATCATATGATTTGTTACTTTTATTATTTATATAATCAATTATGTTAATAGTTTTCCTTATGCTAAACCATCCCTGTATTCTTAGTATGAATCCCATTTGGTCATAATGTATAATTTTTGTAATATATTATTTTAATCTTTTAGCTAGTATTTTATTTAGGATTTTTACATCCATATTCATTAATGAAATTGGTTTATAATTTTCTTTCTCTGTCTTAGCATGCATTATCTCTTACAGTGATAAACTTGAAGCCTTCCCAATGAGAGCAAGAGTGAAACAAGGATGTCCTTTATCACCACTATATTCGATAGCATACTGGAAATGCTAGCTATACCAATAAAAGAAGAAAACAAAATTAAAGGAATAAAAAAGGCAATGAGAAAACAAAACTATCAATCTTTGCAGATGACATGATGGTATACTTAGAGAACTCTAGAGAATCAACTCAAAAACCAAGTCGAAACAATTAACAACTCCAGCAAAGTTGCAAGCTATAAAATAAAACCATATAAATCATCAGCATTTCTATATATTACCAACAAAACCCAGCAAGGAGAAATAGAAAGAAAAATTCCTTTTAAAATCACTGCAGATAAAATAAAATACTTAAGAGTCTATCTGCCATGGCAAACCCAGGGATTATATGAACACAATTGCAAAACACTTTTCACACAAATAAAGACACATCTAACACTTGGAGGAATAGTTGTTGCTTCTAGATAAGCTGAGCCAATATAATAAAAATGATTATTCTTTGTTCAGTTTTTAGTTGTGTCTGACTCTTATTGACCCCATTTGGGGGATGGCAAATATACTGGAGTGGTTTATCATTTCCTTCTCTAGCTCATTTTACAGATGAAGAAACTGAGACAAATAGGGTTAAGAGGCTTGCCCAGAGTCACACAGCTAGTAAGTGTCTGAGACCAGGTTTGAATTCAGGAAGACCAGTCTTCCTGACTGTAGGCTCTACATTGTATCCACTATGCCACCTAGCTGCACTGTAAGTCTACCTAAACTAATTTACTTATTCAGTCCCATACTAATCAAACTACCAAAAATTATTTTATAGAGCTAGAAAAAATAGTAATAAAATTCTTTTAGAAGAACAAAAAAACAAAAATATCAAGGGAACCAATTTTTAAAATATTAAGAAAGGTGGCCTAACCATACTAGGTCTCAAAATATATATTACAAAGTGGTGATGATCAAAACAATCTGATACTAGCTAAGAAATAGAGTGGTAGATGAATGGACTAGATTAGGTATACCACACATAGCAGTAACTGACCATAGTAATCTAGTATTTTGTAAACCCAAAGATTCAAGTTTTGGGGACAAGAACTCAGTATCTGACAAAAACTGCCAGGAAAACTGGAAAGCAGTTTGGCAAAAACTAGGTATAGATCAACTCATACTGTATATCAAAATCAGGTCAAAATGGGTACATAATTTAGCTATAATGAGTGATGCCATAAGCAAATTTGGGGAGCATATTTATGTATCAGATCTATGGATAAGGGAAGAACTTACGACCAAATTAAAGACAGAGACCATTATGGGATGTAAAATGGATTTTTTTTATTACATTAAATTTAAGATTTTGCACAAACAAAACCAATGTAGCCAAGATTATAAGGGAAGCAGAAAAGTGGGGGAAATGTTTTCATCAAGTTTCTCTGATAAAGCTCTTATTTCTCAAATATATAGAGAACTGATTTAAATTTATAGGAATACAAGTCATTTCCCTTAAAGTAAATGAATAGGCAGTTTTCAGACAAAGAAATCAAAGGTATCTAAAATCACATGGAAAATGCTCTAAATCACTGTTGATCAGAGAATGAAAATTAAAGCAACTCTGAAGTACCATCACATACCTCTTAGATTGAGGAATATGACAGAAAAGGAAAATGACAAATGTTGGAGGAGGTATGGGAAAGTTGGGTCACCAATGCACTGTTGTGGAGTCAAGAACTGATTCAACCATTTTGGAGAGCAATTTGGAACTATGTCCAAAGGGCTATAAAATTAGGCATACCCCCCCAATTGCCCTCCAAAAAGCAAAAAAAAAAAAAAATTAGGCATACCCTTTGACTCAGCAATGGCTACTAGGTCTGGACCCCAAAGTCATCAAAGAAAAGGGAAAAGGATCCATCTGTACAAAAATATTTATAGCAACTGTCTTTATGGTGGCAAAGAATTGGAAATTGATGGGATGCCCATCAATTGAGCAATGGTTGAACAAGTTGTGGTATATGATTTCGATGGAATACTATTGTGCTATAAGAAATGACAAGCAGGATGCTTTGAGAAAACCCTGGGAAGATTTATATGAATTTATGTAAAGTGAGCAGAATCAGGAGAACATTGTACACAGTAATAGCAAGATTTGTAATGATTTTCAATTGTGAAAGATGAATCAAGACAAGATAAAAATAAATACACAAATTGTGTAGATAATGATAAAGTTGGTGATATGATAAGGTGTGGAGAGATTCAAGAGAAAAGGACAATGCAGAGTTGAATTGATTCACTAAGGGGTCAAGATGGGAAAAAGAAGAGAGGGTGGCTAGTCCAGGGGAGATGACTTGGAGGAGAACTGAACAGTCAAGGGAGTAGAGGGCATGGTACATGAAGAGTAGGGTTTTGTAAGGGAAAGCAGAGGGAGAGGTGAAAAGCAAATAAGTTATGGTTGGATAAAGGGATTTCAGAATCCTTGAGAATGGAGGTGGTACTTTTGTGAGTGATAGCAAAGAAACAAGAAACAGAACAGATTTGCGGTTTCCATAGCAATCCATAACAGAATTACCACATGTGGACTCTAACAATCCAGTACCTGATACATTTACTATTTGAAGAAATGAAAATGTCTCTCCAGAAAACAAGTCCAGACTGGCTGGATCTGACCAAATAAATACATAGGAAATTCATGTTCAAAGCAACATAGTTTTTTAATGGATAATTTTTTGGTTTTATGTCACATTTATTTCCAGATATATCTTTTCCCATTCCTCTATGAAGCAAGCCTCCCCTTGTAACAAAGATTAAAAAAAAAAATAAAAGGAGAGAGTTCAACAAAACCATCCAAATTACCAATCACATTGGGCAGAATGTAGCATATTCCACACTCAGCAGCCCCCATCACTCTGATGAAGAGAGGGAGGTGGTTTTTCTCAACTCTTTTTCAAGGCTAATTTTGATCATTATAGTTACATGGAATTCAGTTTAATGCAGCACAATTTCAAAGACACTCCAGGATCACTTTTTCAAATACCTTCAAGGGGGAAAACTCCAATAGAACAGAAAAAAAAAATCATCCGTGGAATTATTCCTCAGTTTCCAAAATGTAATAAAAGCAACTAAAAGACATAAGCAACTATGGACTCCTATTCTACCTCTATATCTTTATGAGAAGGGCCTGTGAATATATTGAAGGTATCCTTGAAAATATAATAATGGAGCATGAAAGGTTTTACAGAAGAGCCACTATAGCCCATCATATTTTCACCATCTTAACCTTGAGAAGTTCGGTTTTAAGATTCTGTTATATATATTGTATGTTGGTTACAGATTTAATTGTAATGGAGCTAATCAGGTGAATTCCCCTGATCTGCTGGAGTGAGGCACCACCCATGGAGTTGAGCCTATACCCAAGCCCTTTCTGGGGGCCCAGGCTTGGGCCCTTTGATAAATGTTCCCATGGTTCTCATGGGAGGATGTGTCAAAGATAATTTGTGACTGAGCAAGAAATAAAAGAACCAGTAGACATTAGTCATGGTGAGCACCAGGTAGCATTACAAAAAATGGAAATCATTTTAAAATACTGGAAATAGTTTATTACTGATTTAGAAATGATTTCTGGATCAGCTCTCTGTTTACAGTGAGATGACGAACTTGTAAGAACAAAAATCAAGATTAATAATGTCACAGTAGACCACCTCTTTACCATCATACAATTAATTGCAAAATGTCAAGAACACAAATCTCACTCTGCTCACTATTTGCTGATTTTAAAAAGCATTTGTTTCTACAGAGAAAAACAAAACCTTGAAGGCTTTTTTCCAATATGATATCTACCAGTCATATACCAAAGATAGTCTCTAATTATCAATATCATCCTCAAATAACATATGCCTGTCAAAGCTATTCACTACTACCAATCAGTAAATATTTATTAAGTCATACTATGTGCCAGGCACTGGGTTAAGTGCAGAAATAAAGAAAAGCAAAAGGCAATCCCTGTCCTCAAGGAGCTTACAATCTAATCATAGAAGACATACTTTAAGATTTCAAGTCTGAAGAAGAATTGAGGAGAGGGATCTACAAATGCTTCTGTTTGGTAATGGCTTTGTGCTGATTGCTTCATACACTGAAACAATACAGAGTTCCCAAGAAGAGATTCAAACCACTCAAGAGAATTTGGATAAACCACACATGCAAATAAAATCAAGTGGATGAAGATGCCTATTACACAGATTATGACATTCAATTAAGATGGATAAGCATTGCAGTTCATCTCTCAGTATGTATGTGGAAGGAGAAAATGAGAAAGAAAGACAAGAGAGATGGGGGGTGGGGGGGGGGAGAGATAGTTGCCTAACCTCTCATAGTCTCACCATGTCCTCCAATATGACTCTCTGGCTCAAGACAATATGAGGTAACTTTTATAGGAATTTAGAACAAGGACAAGATCATCATATATTAAAATATAATTTCGGGTTATCAATCTAGAACTATTCAATTCCTTCCTGGACCATTTCCCTTAAGGATTGAAAAGAGAGCCTTTCTATGATCAATAACTTAACCTTCAATGCAAAAGAGGACAGTGTGTGTGTGTGGGGGGGGGGGGGTTTGTCATGATCAACTCTCTATGGATCATGAGACTAATCATTTCTGGTGGGTGGGGAGGCAATGTTCTTATATTGGCAAGAATTCAGTTTGGTTATTACCCCTACTGCCTTTCAAAGAAAGGCTTTGGCTTTTACTCTTCCCACTTTCCTAAAAGCAAAATTCTAGAAAGGAATTTAGACAGGAAAAATGTTATTTCTTAGCATTTCTAACATTTCTTAGAAATTTCTTAACATTTCTAAGCATTTCTTAGAAACTAACAGAGGATTTTTAAAATGTGTCCACAATCCCTCTATTTGTGCTCCTCCACAATTTAAAGCATATTCTATATTTATTGATTCTCAGTTCTCAATTTTGTACCTGCTAATCAGACATAAGATACATTAATCTCAAATATGCAGTCCCTTTTGTTTTGCTTTTTAAATTTTCAAATGCAGCAAAAAAAAAATCATGAAGACCATCACTGATACTATAGCAGCATAACTAGTGACAATATGGTTGTGTCAAAACCTTGAATTGGGGTACAGGAAGCAATGCTATGGGTGGAGATAAGACTCAGTTTTGAAATATATTTGATTCTCTAGCCAGCCTTTTAATTTCCTGAATGGTAGCCAGATAGCTGCAGCTTAACAATGCTACCTGAAATAAAGGTGGTCCAGTTTAAAGACAATTAGAACTTTCTTCTATTGGTCAGCAGGCAAGTAGATTTTCTGATTCCTTTAATCATAGCTGTTATAGATTAGATATTCTGAATCGAGAAACAGATTCTCCTAATATTAGCATTCTCATCTGGAGAATATGCCTGCTATTAATAGTTGAATCCAACCAATCTTATCAAGGACTATATATTCTCATCTCAAAAAATCTGTGCACACTGTGCTGTATGGCTTAATTCTCTATTCCATTTAAAACATCTGGCATTATTCTATGAATACTTACTATGAATTGACTGGGCTCCCTTGAGATGTTGAGTCCTCCCACATCATGAGGGCCTACTCACCTCAACATGCCTCCTTCCCAGAGTCCCTGAATCAGGGCCCAGACTCTCTTCATAGGGGCCACAGGCATAGAACATGCCTTGTGAGTAGCGCATTGTAATCCTAATCTGAGAACCTCCAGGCACAACTCCATGGGGAAGGGGAAAGGAATAAGCATTTTTATAACACCTACTATTGGGGTAGCTAGATGGCCCAGTAAATAGAGTGCCAGATCTGGAGGCAGGAAAGACCCCTGTTTCTTAGTTCAAATATGGCTTCAGACACTGCAGTGGCTGACTTTCATAGCTTCAATGTCTGACCAAACTGTAAGCACTCCACATCACCTGCTTCAGCCACCTTCATGGCCCCTTTGGAACAAATTGTGCTCATCTGTCCATTCTGCCAGGGGAAGTTGTCACATGATTGGAGCTGTGAGACTGGGCAAGTCATTTAACCCTGTTTGCCTCAGTTCCCTATTTCAATATCTTTGCCAAGAGAATACCAAATGGGGTCATGAAGAGTTAGATACCACTGAACAACACCTACCATGTGCCAGTCACTGTGCTCAGCCCTCATAACACTGTGAGGTAGGGGCTATTACTATACCCATTTAACATTTGAGGAGGATTAGGCAAAAAAAGGTTAAATGACTTGCCCATGGTCACATAGCTAGTAAGCTTAGGTGCTATTATTATCTTTATTTTATATTTGAGGAAACTCAGGTAAACAATGGTTAAGTGAGTTGCTCAGAGTCACACAGCTAGTAGCAAGTGACTGAGGTTTTCTCCTCAGCCCAAGGTCACTATGCCTAGCCAATACTCATGAGTGGCCCCCTGTAAGACAAACTACCCTTCCACACAATTATTCATGAGGAGACACCAATAAAGCAAACCATTTTTTCCTGTTAAAAGAACAAGCTGACCTCTGAAGAAATCCTCTTATAAAAACAGGACTATCTTGTAACCACAGAATTATCATGTATTGATTTCCAAACTTATCATATACAATCCAGAGGTCAAGCTATAAACATCAACTCTCAAAGCTATCTTGCTGTAGATGTAAGAGACCAAAAATATGCCCTTGGGGAAACCCCTCCCCTTGGTTTCCAATAGTGAATGACACCTGTGACCAAGGTTGTAAATTATTACCTAATTAGCATATCTGCTAGATAATCCACTACTTTTCCTATATAAGCTTTAGTATCATTCATGTTCAGTGGCAAGTTCCTTAAAGAGCTCTGCCCACTGGACTTCAGAAAACCCAGGAAAGACTTATATGAACTGATGCTGAGTGCAGTGAGTAGAACAAGGAGAACATTGTGCACAGTAACAGCCATAGTGTGCAATGATTGACTTTGATAAATTTAGCCCTTCTCAGCAATGCAAGGACCTAAAACAATTCCAAAGGACTCATGATGGAAAATGTCTTCCATGTCCAGAGAAAACACTGTAGAGCCTGAAAACAGAGAGAAGCAGACCATTTTCTTGTTTGTTTTGCTTTTTTCTTTCTCATGGTTCCTTCCATTTGTTCTAATTCTTCTGAAGAGGGTACCCACTAAGAAGGTTACGGTGCTCTGGAGACCCCAAAATACCAACACACTGGGTCCTGCCAAATGAATTCGACTCAAGTCTTCTCTCAGCCAAAGAAAAGTAAAATTTATTAAAAGTTCGCTTGCATTAGACACAGAGTAAGTCTGTGCTAGAGAATTCTATGGCCCTCTCACTATTCTATGGCATTCTATGGCACTCTCACAAACATGAGGACAAGATAGGGTCTTACATATAAAAGGTTGTGGGAGGAATCTAGGGATGGTCTAGGGGAGGAATTTGGGGATGGTCTTCAAGAAGAATTAATGAAGTCAATGAGTGATTACGGGTGGGAAGTAGCTGGAGACTACAGACAATGGTGGGCTAGGCCAGTTCAGGGATGGATCTGATATTTTCATAGGTGGGAAGTATAGTGACAGAGGCTTGGGCTCAGCCACAATGTAAGGCTTATTGCCTCATCAAATGGGATGATTTAATCAAGAGTCCAAGGGAGGTTCCCAGAGCCTGTACCTCAAGGACTCAAGGAGAGGTCAAGGGGACTCCCAGAGTCCATATCTCATCATTTCTATACAACATGACTAATATGTTTAATAGGAATATATATGTAGAGCCTATATCAGACTGAATGCTGTCTTGGGGAGGAGGAAAAAATTTAAAACTTTTGAAAGTGAATGTTGAAAACTAAAAGTAAATAAATTAATTTAAAAAAAAAAGATCTTCCCACCATATTGGCATTACAATAAGCCTTTACCACCTTGATTTAAAGTTTGATTTAAAGTTCTGTAAATTCATTCCAAAGGATCCTCTCCTGTACTTGAGTCCTTGAAGTCCCTGAACCCCTTAAGCCACATCAGTAAGGTTGGCTTTAGCCAAAAGTAACCACTTAAAAATCGCTTACCTCTCTAAGGTAGTAAGGAGACTCTGCTACTAGTCAGGTCAAGTCAAGTTGTATCAATGAGACAGTTGTAGTCTTACAGAAATACTAGTGTTGAGATGCAACAATTTGATAAAGGGTCATTTCTACAATTTCTAGCATAGCATTTATGCATCTAACTTCTTTCCCAATTTTATTGTTGTTGTTTAGTCATTTAGTTGTGTCCAGCTCTTCATGACCCCATTTTGGGGTTGTCTTGGCAAAGAGACCGGAGTAGTTTGCCATTTCTTTCTCCAATTCATTTTACAGGTAAGGAAACTCAGGCAAACCAAGTTAAGTGATTTGCCCAAGGTCACACAACTAGTAAATGTTTGAGACCAGATCTGGACTCAGGAAGAGGAGTCTTCCTGACCGTGGGCCAGCATTCTATCCATTATGCCATCTAGCTGGCCATAAGATATATTCTCTTTGCAATAGAAGGAAACATCTCTGGATAGGGGAGAGGTTATTAGTCCAGGAAAATTCACCTTTTGCCTCCAGGTCTATGAAAGCAAAAGTTCATTTACAATGGAATTTATGAACTCTATATTGAGGACCCTAGGGTAGCTAGATAGCACAGTGGATAGAGTGGCAGGCCTGGAATCATAAGGCCTGAATTCAAATCCAGCTTCAGATACTAGTTGTGGGACCCTGGACAAGTCACTTTGCCCTATTTACCTTTTTCCTTATCTGTAAAATGAGCTGGAGAAGGAAACCACTCCAGTATCCCTACCAAGAAAACCCCATCACAAAGAATCAGACACAACTGAAAAAATGGCCGAACAGCAACAAATATTGAGAATCCAGGCTTTGAACTGCTGCTTTAGTGATTAAACAGGAACATACTCTCCAAAGGTTTTCTTCAAGTTTCCACAGTGTGTCATTTTGTAGTCTACTTTAGTAGATGTATGTCAACTTACAGAGTTTTGTCTAAGAAAGACAAACAGGATTAGGTTGTATCTATGTTCATTTCTCTCAAAGCAGTTGGCATCCATGCATGGGACCCAGACTGAAACTGAGTTCCCTTTGGTTTTAGATTGCACAGTATATATACCCTTCTAACAGGGGCTGATGTCACTCCCTCAACTCAGGAGAGAGAAAATATCTCTATACCAGACCACTCCCAGACATACCAGACCACTCCCAGCCATACCAGACCACTCCTAGTCTTGGGTTATCTAGATAAAAGAATCTGTCTCCACCCAAGTTTGAATAGAACTTAATGCGGTTCCCCACCTTAGATTAAATTGCTTATTAATAATCGTTTTTCACATGAGTAAACTTCAGTTCATCCTAAAACATAGGTAGTGTAGCAGGAAGGTGTTCATCATAATAGCATTTAGTCATTTGTGTAGAATCAACTTGCATGATTAAAAAAGAAAGAAAAAAGATCCCTTGGGGGCGGCTAGGTGGCACAGTGAGTAAAGCGCTGGCCCTGGAGTCAGAAGGACCTGAGTTTGGATCCGGCCTCAGATACTTAACACACACACAAAAAAAACCTAGCCTTGTGACTTTGGGCAAGTTACTTAACCCCAATTGCCCTCCAAAAAGCAAAAAAAAAAGAAAAGAAAAAAGATCCCTTATGTGCTGCTCTTTGTCTTAATGGCTAGCATTTAAATGTGACCTTTAATATTTGCAAAGTACTTTATCCTCAATCAAGCCAGTGAAATAAATGTTATTATTATCTATATTTGACAGAGGAGACTGAGGACAATTAATGGAACTGGAAGGTCACACAGCTAGTAAGTGTGCTTGGTAGGATTTGAACTGAGATCTAGCCTAACTCCTAGTTCATTGCTCTATCTACCAAGCCACTTACCGCCCCCATTGTCTCGATCTGGTGTCCCAATTTTGTGTGCTGCTTGGTGGATGATTGGAATGATACATTCACATTACAAGTACAAATATTCACATGGTGGTCAGAAGAAGTGATACATGGACACTCTAAAGGTCTCTCTTAAGAACTTTGGAATTGATTGTGTGACATGGGAGACACTGGCACAGGACCAATCAGCATGGTGCTGTGCTCTATGAGCAAAACAGAATTGAAGTAACTCAAAAGAAATGCAAGATGTGCAAATTTAGAGAATCCACCCCAAATCTTCACACTAACTATTTGTGCCCAACCTGTGGTAGAACACTCCAAACTTATATTGGTCTGATCAGCCATAATGGGACACACTGTAAGTTGACTCTAGTATAGTGATGTCATTTTGGTCCTCTTCAAGAATGAATAACAACCAACCAACGATATTACTGGATTTTTTTTCTTTTAAAGCAATTGGGGTTAAGTAACTTGCTCAAGATTACATGGCTAGTTATTTATTTATGTGTGGGTGCTAATTTTCTGAGGCTGGGAACCCATCCCAGGTCCTCCCAACTCCAGAGCCGGCTCTCTTACTCACTGTACCACCTAGCCACCCCTAATATTACTGAATTTTTAAAAACAAATGTTTAACCAGTTCTTTTCAACTTAATTTTTGTTATGCAGCAAAGATACCAATTAGCACCAACTTTCAGGCATATTTTGCCAAGCCCTTGAGTCAAATAATAAAAAATTATCTTATTTGCAAAACCAAACCTTGACAAAGATCTTCTAGACTGTCTAACATTAGCTGAAAAGAAATAAAATTAAGTCATCATTGTTCTGCCTGAGGGGAAAAAAAGGACATAGTCTTGGCCTATGTTTTGTCTAAAAAAAAACCCCGAAAAACCTGCCTGCTCATTTCCAAGATTATCTTGGATCGAACTTTCTGAAAAATCCCTCAGCATAAGCTTCAGACAGTCTATGGAGACAAAAGGTGCCAAAATTTTTCATGCATCAAATTTTCCCATTAAAATTTTTTAACTCTCTTGAAACATAAGGGACTGTTGTACCCCAATAAAGCAAGACAGAAGATCCCCAAGATTAAATTTAAAAAGTGGATTTTATTACCACGGGACTGTCAGGGTACATGCCCAAATCAGACAGTGCTTTGGCACAGACATTGTGCCAGTTTTATAGAGGTTCCATAGCCAGGTTATGTAAGCTGAAATTACAGTGATGTAAGCTGAAACTACAGTGATTGGTCAGTGTACATTTGAATTTCCCACCAGCGCTAAACCTTAGGCTGGGACTCCTGCCCACAAATCAATCAGGGGAAAGCAAGGGGTGGGGGTCCTGCCTGTTTACAGATCAATTAAGGGAGAGGAAGGTGGAGTTCTCTGCTTTACAAATCAATGAAGGAAAGGGTGAAGTGGAGTAGTGTCCAACAGGGACCTCCAAGCACTTTTGCAGTGCTGGAATGTAGTTTCAGGTCCTCAAGAAGGGGTCTGGAAGAATTTATTCAGCCCATTCACAAAATACCCATTGATAAGTATTTCCAATTTTTCTTAGTCAAGGCAATACAGTTTACCAAATGCAAATTGGCTCTTTGGTAAACCTGAGTTCATGTATTTGAATACTTAAGGTAGTCCTTTACCAGGGAGAAAGCCCTCTTCCTTTCCAGATTAAAGTCTATAAAAAGTAATTGTTCTAATTCACAAATCAATCACAGCATTTTAAGGATCATCAATCCCAAGATCTAATCTCCTACAAATGAATCATAAAATATATCATCCAAAAATCAAAAATTCTTCTATACAATAATTTCTAAAATCACAATGTAAAAAAAAATTCCAAAACCTATAAATTTAGCACTAACATATAGCAGGCTCATAGACTTAAAACATAAACATGAAACTCATTGATGGCCTATTACCATTAACCAGTTGAATATAACTGCAAATCATATACATGGGAAAATGCATTCCATTCACCTACCAGTTTCAGTAGGTTGTGATAGTCAATTCAGAAACCAGTAGAGGGTAAGTTATCACTTTTACTCTCACAATTATAGTGAGGCTGACCAGCAGTTATTGTTCAGAACACAGGTCTACCATGCTAAGAAAAATTTTGTTGTTCAGTTGTTTTTCAGTCATGTCTGTCTCTTCATGACTACATTTGGGGTTTTCTTGGCAGAGACTGAAGTGGTTTGCTTTTTCTTTCTCAAGATCACTTTACAGATGAGAAAACTGAGTTAAACAGGGTTAGATGATATGCCCAGGATTACACAGCTAATAAGTGTCTGAGGTCAAATTCGACTTGGAAGATGAGTATTCCTGACTCTAGGCCTAGCGCTCTGTGCTCTATGTTGCCAACTAACTGCCTTGCTGGAAATAATTGACCCCAATTAACATAAATATAAACTTTAAAATATTCCATTTTAAAATTTGCTGCACTTCCATGAAGATACCAGAATCTGTAAAATTAAGCTTGGAAATAATTAGTAGAAACCAACTCCAATTCTTTGAGGGGAAAGAAGCATTTGTTCAAGGGAATTGCACAGCTTTATGGAAATGAATAGCAATTTCACTAGTCTGTTATCTCAATGAAGTCCAAAAGGCTTTAAAAAATTTTTTTGAACTTTTAAATTCTAAATCATCTCTCTCTCTCTCTCTCTCTCTCTCTCTCTCTCTCTCTCTCTCTCTCTCTCTCTCTCTCTCTCCCCCTCTCTTTCTCTGTCTCTCTCTCTCTCTGTCTCTGTCTCTCTCTCTCTGTCTCTCTCTCTGTCTCTGTCTCTCTCTCTGTCTCTCATCCATTGTGAAGGCACTAAAAAAGTCTTAAAACCTAAATTGCTACTTTCTGAAATTCTGGGCTTTTTTTTTGTTCCCCCCCACCCAAGTTGGCCCTTGCTGGAGATGCTGATAATTGGGGGGAAACTGCAACCTACCAGAAACTGAAACCATCCATCTGTACTCTAAATGAGTGTTAATAACACTGTAGACAGAGTTGCACTTTTTATCATTTTCTGCTTTTAAGAGCGCTTTCTATATTTATTTTGATTGCCTTTTAATTGAGCTTGAGCTCACTAGCTCAAATTTCCTCTTTGATTCTCTCTCTCTCGCTCTTTCTCTCTCTCCCTCTTTTCCTCCCTCCATTTTTGATTTGCCTCTGACTGAGCCTTGAAAGTCAAAGAATTGAATTTCTCTCTTTAAAAATTTTGAGTATCTAATTCAGTATTTTCCTTCCTAACAACTCAATTTTCTCCCCTCATGCCTCTGCTTTCACATCATGTCAAACAGTTTTCAGACTTCATTTTCTTTTTCCCAATTGAAAGTCTTTTACAATTTAGCACATAGTTCTTTTTAAAAATTAAACTTATTTTTAATTTTTTTTTAACAAATACTTTATTAACTTCTGGTTTACATCATTCATTTCACCAGATTTTGAGTTACAATTTTTGCCCCGTTTTTCCCCTACCCACCACCCCAGAATAGCAGGTCCCACAAGATATCCCCTCATCTAATCTGCTCTCTCCCATATCTTCTCCCATACTCCCTTCAAATTTACCATTAGGGCGAGGTGAGTCTCTGTGCCCCAATGCCTGAACATCTTATCTCCCAATTACATGAAAAATAGTATTAATATAAAAATATATATATATTTCTATATATAATTATTATATAAATGTTTAATTATATATTTATTATATGTATTCTGTATTTAATTTAATGAATAAATATAAATATAATATAAATAAATATATAATTATATATAATATAAATATATTGTGATATATATATAAATATATATAAAATAGTATTTATATATATTTGAAACATTTAATTTTAAAACCTCAAATTTCACATCAATTCCCTTCCTCCCTTGTCACCCATTCCCTCTGGGAAGATAAGCAATTCAGTATGTGTTGTACATGTATAGCTATACAAAACATTACCATAGTAGATATATTGTAAAAGACTGGTTATAATTCCCTCCCACCCATCCTACCCCCCACCTGGTCCATTCCCTACTTTGATCCTGTCCCTTTTTTATAATGGGTACTTCCAACCTCCCCTCCCTCCAGCATGCCCTCCCCTCCATCATCCCCCCTCTCTCCCCCTTCCCCCTACTCTGCTGCAGGGTGAGATATCCCATTTAGTATGTATGTCATTCTCTCCCTGAGCCAGATTCAATAAGAATATGGTTTTGCCTTTTTGCCTTCCTGTTCTTCCCCTCCCCTGCAACCACTTCCCCTTGCCTCTTCTACATGAGATAGTTTACCGTACCCTATCTCTCCCCATCTCCTCTTGCCACTCTCCTCTCTCACCTCATAACTTCACCCCTTAAGTATCATCCCTTCCCACCAAATTCAACCTGTGCCCTCTATCCATGTATAACTGTAAGCATATATACATACATTCACATATGTATTCATATGCCCATATACCTTTCTTCCATTATTTTCATACTGAAAAATGTTTCATCAGTCACAATCATTGTTTTTCCATGTAGGAATGTAAATAGTTCAACTTTGATAAGTTCCTTTTGATTTCTTTTCCCTGATTACCTTCTCAGGCATCTCTTGCTTCTTGTGTCTGGATGTCAAATTTTCTATTCAACTCTGGTTTTTTCCTCAAGAATGCTTGAAAGTCCTCTATTCCACTGAATGAACATATTTTCCCCTGAAACAAAATACTCAGTTTTGCTGGGTAGGTGACCCTTGGCTTCAATCCCAGTTCTTTTGACCTCTGGAATATCATATTCCATGCCCTTTGATTCCTCAGTGTGGAAGCTGCCAGGTCTTGTGCTATTCTGATTGTATTTCCACAATATTGAAATTGTTTCTTCCTGGCTGCTTGGAGTATTTTCTCCTTGATCTGGGATTTCTGGAACCTGGCTATAATATTCCTAGGAGTTTTCTTTTTGGTGTCTTTTTCAACCACTATTTTGCCCTCTGGGTCTAAAACATCAAGGCAATTTTCCTCGAGAATTTCTTGAAGGATGACTTCTAGGTTCTACTGTGGCAACAAGCCCCAAAGTCAAGTAATTAAGTGGCAACATGCCTAGGCAAAGGAAACAAAATAAACAGAAAGATGCAACATTAGACTCCTATTTGGGGGGCAAAGAGGATTGAAGCAGGGAACAGGAGGAGGACTGTGAGGTCAGAACTCCTGCACCAAAAGCCCCAAAGGAAAATATGAATGGGTTACAGGCCATAGAGGACCTGAAGAAGGACTTCAAAAATCAAATAAGAGAAGTGGAGGAAAAATTGGGAAGAGAAATGAGAAGGATGCAGGAAAAGTATGAAATGAGGGTCAATAGCCTGACTGAGGAAAATAACACCTTAAAAAATAGACTAACTCAAATGGCAAAGGAGGCCCAAAAGGGCAATGAGAAGAATGCCTTAAAAACCCAAATTTTCCAGATGGAAAAAGAATCTCAAAAGCCCACTGAGGAGATTCATTCCTTCATAGTTAGACTGGAGCAAATGGAAGCCAGTGACTTCATGAGAAATGAAGGTGCTGTTAAACAGATCCAAACAAATGAAAGAATAGAAGGCAATGTGAAATATCTCATGGGGAAAACCACTGACCTGGAAAATAGATCCAGGAGAGATAATTTTAAAATTAGTGGACTACCTGAAAGCCATGATCAAAGAAAGAACCTAGAAATCACCCTTCAAGAAATTCTCAAGGAAAATTGCCCTGATGTTTTAGACCCAGAGGGCAAAATAGTGGTTGAAAGAATCCACAGATCACCTCCTGAAAAAGATCCCAAAAGGAAGACTCCCAGGAATATTATAGCCAGGTTCCAGAATTCCCAGATCAAGGAGAAAATACTCCAAGCAGCCAGGAAGAAATAATTTCAATATTGTGGAAACACAATCAGAATAGCACAGGACCTGGCAGCTTCTACACTGCAGGATCAAAGGGCATGGAATATGATATTCCAGAGGTCAAAAGAACTGGGATTGAAGCCAAGGGTCACCTACCCAGCAAAACTGAGTATTTTGTTTCAGGGGAAAATATGTTCATTCAGTGGAATAGAGGACTTTCAAGCATTCTTGAGGAAAAAATCAGAGTTGAATAGAAAATTTGACATCCAGACACAAGAAGCAAGAGATGCCTGAGAAGGTAATCAGGGAAAAGAAATCAAAAGGAACTTATTCAAGTTGACCTACTTACATTCCTACATGGAAAAACAAACACTGTGACTGATGAAACCTTTCTCAGTATGAAAATAATGGAAGAAGGGTATTTGGGCATATGAATACATATGTGAATGTGTGTATATATGTTTACAGTTATACATGGATAGAGGGCATAGGTTGAATTTGTTGGGAAGGGATGATACCTGAGGGGTGAAATTATGAGGTGAGAGAGGAAAGTGGCAAGAGGAGATGGGGAGAGACAGGGAAGGGTAAACTATGTCATGTAGAAGAAACAAGGGGAAGTAGTTGCAGGGGTAGGGAAGAACAGGAAGGCAAAAAGGCAAAACCATATTCTCATTGAATTTGGCTCAGGGAGAGAATGACATACATACTAAATGGGATATCTCACCCTGCAGCAGAGTAGGGGGAAAGAGGATGAGAGGGAGGATGATGGAGGGGAGGGCATTCTAGGGAGAGGGAAGGTTGAAAGTATCCACTATCGAAGAGGGACAGGATCAAAGTAAGGAATGGACCAGTTCGGGGGTGGGATGGGTGGGAGGGAATTATAAGGAGCCTTTTACAATATATCCACTATGGTAATGTTTTGCATAGCTATACATGTACAACACATACTGAATTACTTATCTTCCCAGAGGGAATGGGTGACAAGGGAGGAAGGGAATGGATCTGAAATTTGAGGTCTTAAAATTAAATGTTTCAAATATATAAATATTATCATTAATACTATTTTGCATGTAATTGGGAGATAAGATGTTCAGGCATTGGGGCACAGAGATTCACCTTGCTGTTATGGAAAAGTTGAAGGGGGTATGAGAGAAGATATGGGAGAGAGCAGATTGGATGAGGGGATATCTTGTGGGACTGCTATTCTGGGATGGTGGGTAGGGGAAAAATGGGGGAAAAAATTGTAACTCAAAATCTGGCAGTAATGAATGATGTAAACCAGAAGTTAATAAAGCATTTGTTTTAAATATATATATATATTCAACTGAACTGATATTATTTGACTGTCAAAAGGTTTTGTTTTGTGTTTTAAAAACCCATAAGATTGCTTATGTTGCTATTAGGCTTCTAATTTTTCTTGTATTGTATGTTAATTTGAAAATAATAGCCAGAGGGTATTGCAATTATAACATTATAAAAGTAACTTCTCTTTTAATTTGGATGATCTTAGATCATGATTTGAACTGGTAAAGAATGTGGTCACAATGTTTGATTATTTAATTGAGTATATTTGGTTTTTTGTTTGTTTGTTTTGTTTTGTTTTTTTTATAAGCAATTGGGGTTAAGTAACTTGCTCAAGGTTACACAGCTAGTCATGATTTATGTGTGGGTGCTCATTTTCTGAGGCCGGATTCGATCTTGGGTCATCCCAACTCCGAGGCCGGTGCTCTTACTCACTGTGCCACCTAGCCACCCCGAGTATATTTGTTTTTAAAATATACTAAAATAATAATTTACTCACTGGGAAAAATTACTTCCATAGATTTTTTTTATGACAGTGTCATAAAATCTTGTGAGAGAAGCTGCTGACCACAGGTTGTGAAGTTCTAGAAAACTTAGTTTTATCTGATAGATTGTTTGGCCATCATTTGTGAAAATTATGAAACTGTACCTGTTAATAAATGGTATATATTAAAGTTACATTTTTGAGATAAGTTACAATAGAACAATAGTTCAAAGGTTTTATTTTTGCCTCAGGATTTAATAGGCAAGACAAATATCTGTTACTCTGGAGGTTTACAGTAGTCAGTATTTTTCTGGGGTTTTGAGTGAACTATCATATATTCACCATATGTGTGAAACTCTAGAATATGATTATTCTTAATTTCTAAGTGACTGATTCCTGCTCCAGGATGGATTTAGCTGGAAAGGATAAATAAGATAAAGCCTTGTATGTGCCTATATGTGCTTATATGTCCTTATGTGTGCATATTATTAATGGTTACTATAATATAAGAAAAACAATAATAACCTAGCCCTAAACTGTGATACATGAAATTTTATTATTTGAAGTGCAATCTCTTTGGATTATAGTTTGATATTTTTCTGAGTTTTCATTTTAGAAATGCTTTCCAAATTATCATTAAACCAATAGCCCACCATTTAAGAGAAATGCTATGTGCTACCCAAAAGAATTTTGATCTGAAAACTGCCATGGGTGGATGTCTGTGCCTGGGAAGGGTGAGGGATGACCTTGTTTATGCGAAAATAAGATCCTCTTGGCTCAATTTCCCCACTCTCCTATTCCTTTCTGAACAGGAAATTTTCCCACCTAGTTAATTCTGAGGCTGGCATTACCTTGTGAATAGTGTGGAATTTTTCTGTATGATTGGCTATTAACTAGGACTCTTACCTGGAATCAGAGATAATGGAGCTTTTCCTGTTATACTTATATCAGGTCAGTCTGTGCCCTTGAAGGGACAGTCTTGTTATTATTATAACCATTTCCCTCCTTTTTCCTTTCATAACAAATTTCTATAATTAGAACAGGTGAATTGTAAGTTTTTGTCATTGAAACACTAGATCTATCAATCAATAAATCAATACAATAGCACCTCTGAGTTATTATAATGGGATGCAAGTATGAAAGATATAAGTCATTTTAATATGAGTAGGTAAATGAATTCTTAAGCTTGCCACACACTCCATATATAAGATTAGGTCCTTAAAGTGTCTTTTTCTTTCAAGATGGTATGAGGAATATACATATATTTATCTATTTATATACACATACATATACACATAATATATAATATACATTATATTAATATACATCATGTATTATGTATATACATAATATACATTATATTATATCAATATATATCATGTATTATGTATATACATAATATACATCATGTACACACACATATCCTCAAAAGAGGGGTTAGGATAAAGATGTGAAAGTTTTAAATTTTTATGAAGTAATAAGTTACTTTCTCAAAGTAACTAGACTTTTCTCTAAGTACTAGGAGATATATATATATATATATGTGTGTGTGTGTGTATAGATGATTGGTTTTTAAATGTTTCTAATGGGATATACAGGCTTTGAGTATGTTTTAGTAATTAGTTCTCAAAATTGGATTTAGGATTTTAGATATAAATTGCATAATAATTGTAAAGAAAATTTAAATCATGTTTTCTCTTATTTTGAAGTATTTGCTATATCAAGATACAAAAGGACTTATCTTACAAGCCAGGACCTTATGGATTCTTTTTTAAGATTCTTCCTTCAACCTGTTGATGATATTGTCCTTATCAGGTACATTGTTCAAGATAGAAAGAGCAATTCATCTATCAAATATGAAATTCTCTGAACTTTTAGGTGAATTATGAGTTTGTAATTTAATGCTCTCATAGTCTGTAATTAAAAGAATTAGTTCCATAAGTTTCAGTTAGTTACTGCCACATGAACTAGTTACTGGAAAAACAAATTTAGGAGGTTTTACTTGAGATTTTAGCAACATTAAATAGAGAATTTTTGAAAGTGACTTGGAAACAGGGAAGCAGATCTTCTAAGAGGAGCCCCATCTACAGCTGCCCTCAGACCTATTCCAGAATTTCTAAGGAAAGATGCTTCCAGGGACCAGACAACTGAACGTAATAGCTAGGACTCAAAATGTACTGATTAAATGGACATTGGAAATGGATTATCAGGAATAAGGAGACAATGTTATTTAATGTTAATGATCATTATTGTATTACTTTGGCTTTTATGTTTCATGGGGTTTATATTTGCTTACAAAGGGATATGCCCAGATTCCTTTTATTTATTGTTCATGGACCAGGGCCATTCTTCCTATAACTTGTGATTAACTAAAAGCCTGTCTTCTGTTTTTATTAACTTCAATTTACCAAAACCAGACTTAATGGAACAATAGTGCTAACTTTTTGACATTCCTCTAAGGGAAGTTTGAAGCTTCCCAAAATGATTCTGGTACTACCCTAGCTAACTGTATAAGGAAGGATTTCCCTGACCCTAGTTTTCTTGGTAACCTTGGTGATTTGTAAATCTGCCCCTCTCAAATCCATCCATTGAGGAACCTGTAAGCAGTTTAATCTGTAACATGACTTAGTTGACATATAAAGTCTAACAAGGTTTGTCTCCTTAAAGTATGTATGAGATTACGACTCTGCTTATCTAAGTTTGTTCAACTTTTATAACAATGAAAAACATGGGATTATGTTTGGGGTTTTTTGTTTTTTGGTAATACTTATGCCACAGTACACTTGCTTCCTGATGTGAATTTCAATCTCCTGACTCACAGTCCCTGAGACTTATTCAAATTTATGCCTCTCACTATAGGATATTTGGAAAATTTTGTCATCAATTTGGTCCCCAGCCCTCCTTGAAGGAATTCCATCAAGTTCTATATGAGAAAGGATGTGTGGAGGATGTCACTGAGTCAGGTTATTTTAATGAACTCCTTTTCACACCATAACCTAACTCTGCTTTTATAATTATGTTTTTGCTCCTAGGAGAATGTTGGGCTTTAAGCCCCAAAGAGGAGGGTTGTGGATTATTATTTGTCATTTATAAGGATTGTTTGAACCCAGAATGTTATCCTGGACTCAGTAACTCTCCGATCTTATAACCCCAACTCCCAACTGGACATTCTGAATTTGACATCCCAGGGACATCTTTAACTCACTGTGTCTAAAATTGAACTCATTATCTTCTACCCAAAGCCCTCTCCTCTATCTAATTTTCCTATTACTGTGTAGGTACCACCATTCTCCCAGTTACTCAGACTAACAACTTAGGCACCATCCTCATCTCCCCCCCTCTTACTTCTCATGTCCAATCTCTTGCTAAATCTTGTCTTTTCTACCTTCACCACACCTTATATATGTCCCTTTCTCTCTTCTGATACTGCTACCACACTGGTATAGACCTTCATCACCTGACACCTGAACTATTGCTTCAGACTGCTGGTTGGTCTCTCCCCACTCCAGTCCAGGTTCCACTCATTTGTCAAATTAATCTTCCTAAAATACAGGTATAGCTATGTCAATAAAGTCCAGTGGCCTCATATTACCTCCAGGATCAAATACAAAGTCCTGTATTTCTTATTTAAAATCCTTCATAACCTGGTCCTTTCCAAACTTCCCAGTTCTTTTACATTTTGCATCCTCTCCCAAGTATTCATTGACCCAGTGACAGTGGTTTCCTTGCTATTCCTCAAACAAGATTCTATCTCACATCTCTCCCATGTCAGGAATATACTTCTTTGCTCCACCTTAGAATTTGTAGTTTCCTTCAGGGTTCAGTTCAAGTATCATCTCTTATTGAGATACTTTTTCTGTTTCCCTCAGATGTTAATAGTCTTATCTTATTTTGAATATCTGGTAGCCATGTTCTGCTGAGCCAGTGAGCAGGCAAACACTCCTACTTGCTTTGGCTGCCTTAATGGGGCCAGACTACTCCACTTCTTGAGGCTAATGTTCCCTCACACCATTCCTCATCTCTTTCCCTTTGAACAAGGCTTTCCTCTCAAATAAAAACCCAAGCAGAATAGAGGAGTCCAGCCTCAATGGCAGCCCAGCTAGTTCCTGTAGCCACTACAGTTACCTCATTTGCCTAGAAAAAACCCCCAAACAAACCAGGGATTGATCCTCGCTCCCTATAGAGTGGATTCTTTCTGTCCTGAGAAGTTTTAAAATGCAGTCAACGGCTAGGTGGCACAGTGGATAGAGCACCAGGTCTGAAGTCAGGAAGACCTGAGTTCCAATTCAACCTCACACATTTACTAGCTACATGACCCAGAGCAAGTCATTAATTTCTGTCTGTCTCAAATTCCTTCTCTGTAAAATGGGAATAACAATAGCACCTCCCTCCCAGGATTGTTTTGAAGATCATATGAAATAATAATTGTAAAGTGCTTAGCATAGTGCCAGACACATAGTAGTTGCTTAATACGTTATTTATTATCAATAACTCTTCTGTGTCTCTGAGCCCCCAACCAGTGACTATGCATTAGTAAAATTACTGCAGCTTTAAATCAATCTCTCAATTGCTTCCTTTTAACTGCATTCCAACATTAATAGGCACAGATTAGCAGTAGTTAAAAGCATACATCACAATTGCTTTTAAAAAAAGCAAAAATTTAAGCACAAAAAAGTAAACAAGCTTTTAAGAAGCAAAGATGTTCCCTACTCTCTTCCCCACTATGAGGTTGTTTTTTGTTTATTGGTTTGTTTTGTTTTGTGCAGGACTTCATATTTATCTCTATCCATTCTCGTAAAATTCATTTGGACCTACTATTCTAGCCTGGTGGGACCTTTTTTGGATTCTGATTCAGCTATTAAATATTCTACCTCTCCCAGCTTTAAATTAATTGATGATTTGGTAAGCATTATGTCAATTTCTTCATCTAGGTCATTGATAAAAATGTTGAACAAAAGAGACCTAACACAGAGCACTAAAACAGGACACTACAAGTTATACCAGTCCATTAATCAAACTTTGAGGGTGTTGAGCTTAAAGGAGCAAGACAGAAGATCCCCCAGATTAAATTCAGAAGTGGATTTTATTACCACAGGACTGTTGGGGTTACATGGTTACCCAAATCAAACAGTATTGGCATGGACAGTGTGCCGGTTTTTAAAGAGATTCAATAGCCAGGTTACCTAAGCTGAAGCTACAATCAGTGATTGGTCAATGTACATTTGAATTTTTGAAAAGCCAGTGGGAAGTGTACCCTAGGCTGAAACTCCCACCCACAGAACAATTAGGGGAAGGGAAGGGTGGAGTTGTGCCCAACAAGAGTCTGGACATATATAAGATCCCTGTCTCAGAAGTTAGGGCTGGATAAATAGATCTGAGAATGATCTGCAGAGAGATGACAATAAAATTCATGGGAGATGATGAAATAATATAGTTCCAAATCTACTTAATGGTACTATTATCTAACCTGCATTTTTATGTCTTTTCTATCAAAGCTCATGGCGCCATCTACTAGCTCAGCATCAAAATGGATATAGTTCTATTAATGGAAATTAAACTAAAAGAGATGCACTATTTTCTGCATTGCCACTGAAGTCTCAGGACCACTGGACCTTCCCATTGACTTGCAGCTAAAACTTTCCCTATGTGTTGTCTGTCCCTGTTAAGATGTGATCTTGTTGAGGGCAGGGATTGTCTTAGTTTTCCATTTGTACAATTAGAGTGCAGCACTGCACTTTGTACAGTCTTTTAATTTTTTTTATTTAAAATATTTTTAAATTATTTAAATTAAATTAAAATTATTTAAAATAATTTAACATTCTTTTTTTTTTAATTTTGAGTTCTCAGTTCTCTCCTTGCTTCCCATACCTCCCCCACCCACAGAGAAGGCAAACAATATTATATAATTATACATGTGAAATAATACAAAATATATTCCTGGGACAACTAGGTGGCACAGTGAATAGAGCACCGGCCCTGGAGTCAAGAGGACCTGAATTCAAATCTGGCCTCACACACTTAACACTTACTAGCAGCGTGACCTTGGGCAAGTCACTTAACCCCAATTGCTCAGCATTCCCCCCCTTCAAAAAGAAGATATATATATTGCCATCTTAGCCATATTGTGAAACAAAGCAAAAATAAAGGAAGTGAGAAAATTATACCTCAATTTGCACTGAGTTGCTCAGAGCTCCCTCTGAAGAACTCCTCATGTGTTTTTTAGAATTGTCTTGAATCATCGTATTGAACAGAGAAGCCAAGTCTTTCACAGTTGATCATCACTACACCATTGCTGTTAGGGCACAATGGTTTCCTAGTTCTTCTCAGTTCACTTTTTCAGAAAAAACCAAGAATTTTACTGGGCCATGAGTGAATTTAGAACAAAAAAATTTCATTTCACATCATTTCATATGGGTAACTTGGCCTTTTGTAAACCCTTGTAAAAGGTGAAAGTACAAATTTAAGCTAGTTACAAAGTCCTCTTATGATTCATCCAGATTTGAATTTTGTAACTTGCATCCCATTGGTTAGCATTCTAGGGTTCACTAAATCCCACCCCTTGATTACCTCTTTTCATTTCCACATTTCAATTCCCGCTGCCCTTTTCATCCTCACATACTTTATTCTTTATAAAAGGAAATGCTAAACCAAAATATTTTTTGTCTCCTCCCCATCTGTCTGCATCAGATAGCATAAGAAAGGTTTCTTCTCAATTGCTTAGAGATTGAACAAAGCTGAATTTGAAGATACTAACCCAGGATTATCAATAATAAAAGTCCCATTATCTGAGGCAGGGTCTGGGGCACTCAACCTCATTCTTTGTCATTGAGACCTGGCTAGCAGTTCCTTCTGATACACAGGAAGAGGCCTTCTCAGAAAAAAGAAAAGTAGTAGATATACTGATTTTCAGGCACCAACCTCCCCCACTGCTCTCTCTACAAGCAGTTTTAGTCTCTGACATTAGCCAGCAATATGACTTGAAATCAGGCTTCATGGGGGTGGAGCCAAGATGGCGGAGTAGAAACAGCATTTCCAAGGTGCTCTCCCACCAGACCTCTTCCAAACCATGTAAAAGAGGACTCTGAACAACTTCTGGAGCCCCAGCACCCACAGAACAACACAGAGAAGCTAACCTCCCACTGAGGACAGCCCAGCAGCCCTACAGGAAGGGCCAGCAAAGCGCTCTGGGAGCCAACAGCCCAGCGAGTGGAGAGCCGAGCCCAGGTCCACATGAGCCGCGGCTTTAGCCCCAGGGCGGCCAGGCCAGCAGCCAGCTGGAGGGATGCCAGAACACCAGCAGCTGTGGTGATTCCAGAATTATCAACACAGACATGCCTAGGACAAAGTAAGAGGTTAGTGCCCTATGGACTTTGGGATCAGTATTTGGGGAACTTGTGGGCTTCCTCCCCTGGGGGCTAGAAGCCACTGAGGAGCTGCAGCACACTTGCCATTTTGCAGCTTCGGCTCCTGGTCTGTGAACTGTAGGGAGATCCAGTGATCAGTCTTGGAGGTTAATCGCTCTTGCTTTAACTTGCTTGGATCTGGATTGTGATCTGGGGGGAGGTCTGGGGTGGTTATCCAATTTGCCAGAACTGGAAGTTGTGAAGACCCCAACATTTGGGATGGAAGCTCCCCTGTCTGGTGGCAGAGTCCTACTGTGGCAACAAGCCCAAAAATCAAGTAATTAAGTGGCAACATGCCTAGGCAAAGGAAACAAAATAAACAGAAAAATGCAACATTAGACTCCTATTTGGGGGGCAAAGAGGATCGAAGCAGGGAACAGGAGGAGGACTGTGAGGTCAGAACTCCTGCACCAAAAGCCCCAAAGGAAAATATGAATGGGTTACAGGCCATACAGGACCTAAAGAAGCAGATTAGAGAAGTGGAGGAAAAATTGGGAAGAGAAATGAGAAGGATGCAGGAAAAGTATGAAATGAGAATCAATAGCCTGACTGAGGAAAATCACACCCTAAAAAATAGACTAACTCAAATGGCAAAGGAGGCCCAAAAGGGAAATGAGAAGAATGCCTTAAAAACCCAAATTTTCCAGATGGAAAAAGAATCTCAAAAGCTCACTGAGGAGATTCATTCCTTCAGAGTTAGACTGGAGCAAATGGAAGCCAGTGACTTTATGAGAAATGAAGATGCTGTTAAACAGATCCAAACAAATGAAAGAATAGAAGACAATATGAAATATCTCATGGGAAAAACCACTGACCTGGAAAATAGATCCAGGAGAGATAATTTTAAAATTATTGGACTACCTGAAAGCCATGATCAAAGAAAGAACCTAGAAGTCATCCTTCAAGAAATTCTCAAGGAAAATTGCCTTGATGTTTTAGACCCAGAGGGCAAAATAGAGGTTAAAAGAATCCACAGATCACCTCCTGAAAAAGACACCAAAAAGAAAACTCCTAGGAATATTATAGCCAGGTTCCAGAAATCCCAGATCAAGGAGAAAATACTCCAAGCAGCCAGGAAGAAACAATTTCAATATTGTGGAAACACAATCAGAATAGCACAAGACCTGGCAGCTTCTACACTGTGGGATCAAAGGGCATGGAATATGATATTCCAGAGGGCAAAAGAACTGGGATTGAAGCCAAGGGTCACCTACCCAGCAAAACTGAGTATTTTGTTTCAGGGGAAAATATGTTCATTCAGTGGAATAGAGGACTTTCAAGCATTCTTGAGGAAAAAATCAGAGTTGAATAGAAAATTTGACATCCAGACACAAGAAGCAAGAGATGCCTGAGAAGGTAATCAGGGAAAAGAAATCAAAAGGAACTTATCAAAGTTGACCTATTTACATTCCTACATGGAAAAACAATGACTGTAACTGATGAAACCTTTCTCAGTATGAAAATAATGGAAGAAGGGTATATGGGCATATGAAATACATATGTGAATGTGTGTATATATGTTTACAGTTATACATGGATAGAGGGCACAGGTTGAATTTGGTGGGAAGGGATGATACTTAAGGGGTGAAGTTATGAGGTGAGAGAGGAAAGTGGCAAGAGGAGATGGGGAGAGACAGGGTAGGGTAAACTATGTCATGTAGAAGAAGCAAGGGGAAGTGGCTGCAGGGGAGGGAAATAACAGGCAGGCAAAAAGGCAAAACCATATTCTCATTGAATCTGGCTCAGGGAGAGAATGACATACATATTAAATGGTATATCTCACCCTGCAGGATAGTAGGGGGAAGGGGGATCAGAGGGGGGATGATGGAGGGGAGGGCATGCTGGGGGGAGGGGAGGTTGGAAGTACCCATTATCAAAGAGGGACAGGATCAAAGTAAGGAATGAACCAGGTGGGTGGTGGGATGGGTGGCAGGGAATTATAAGCAGCCTTTTACAATATATCTATTTTTGTATATGTAGGTTCTTTCCCTTTTTCTTTTGTCTCTTTGCACAGTTTCATAGCCTTTGGGAATAGTTCCAGATTGTTCTCCATGATAGTTGGACCAGTTCACTACTCCACAGAGAATTCATTAATGGACCTAATCTTCCTCAAGCCCTCCAGCATTTGTTATTTCTCATTGGTGTGAGGTGGTACTTCAAAGTTGTTTTAATTTGCCTTTCTCAAATAAGTAGTGATTAGAGCTTTTTTATATGACTATAGATAGCTTTGATTTATCCCGAAAACTGCCTGTTCATATCTTTGATGATTTATCAGTTGGGGAATAGCTCTTATTTCTACAAATTTGACTTCATATATTTGAGAAATGAGGTCTTTATCAGTGAAGCACTGTAAAATAAATTTTACTAATATGTCATTGTCTATAGTAGCTTTTAACAAATGTAGTTTCCCTGAATTATCTCTTTTAATTAGGTCTATTTTGCTTTTGCTTTGTCTGAGATCATGATTATGACCTCTGCCCTCTTTACTTCAGCTAAAGCATAATAGACTCTGCTCCACCCTTCCATTTCAACTCTGTGTCTTTCTGTTCCAAGTGTCTCTTGTACCTAACATTATGTTGGATTCTGTTTTCCAATCCATTCTCTGAACTGCTTTTGCTTTATGGGTTAGCTCATCACATTTACACTCACAATTATGATTACTAACTCTGCATTTCCCTCCATCTTTTTTACTCTGTTTATCCTTCTCCCTTTTTTGTTGTCCTTCCTCAAAAGTCTGTCTGACTTCCTACCACTGCCTCCCCCAATCCATCTTCCCTCTTATCATTTGTCACCTCCCATATGTCTTCCCCTTCCCCTTCCCCTCCTATCTCCCTATTAGGAAAGATAGATTTCTTTATTCAGCTGAGTGTGTATGTATATTTTTTCCTCTTTGAACTAATTCCAATGAGAGTGAGGATCAAGCATTGCCTACCACCACCCCCTAATTTCCCTCCACTATAAATCTCTTCCTTGCATGCCTCCTTTATATGAGAAAATTTATCCTATTCTATCTCTCCCTTCCACCTTCTCCCAGTGCATCTCTTTTTCTCACTCCTACATTCTTTTCTGGAGATCATCCCAACACAACTAACTCATACCCATACCTTCTGTCTATACAGACTCCTTCTAAGTGCCTTAATAAGAATAAAGTTCTTAGAAGTTACATGCATCACATCTTCCCATATAGGAATGTAAATAGTTAACTTATGATTACTCTTTCATGTTTACCTTTTTATGTTTCCCTTGAGTCTTCTGTTTGAATGTTTGAAGGTTTTATATTCAGCTCTGGTCTTTTCATCAGGAATACTTGAAAGTCCTCTATTTCATTAAGTATCCATTTCTACCCCCACCCCCAATTCCCAAAGGATTATACTTAGTTTTCCTAGATAAGTTATTCTTGGTTATAATCCTAGCTCCTTTGTCCTCCATAATATTATATTTAATAATAGTATTATTAGTTTAAAAGCCCTCCACTCTTTTCACATAGAAGCTGTTAAATCTTGTCTGATCCTGATTGGCTCCACAGTATTTCAATTGTTTCTTTCTGACTGATTGCAATATTTTCCCCTTGACCAGGGAGTTCTGGAAATTGTGTATAATACTCCTGTGGGTTTTCATTTGGGGATCTCTTTCAGGAGGTGATCAGTAAATTCTTTCTATTTCTATTTAATCCAGTGGATATAAGATACCAAGGAAATTTTCTTTGATAATTTTTTGAAATATGATGTCCATGCTCTTTTTTTTGATCATGGCTTTCAGGTAGTCCAACAATTCTTGATATATTTTCTAGGTCAGTTGTTTTTCCAATAAAATTTTCACATTTTTTCCTTCTTTTTCATTCTTTTGACATTGTTTTATTGCTTCTTGAAATCTCATGCAGTCATTAGCTTCCACTTGCCCTGTTCTAATTTTTAAGGAATTGTTTTCTTCAGTGAACTTTTATACCTCTTTTTCCATTTGGTTTATTCTGCTTTTAAAAGAGTTACCTTCTTCAATGAAACTTTATTCCTCTTTTACCATTAGGCCATTCTGTTTTTTAAGGTGATACTTTCTTTGGTATTTTTTTTGTGCCTCTTTTACCAAGCTGTCAATTATCTTTTTTTGTAAAGGTTAAGATTTATTGAATATGTTGGACTAACTAATACCCAGACTGTCCCAGCTACAAGTAGGAAAAAAATAAACACATTGAGACTCATCTTAGGTAATCAAATTCATGTGGGCAGAGCATAAGGGATTTCTCATTCCTGACATTCTATCTGCTTCTTAAGTTGTCTTAAGGAGACTTTCAATGAGACAAGAGAATATGAACTCACATCCTCATGATTGCTTTGATTCCCCAAAGAGATGATTTCAGCTACTTTTGACATAATCTTAAGAACATTAATTTTTAAAGAACCAGTTTCGGGAGCCAAGATGGTGGAGTAGAAACAGCTCATCCAAGCCACTCTGCCCCCAGATTACCCCCAAACTATGTAAAAGGGGACTCTGAACAACTTCTGGAGCCCCAGCACCCACAGAACGACACAGAGAAGCTAACCTCCCGCTGAGGACAGCCCAGCAGCCCTGCAGGAAGGACCAGCGCAGCGGTCTGGGAGCCAGCAGCGCGCAGAGCGTGGGAAGCCGAGCCGAGCCAGAGCCGAGGTCCCCGTGAGCCGAGGTTTTAGCCCCAGGGAGGCAGGGCCAACAGCCAGCTGGAGGAACCCCAGAACACCAGCAGCTGTGGCGACTCCAGAATTATCAACATAGACATGCCTAGGACAAAGTAAGAGGTTAGTGTCCTATGGACTTTGGGACCAGTATTTGGGGAATGTGTTGGCTCCCTCCCCTGGGGGCTAGAAGCCTGAGGAGACACGCCATTTTGTAGTTTTCAGAGGCAGCTCCAGCTCCTGGCCTGCGAATTGTAGGGAGATCCAGCGATCAGTCTTGGGGGGTAATCGCTCTTGCTTTAACCTCCCTGGATCTGGATTGTGATCTAGGGTGGAAGTCGTGGGTGGGTTTACAGCTTGCCAGAAACGGAAGTTGCCCCCCACACGTTCGGGACGAAAATTCCTCTATCTGGCCTTAAAGCCATAGTGTGGCAACAAGCCCAAAAGTCAAGTAATTAAGGGAATTATAAGCAGCCTTGTACAATATATCTACTATGATAATGTTTTGCATAGCTAGACATGTACAACATATACTGAATTACTTATCTCCCCAGAGGGAATGGGTGACAAGGGAGGAAGGAAATAGATCTGAAATTCGAGGTCTTAACATTAAATGTTTCAAATATATATAAATACTATTATTAATACTCTTTTGCTTATAATTGGGAGATAAGATGTGCAGGCATTGGGACACAAAGATTTACCTTCCTCTAATGGAAAAGTTGAAGGGGGTATGGGAGAAGGTATGGGAGAGAGCAGATTGGAGGAAGCTATATCTTGTGGGACTGCTATTCTGGGAGGTTGGGTAGGGGAATAACGGGGGGAAAATGATTGTAACTCAAAATCTGGCGGAAATGAATGATGTAAAACAGAAGTTAATAAAGCATTTGTTTAAAAAAAAAAAAGAACCAGTTTCAGGACAGTGACTTGTCCCCTGATCTTTTCTCTATGAACTGCATTAAAAGAACTAAGAAGAATGACAGGAATTATGATTTTCAAATAATATCTAATATTGTTATAGTGATTTAAGTCTTTTTTTAAATTTTATTTGTTTTATTCTGAACTTAAGAAATAAAACAAGCATTTCCATGACATAGCAGAAGAGGAAAAAAAGATGATTTTACATGAAACTGAAATTTATTATGTACAACTTGCTATTCACATAACTTTCTTTCCCCCCTTTTTCTCTCCCCAAACCCTAGGGATGGATACCATTTGGCACAAATATGCAAAACCCATTCTATACAGCTTCTATTTATCAGTTCTTTTTCTGAATGAAGATAGCATCTAAATTTGGGTATTTTTTTTATAAGCAATTGGGGTTAAGTAACTTGCTCAAGGTTACACGGCTAGTCATTATTTGTGTGTGGGTGCTCATTTTCTGAGGCTGGATTCGATCTCGGGTCATCCCAACTCCAAGGCCAGCGCTTTTACTCACTGCGCCATCTAGCCACCCCAATTTGGGTATTTTTAATAGCAAAAATGACTTAGTCCCTCAAAGTTTTCTTTTTTTATTTTAACAAATGCTTTATTAACTTCTGGTTTACATCATTCACATCCACCAGATTTTGAGTTACAATTTTTTCCCCATTTTTCCCCTACCCACTACTCCAGAATAGCAGTCCCACAAGATATCCCCTCATCCAATCTGCTCTCTCCCATATCTTCTCCCATACCCCCTTTGACTTTGCCATTAGGGCAAGGTGAATCTCTGTGCCCCGATGCCTGCACATCTTATCTCCCAATTACATGCAAAATAGTATTAATAATAGTATTTATATACATTTGAAACCTTTAATTTTAAAACTTCAAATTTCAGATCCATTCCCTTCCTCCCTTGTCACCCACTCCCTCTGGAGTTCAGTATGTGTTGTACATGTATTGGTATGCAAAACATTACCATAGTAGATATATTTTAAAAGACTGATTATATTTCCCTCCCACCCATCCCATTTGGGCTTGTTGCCACAGTAGGACTCTGCCACCAAACTGGGGAGCTTCCATCCCAAACGTTGGGGTCTTCACAACTTCTGGAGGTATTAGTTGGGTGGCCTCTTGTAATAAAATGCAAATGCTGTTTAGCTGCCCTTAACTATCTATGTAGCCTTGGAGAACCTCATCTCTCTGGTCCTCAGTTTCCTCATATAAAAAATGATGGGACTGAATTAAATTACCTCTGAAGTTCTGTACAGCTCTAAACCCATGCTCCTGTGAGGCTAAGATCTGGCATTTAAATTTCTTGCTAACCTTCACATCTGAAGGCCAATCTCTTTGAGAAAAGAGAAGGAAAATCAAAGCTTCCATTCCACATTCTCTGTCTTCTTTTACCATCTTTTTATCTCTTCCAAGCAGTCATAGTCATAGTCAATAACCATTTATTAAGTGCCTACTATGTGCCAGGCACTGTGCTAAGCATTAGGGATACAAGCAAGGCAAAGAAAGACAGTACCTGCCCTCAAGGAGTTTACAATTTAACAAAGGAAGACAATACACAAAAGGAAGCTGAAAAAGTTCTTTTGGGGGAGGGTGTGTGTGGAATGGCAGGTCCACTAGAGGGTTCCTGGGATAGGGCATGGGGAGTCAGAACCAAGCAGAGTAGCTGGTGGGGAGTGAAGAGTTAACTGGAGAATTCTGAGCCCTCTATAAAGGGAGGTTTTGGGAGGGATTTGTTGCTCCATCCTCCAATGAGAGGGGAGAGGTGACTGCGGGTGCTGAAGAGGTATTGAGTGTCAAAGTTGAATTGCCATGATTTCAGGGATGAGCTTATTCTGGGGGAGGCAGAATATTCTTGGAGTGGGTATTTTCATCTACTGGACATACGTTTTTAAACCAGAGCTTATAAAGGAGCTCCCTATGGAGTCACACCAGTGTCTTTAGACACCACCCTCTATTAATGGTGCAGTGGTTAGAAAGATGGACTTGCAGTCAGGAAGATCTGCCTTCAAATTCTGCCTCCCTTACCAGAACTGTGTTACTCTGGACAAGTCACTTAACCTTTATTAACCTGTTTCCTTTTTTGTAAGATGTGAATAATAATATCTCCATTACCTTCCTCAAGGGGTTATCATGAGGACCAAATGAGATGACAGAGTCAGAATGCAAAC
Source organism: Gymnobelideus leadbeateri (assembly GCA_011680675.1). NCBI lineage: Eukaryota > Metazoa > Chordata > Mammalia > Diprotodontia > Petauridae > Gymnobelideus > Gymnobelideus leadbeateri. The sequence continues at coordinate 324,535 of WOXC01004751.1, read as the reverse complement.
TTTAAAGCACTATGGAAATACCATTTGTTACTACGAAGGTGATGATTCCTCTGGGAAATCACATCATTAGAATCTCAATCTTTAGAGGCTCCCATACATCCTGAACTACCTTCCCTTTGTGAATTTCAGACTGACAAAAGTGGGTTTGGAGAAGAACATAACTGACTCCACTTTATCTAGCATTTGTTGGTATTATATGTAGTTTTTCTTCATTTTGCTTCTTTGGCATGCCTCCTTTGGTATCTCCTTTCCTCCTAATTGATTGATTTACAATTACAAAAGAAAACTCAAGGAATTTTGTATAGTTCCAGGTACTCCTCTTCTTCCCTTTATCCTGTCTAAGAAAGCTGCAGTGCCCACTTCAGCAGCACATTTACTAAAATTGGAATGATAGAGAGAATATTAGCATGGCCCTATGTAATGGAAATGCAGATTTAAAGATCTTCCCTGCCCCTAGCTTAAGTGCACCTGGAGCCTGGGGTGGGAGGCTTGTTTTTCAGGAAAGCCCACACCTTGATACTTTGTGATTGGGCAGTGGGTCCAGAGGGTTGTTACATTCTCTGAGCCAGGAGAAGGCTATATAAACCCTTAGGAGAGGCTTTGCTTTGGGGCTCAATTTGAGAAGTGTTGTGTGATTTGACCAGATGAGACTCTGGGAAGCCGTTGTTGAGAGCCCCCCGGCTTTGAAAACCCAGATGTTGATGCTTCCCTCTCTGGTAACTGTGATTTGGTATTGATATAATGGTAAGACAGTTTGGAAGCCTGTCTGTTTGATCTGTAAGTTCTGTAACTCTGAAGTTTGGGGTGCTGACCTTTTCCCCTGAACTAGGTAATGTGTGTTTGTTTGATTACAGTAAGCTTGTTAACCCATTTTGAGTTGCTTTCCTTTTGAAAAGCGGATCTAAGAACCTGTGTTGGCAGTCACCCTGGGGATATTGGGGTGCTTGCCGCTACACCCTAGGACAAGGATGATACACAAATCTGTAAAGCATTCCATATTTTTAAGACTTCATTTCTCAAACATATAGTGAACGGAGTCAAATTTATACAAATAAGAGCTGTTCCCCAACTGCTAAGTGATCAAAAGATATGAAGAGTTCTCAGATGAAATCATCAAAGCTATCTATAATCCTATGGAAAAAAAAATACTCTCACTATTGATCGGAGAAATGCAAATTAAAACAATTCTGAAGTACTACCTCATATCTATTAGATTGGCTAATAGGACAGAAAAAGGTAAATGACAAATGTTGGAAGGGATGTGGGAAAAATGAGACATTAATGCACTGTTGGTAGAATTGTGAACTGATTCAACCATTCTGTAGAACAATTTGGAACCATGCCTAAAGGGCTGTAAAATCATGCATACCCTTTGACCTAGCAATACTACTACTAGGTCTGTATCTTAAAAGAGATTTTTTTAAAAAGGGGGAAAATATAATATGCACAAAAATATTTATAGCAGTTCTTTTCTGGAGGCAAAGAATTAGAAATTGAGGGGATGGGGGCAGCTAGGTGGTGCAGTGAGTAGAGTGCCGGCCCTGGAGTCAGAAGGACCTGAGTTCGGATCCGGCCTCAGACACTTAACACACAAACAAAAACCTAGCCATGTGACCTTGGGCAAGTTACTTAACCCCAATTGCCCTCCAAAAAGCAAAAAAAAAAAAAAAAGAAAGAAAGAAATTGAGGGGATGCCCATCTATTGGGGAGTGGCTGAACAAGTTGTGGTATGTGATTATGATGGAAAACTATTGCACCATAAGAAATGATAAGCAAGATGCTCTCAGAAAAACCTGGAAAGACTTATATGAGCTGAGGCAAGTGAAATGTGCTGTGTACAAAGTAACAGCAATATTGCAAGATGATCAGCTGTGAATGACTTAGCTATTCTCAACAATACAACGATCCAAAACAACTCTGAACGACTTGTAATGAAAAATGCTGCCCATACCCAGGGAAAGAACTGATATATGAATACAGATTAAAGCATACTTTTAAAAAAAAAAACTTTGTTCATTTTTCTTAAGGTTTTTTTCTTGTCTATGTTTTCTTTCACAACATGACTATTATGGATATGTTTTGCATGAGTACACATGTATAACCTATATCGAATTACTTGCCTTCTCAAGGAGTGGGGGTGAGGTAGGGAGGGGAGAAAGAAAGGGAGAGAATTTGGAACTCAAAGTTTTAAAAAAGAATGTTAAACATTGTTTTTATGTGTAACTGAGGAAACATAAAATACTAAAAAGTATGTGGGGTGGCAGAGGGGATGGAAGAAAGTATGCAGAAGGGACTTAAAAGCTGATTGACAAAGAAGATACTGTATCTTTAGTCTAGCACAAATGGTGATGTTAAAGAATACATTCTTTCTTTTGTAATAATTTAAGTATCTTTTAAAAACATGTATCCTTTCCTATCCACATGCTCTATGAGATCTGATAGACAAGTACATATAATATTTTGTGTGTATGTGTGTATATAGATATAGATACATAAACATATCCTACCAATAGATGACAGGCATATGTGCCTCCTAATTCCACAGATAATACACATGCACATCTATCTATCTATCTCTCTATCCATCATCTATCTATGTACATTTACATACGCATATATACATATACATATAATATGCATACATGTGTGGGGGATCTGTGGAACTGTGAGACACACGTGTCTGGCACCTACTGATGAAATATAACATGCTCTTGAGTTAAATTGAAATTTACGTGTCTGTCTATATCCTCTGCTGGCTTATTCCTGCAGTGGCTAACAAAGACCCTGAAAATTCTTGCAACAAAACCCTGGGCTTCTTTCTATATTTCTCCAAATCCGTAGTCCTGATCTATAGGGTACATGTTGTACCTTCCTTATTTGATTGTTACCAACTCTGAGATAAGATGGTCGCTTCCTCTCAAGGTCCCATCATTCCCACCTCCTTAGAGGCCACAATTTGCTCCAGCACTCTGAGTTCAGTTTCTGAGTTGCCCCCATTGCTTCTTCCTCCATTTTCTGAAGGGCGGAATGATGAGCGAGGCAAGTATTCTGAGAGTTGACATCTTCCAGCCTAACTTTATCCCTCTGCCAACTTTGAAATTATGCCCCAGGTTCTTTTGCAAACAGCAATGGCTACACTGAAGTAAAATCTGTTGACTTTTGTCCCATCACAGCCTACTCTCCCTTGAGTGTTCTGACAAACATCTTGCTGTATTTATACTTTTGCATGTCTTTACTCATGTTTTACTTTGTGTTTTTGCATTTGTATTCATTAGTGAAATGGATATACAGTTCTGTTTGCCTCAAGTCTTTCCCCACTCCATTTTATTAGTAATTTTCCTAATACATGTCTGACCATGTCACCTCCTACTCAACAACTCCTGTAACTCCCAGATCAAATATAAAATCCTCTGTTTAGCTTTTGGCAACCATATACCAAAGCTTTGGTGCAAAGAACAAACAGAATCAGTTTCCCCCTTAGCTGAAAGGTTGTCCAAAGAACAAACAGGATGGGGTTCACCTTACCAAAGGTTTGTCCAAGGAACAAACAGAACAGACAGAACTGTACATGTGCTATAGTGTACTTATATATTCTCATTTAGCCAGAGAATCATGTATGATGGGGTCGGAAAATAATTCTGAACTCAGAGGTAAACAAGTTGAAGGAGATCCTTTGATGAGGGAAGGGTAATAATGATGAGGGAAGGGTAATAGATTCTACCAGAGACCCTGATCACTATCAGTGACCAGAAACCCTGCAATTCAGTCTGGAAAGAATTCACCAGGCTCAAACAAACTTTGAAGCCGAGATTGTAGAGTTTATTGTTACGCTGCACAGCACAGTGGGCAAAAGTTCTTAGGGAACCTGCAAACTTAAAGAAAACATAGGAATAGTTTTAAGGAGTCAAGACAGTAAATCAGGTGTCAATTATGCTAACTAGGTGAGTAAGGGTGGGATCAAGGAGGAGTTAAGGAGTGGTCAGTGCTTAAAGGACCACACACTTTTAATATCAACTGCGCAGGCATATTTCCCATGATTCACTGGGAAATAGCCCAAGGGGGGGGGCTACCTGAAGGTGTGGTTTTAGGCCTGACAGGTCACTAAAGTCAACCCTCAGTCATGGCCACTGAGGAGTGCCCAGTCTGCCACCCATCAATGTCATGTTTGACAAGATGGATGTTGGGAACCAAGGCCATTGGAGACACAGTATGGGTATAATTGGCTAAGGAGTTACCTTATAGATAGGATACTGAAGGATTCATGGTGCAGCTGGCCACTCTAACTAAGGGAGATAACATTTGCCTAAGCTAAAATGTTCACAGATAATTTAGTGAAGGATTCATAGGTAGCTTGTTATTGTTTCAAGCAGAGATAAACAGCTCATGAATTGTTGCTTGCCAGAGTGCTGGCAGGGGGAAGGGGCAAAGTTAATGCTCTAGGGCTGGGGAGGGGGAAGTGTGATTTTACAGACTGCTTTTACAAATTGATTTTACAGACATAGATCCCAAAACACCCCATTTACAAACTGATGTTACAGATTGATATTACAGACTAATGTTACAAACATAGATTGATGTTACAAACATATATACATCCCAAGCACCCCATCACCTTTATACACTTAGAATAATCCCAACTCAGGATGCCTCTGTCAACCCAAAATTATAGTCTCCATTTGTGTTTAACCATAATGTGAGAAAGGAATTTCTTAATAGGATAGGATGTAAATACAATAAGATCAGAGAATGTCAAGGTGTCTATTGAAATTATAAATCCAGGATGTCTGTGTTTCTTTTATCATTAATGTGACTTATATGTGTGTGTATACATCTCATAACATAGCATTGTATATGTCCATAAAATACCAAGATAAGAAAAGTACCACTATTGAAGACAGTGCCCAGTTCAAGGCTCCTTGTCCTTGGTAGTCATAAACAGAAGAATACTCCTGGTCAGCTTCATCCAGCCTTGTAGTTGCTGACACAGGAAGCAGTATTTTGGGTTCACTCAGAGAGCAAAGCAAAGCATGTCTGTTATGCCAGAGAACACAAAGCAATGTGATGCATTAAACCCAGAGTAAGCCCAAAATGTCTTTCTCCTAATTGGCCAATCTAGGGTTTAGGCCTTTCTCTGGTGATGGAGGGCTCAAAAATGGTTCACATTGGAAGCTCTTTATAACCTAGCCTTCTTCCTACTCTTCCTGTCTTCTTAAAACTTACTCTTTGTCACATTGTGAGAAACGCTGGCAGTTTGGTTTCCACAAATTCTATAGGAACAATGGGTGTTTATATTCAGGAAGGCATAAATCTAAAAAGAGGGGCTTGAGCTCTAGGCTGGCTTGGACCAGTTGGGGGATAGTCACTTGGACAGGTAGAAAGAATGTAACCTAGAAGAGCTGAAGCCAATCCCAGCTCAGAAGGGAGGAATGGTGAGAAAAGTTAAATGAAACTGCATAAAAAGGGCTTCCCATTGTCTGATCCTTTGTAGTCTCTTCCTGGAGACTACCCATTTATTCACTATAGAATAAATGTAAAATAAAGATCATGAAACTTCCTGGATCCCCAACAAGTGTGGTTTATTCCCTAGCCAGAGCACATAGATTTTTATTTATAACAACATACATTTCAAACCAGTAACCTAGCCAACCTCCCTGTTTCATGAACAGGACTCTCCATCACTCAACTCTGGGCATTATTTTTCCAGCTTCCTCCACCCCCATGCCTGGAATGCCCTTCCTCCTCCTGGTTTCCCTGACTTCTTTCAACTCCCACCTAAAATCCCACCTTCTACAGGAAGCCCTTCCCAATTCTCTCTTATTCTAGTGCCTTCCTTCTACTGATTATCGTCTAATCATTGTTGACACATAGCCAGTTTGTTCATAGTTTTTTGCATGTTGTATCCCCAATTAGACTGTGAGCTCTTTGAGGGAAGGAACTGTGTTTTGCCTTTCTTCCCATTCCGCTCCCCCATCACTTAGCACAGAGCCTGGTATATAACAGGTGCTTAATAAATGCTTGTTGACTGACTAATCCTAGGCAAAGGGTCACTTAACCTCTGTTTCCTCAGTTTCCTCCTGGAGCACCCACTGCACTCAGTTGTTGGGAGGATTAAATGAGATATTTGTAAAAACCCATGCACAGTCTAGGCACTTTATAAATGTGTGTTTCCTTCTTTTCCTCTTCGGGATGGTTGCTTATAAGAGACTTACTCCATTGGAAGCAAGCAGTATCCAACCCAAGGGTTAAATTCCTCAGGCCATTTGGCTGTTTTTTCAGTCTTTTAGACAAAGAATCCACCTGGCTCCAGAGAGGGGGACAAAGGGACAAAGGGCAGGGCAGGGGACTGAGAGTTCTTTGCACCTGCACATTTTCCCGGTGGGGTTATTGGTCCGAGGCAGAGAAGCAGCCTTAATTGGTGCCATCCAGTCTGCAGAAACTCCTTAATCCTAAGGATTACTTCTCACTGCAATTCTCTCCCCTGAGGAATGTGCATAAATTAGCAGGCCCTGAAAATTTGAGGATTACTCTGGATGGGGTGTCCGAGGCTGCTCTGAAAGGAGGGGCAAAGACAGGAATGTGGCTTCAAAGTTCTTGGGGCAGGATGGCCTGGGCCATCTGGGGACAACCAGCTCTCAAGTGTTCAGCTTATCTCTGGGCCTTCTGAGCTCATTATCCGGGGGATGTGCTCTGTGAATGGCTTCTCCAGCAGGAGGGATTGGGAGGCACCAGGGAAGGCATCTCTAGTCCTTCACTGGGAATCATCTTCCTTTCCCCTCCTCCCCCAACTATAAAATCATAGTCTTAGAGTGGTACTTAGCAGTCACCAGTAAAACTAGGGGACAGATTAGATGCTCTCTAAAGTCCCTTCTAGTGTTAAACATCTGGGATTCTGTGATAAACTCATCACCAGGAAGCTCATTATCCCAGAGATTGCATCAGCTTTGGTACTCACACCTTGTCAATATCATCAGCCTCTGCTCCTCTGATTGGAGGCCTGGAGGGAGGAGCAAAAAAAAAAAGCAACTCCTCCCAAAGCCTCTGTTTAAAGAAGGCTCTTAGTCCAATCATTTCCCACCAGCTTCAGTCCTTGTGCAACTACTCTGTCATCATCCCAATCCCCAGTCTTTTCAATTTCCTTTTGTGTGTTGTCTTCCTGCTAGCTGTAAGCTCTCTGAGGGCAGGGACTATATATATATAATATATATATATATATATATGTATATATATATATATATATATATAATATATATATATATATATATATAATATATATATATACACTTTTTTTTTTCATTTGTATCCTGCTTAGCACAGTTCCCGGCACATGGTAGGGCTTTCAGTAAATATTTATTGAATTGAATTTTGTTCAACCTCAACAGAAATGCCTTATAACCCATTTCATGATTTAGCCAGACTGTTAGAAAGTCCTTCCTTACATTGAACCTTTACTCCCTCTTAATTACCATCTATTGGTCCTAATTCTGCCCTCAGGAGCTACACAGAATAAATCTAATGCCTTTAGAAGACAGTTATAAATTTTCTCTTTTCCAAGCTCAGCATCCCTAGGTCTGTCAACTCTTTCCCACGTGACTTTGTTTTTAGTTCCCTTGTGTATTAATGCAGATCCATGGTGTCAAGTTCAAATAGAAAAATCCCTGCAACGGCCACTTAGTGACTTAGAAAACCACAAATTAGTATCGTCTGTGTCATACTGCAATTTATTTCCTTAAACCATTGCCAATTGCATTTTAATATGGTTCCGGGCCCATTCAGGAGTCAGAAGCTGCACCTTACCATCTTGTCACCTTTCTGGGACAGGCACCAATTTGTCCCTCTTAAAATGAAGTGCATAGTATTACAGATTTGGGATCTCAGAACCATAGACTCATAGCACTGAAAGAGACCTTAAAAGGTGATCCAGCAAAACCTCTCACTCAATATATGAATCCTCTCTGTATCACTGCAGACCAGGATAAGGAAAATGCCCAATGGCAAATGCAGTGGCACCATGCTCCCCCTTGTTTGGAACTCTCTATGCTAATGCAGGCAAATGTCATATTAGCTTTTTGGGTAGCTACATTTCATGCCTGAGGCACACTGGGAATGTGGGCTTCTAAAGCTTCAGGCCTTGTCCTCAGTAAACTGTTTTGACTCATTTTGTAGCAGGATTTTATAATCACTGCCGTGGACATCTGGTTGATGTCGTCGATACTAGTCTGTTGACATGATTTTGGTTGCTGAGTCTGTCATTCATTACATTATTTATTCCCCCCCCCCCAGCTGTGCCATTTATAAGTTTAACAAGCAATCTTGTTATGGCTTTATTTGTACCATTGATTTAAAAAAAGTTGAAACAGCTCAGAGCTGTAGAGCTCTGAGGATTAAAAAAGAATGTCATTGATAAAAAATATTGTCAACTGAACCAAACTAGCCTTTAACTTGTGGGTGACTGTAGCTGGACAACGCAGGCCAGAGACAGGAGAGTCAGGAATCACACGGAACTTAAATTTCAAAGTGAGAGAAATGGCAGGTTAAACACATGCACCAGACTCCCCGCACTGAGGCAGTGTGGGGAGATCTCATGCCTGTGGCTGCACAGTGAGCGGTAGCCCTGACCATGAGGGTAGCAGCCACAATGAGACAAGGCTGATTCATAGCAAGTCTTCACAACCAGAACATGGGTCTTGTCCAAGATTGTCTGATGCTTGTCCAAGCTCGGACAACACCCAGTACTGGTCAAAGCAGTACAATAATTATGTGAGTTTGCCAGGGGGTATGGTCATCCAGAGAGTGAGTGCAAAGGATTGTTGGTATGCCAAGCCCAGGGAGCAGCCTGCTTGCTGGGCCTTTGTCTGGAAAACATGGTGTCTCCTAATATCTTGACAATACCAAACAGAAGAGGATGCTGTCATGCATCCCCAGGGACCTCCCTCCAAATTGGCACCAATCCATTCATGAACACTCTCTGGGTATGGACCACCAATCAGTGATGAATTCACTACTTTCCTATTACTCCATGCATCTTTCTCCATCTTGCCCATGAGCATTTCATGAGAGATTGTCAAATGCTTTGTTAAAACCCACGTATGCTATCCATAACATCCCAAGATCCACCAATCTAGTCATTCTATCAAAACTGCATATATTTGTAAGGCCATCTATGGCCCATGATGAGGTCCAGGGTGTGGCTGGGGTCAGTATATAGTCAGAGTTAGGAATGTGCCTATGTCCAAAGTCAAGCATAAAGCTGTGGACAAGGTAAAGTTTGCTCTGTGTCTTACAAGGGTCACAGCATCAAGAGTAAGTCTGTCTTCAGGATTATATGTGATTGTACCATTCATGGAGTAATCTGTGTCTGAGTCAGGAATCAGTCTAAAATTCAGAATGTGGCTAGAGTTAGGCTCAATCTGTTATCAGGACTGAGGGTCAGTCCATGGTTGTGGTTTGGGGTTAATGTTTCAGGCATCTGCTTTTCACCTAGCAGCAAGGTAGCTCAGTAGATAGAGAGCTAGGCCAGAAGTCTTGAGTTCAAATCTAGCCTTAGACGTTTATTAGCTATATGACCCTGGGCAAGTCATTTTACCTCTAGTTAGTTCCTTTTCCTCAAATGTAAAATGGGTATAATAATAGCATCTACCTCCCAGGGTTTTGTTGTGAGGACAGTACTTGGCACATAGTAGGAATTATATTTATGTTATTGTTCAATCATTTCAGGTGTGTCCTTCACTTTGTGACCCCAGTTAAAATAAACATGTAAAAACCATTCCTATGTCTAGAATTCATTTTTTGTACAGTCCCTGAGCTAAAATGTTGGGTTTCTTCTAATAAGATGAAAGTTGAGAGAACTAAATGTAAAATATTATGTTTGAGTTCAAAAAAGAAATGTCCTAAGTGCAAGATGGGAAAACTGGACTTTGACGGAAATTTGTGTGATGAAGACTTAGGATTTGGGGGAATCTGATATGAGTCCACAAAGGTGCCAACACACTTGGCTGCACTCATACTACATTCTGGAAATTCCATTTTATGAGGAACACATAAAAACAAACTGGAAAGAATACAGAGGAAGGCAACCTTGCCATTTCCTTCCTCAAATGATTTTACAGATGAGAAAACTGAGGCAAACAGGAAGATCTAGAATTTTGGGGAGTCTGATATGAGCCAACAGTGGTGCCAACATACTTGGCTGTTGCTCAGACTACATCATGGTCTCCATTTTATGAAGAACACATAAAAGTAAATGAGAGAATGTAGAGGAAGGCAACCAATGGCATGTGGGGATTTGAGATGGTGCCGTACAAGGCACACGTTAAAGGAACTGAGAATGTTTAGTTTGTACAACAGGTTTATTGGGGACATAACTGTTTGTTTTAAAGTATTTTGAAGGTTATTGTATAGAAGAATTAGAATTGCCCCAGAATTCCTTGGCTCAGGGTACCAAGGCTGGAGCTGTTGACAAAGGTTCAAGCTAGTCCATGAGGAGATAGGTTTGTCTCTCTCAGGCTTGAGCAACACACCAGCATGGCCACCATAGAGGCCATACTAGACTGAATCAATGCTCTTTCCTTACTGATTATCTTTTCTATGTCATGGCTAAATAAACCTCAATTTGCTAACTGTTTGATGGTCTAGGAATATTTTATTTCATTGCAATTCCAAATCTGAAGCAGCAGGCTGTGCTGAATCAAGCTCAGACTGCAGCAGATGTCTTGAGAGAATGGGAGAATTCCTCAATTCTTCATCATTCTAGATCTTCCATTGAAGGACAGATGAACCTCAGCCAGGGACATGCTCAATTACATGGCCTCTAACTTCCCCTTTGAACTTAAGATTCTGTGATTCTTACATGCCAGTCTGTGGCTGGAATTAGCATGCCTGAAACCAGAGAATGATTTGTTTTTTCTTTTTAAATTTAGCTGATCTAGAGAATCTATGACTTCAAAATCTCTATTTTGGTTATAATAGTTCTGGGTGATAACCATTAGACCAATCAACCCAGACTGTCTGTAAGGAACTCTGAGTCCTGCCTGACTAGCTGGGGGGGTGGGGGTCAGGGGAGAGAAATGTGCTCTCATCTAAAGACAGCCTCTCTGGACAGATCTCCTGGGGGTCTGAGCATCCTTTGTCCTCAGGACATTCAGAACAATCTGAACCTGGGGCTAGTGCCAAAGACAGAGCTTTGGAAAGCAGCTGGAGCAGAAGGGACTGGCCTGCAGTTGGTCTGACGCTTTCACTCACCAGGGGGTGAACACACAGGTCCATGTCCTTGACTGTGGCTGCCCTGCCTGCCTCTGGTATTGCAAGTCCCCAGGGGAACACGGAGGACTCCTTATGGGGGAGGGGAGAAGGAATTGAGTAAATGGGGTCCCTGGGGCATTACACTGGCAGAATACTAAATGCATTGGGGGGAATCAAGTAAGCATGGAAGAGAGTGTGGAAGGGAGCCAGCTGACAGTAAAGGTTTCTTTTGGAATACACATACTATGTCCTGGGATGTGCCTTCCCCCTCTTCTAGCTCCCCAACCTCTGCCTATCCTTGGCACAGAGATAAGCAGTCCGGTAATGGAGGGGTGTGACTAAATGGGTGGGTAGGGGAGCTGGGACAAGTGAGTGGGGTTGCACTGAGGATGGTAGTCTGACCCAGGCAATCGGGACCAGCTGGCATCCTTCCCCATCCCCTGAATTTACTAAAAAAAGGGAATTGCAAAAAGGAATAAGGACACCCAATAAAGAAAGAAAATTAAGTTCAGTGCAGGGAATAGGAAATGTTTCCCTTCCAAGAGGAAAGGGGAAGGGGATAAGTATTTATACATTGCCTACTCTGGGCCAGGCACTGTGCTAAGTGCTTTTACAGATATCATCTCATCCCATCCACCCAACAGCCTGTGAGCTGGATGCTATTGTAAGGGAGACAGTATAATTTAGTGAAAAGAACATTGGGATAAGAGGCAGAGAACCTGGCTTCTGGTCCTGATTCTGTCACTTACCCTAGTGGAGCAGAGGTGATCAGGGGACCCATGATGTGCCACACTGAGGTGCCTCTCATGAAGCCGGGCATCAGCTCTGTCTCCTAGGACTTAATACAGACAGTAAACCCAGAAAGGTACATCTCTCAGTCAGAAGCTGGATCATATGCCCAGTTCCATGTGAGGTGTCCTGGTCTGCCATGATTACCTGTTCTCATGCCAGCTTTGCTACCTTCCTTGTTGTCTGACTTCAGTGGGCTTCAGTTTCTCCATCTGCCTTGTCTTGTTTGGTTGTATGTATCAAATAGAACCATGTTTGTAAAGGTACTTTGTGAACTGTGAATCTTTATTCAAATATAAAGGATTGCTAGAAACTGCCTTGGGTAGGTGGCACAATGGATAGTGTTAGGGCCTGGAGTCAGAAAGACCTGAGTTCAAATCTGACCTCAGAACTTCCTAGCTGTGTGACCCTGGGCAAATCACTTAACCTTGTTTGTCTCAATTTCCTCACCTGTAAAAAGATCTGGAGAAGGAAATGGCAAACCACTCCAGTATCTTTGTCAAGAAAACCCCAAATGAGGTCATGAAACAACTGAACAATAGCAAGAAATTGCCTTAAATTACCTATCAGTCACTATTTTCATCAGCCTGCTAGAATCATATAACCTGTTGACCTGATAGTTTGGTTAAAGGAGGCAAGCAGGCTAGGTGATATGTAAATCCATATTGTTTATTCCCTTAAAACTAGCCAAATATCTACACGTATGGAGCCAGATAAAATATAACTCCTGAACAAAAGAATGAAAAGGCTTAAATGCATTTTGGAACCATCAAATTCAAGGTGTCTGTGTCACTCACATTTATGATCTCCATAAATGTTTCATCATTGTATGAGAAAGGAATTTTCTTAATTGGATAGATGGTAAATACAATAAAATAAGAGAGTTGACAAAGTGTCAACTGAAATTATGACTCAGGATGTCTGTGTTTTCTTTACCATTAACATGCCATAACAAAGTATATGTCCAAAAAATATTCAGATAAGAAAAAGTCCCATTGCTCAAGTTAGTGCCTCGGGTTAAGGGTCCCATCCTTAATGGCCATAAAGTCAGCCCCATCTGGCTTCACTGACAAAGGAAGAGGGATTCTCTGAGTTTACTCAGACAACAGAGAAGCTGTTAGGTCCAGGCTCTTCTTCTGCTTGATTAGTTCCAGCCCTGGCCCTTATTGAGCTTATTCAGTTGATATTAAATGATTATGAAACCTCTGATTTGACATCCCATTTTTTCCTGCTTACTTTCCTTCCTCCCTGTCCTTTGATTTCCAGTGTGGTCTCATCCCCAGCTCTAATTCCCTTTTGTAGAAAAGAAGAGGGAGGGAGGGGAGAAGGCATCAATGCCCTATCTCTTTCCAGTTTTCAGTTCTCTTGAAGACAAGCCCTTTTGTAAAAGTACTGAGCACCAGAGTCCTGGCTGGCTATTAACAGTACTAGAGAAGTGAGAAGTCATGAGAAGGTGTGAAGGGGCTCGTTAGTTTCATACAAGGTGACTTCAAGACGGGCAAGTCTGACAGAGGAATGCAGAGAATGGTGAGGGCAAACTTAGGGTAGGGTGGGTGTTTCTTCTGTGGCTTTTTCTTTAACCTTAGCCCTTATTCCTTTGTCCCAAACTGTGACTCCAGCCTAGATTAAAATGCTGGTCCTCCTAGGTCCCCAGTAAGGGAGTCAAACTTTGCTCTGATCCTCTGGCAGGAAGAAAAGATGACAACTGGTTCTGCGTCTTAAGGTTCACGGCGAGAAGAGACCTTAGGGACCATCTGTTTCATCTCCTTTTATTTTTACAGATGAAATGACTAAGGATCAGACAGGTTAAATGACGTTTATAAGGCTCTGAAAGTTGAGAGCAGCAGCCCACACAGTGCTCTTTTCACTACTGCCAAAGAAGAAGGGTCGGTCACCGGCAAGGAAAGGGCCAGGGGATTCAAGGATACAATATAAGTCCTTTTCCCAGATAAATGGGTCCTTCTCTACTCTCAAAGCTGGTTTGGTGGTTTTGTTTTAGGAAAAACAGCCCTTCCTGCCCATGCCCCCAACCACCTAAAGTCACTCTTAGAAGCCCAGTTAACATTCACACGCCAGCTGGCCTGTATCCATTTTTCTCATCCAACCTTCACTTCCTGACTGATCCCTATATCTCATCTTCTGAACCCAAAACAGAGGCCTAGGTGGGCACTGGGTTCCATCCTCCTTGCTCCCACCCTTAGGGGTGCCAGCCTCCATTCTAGGCAAGAAGCCATTAGATGAGAAAGGACATACTCTCCCTGCGGGGGCTGGGAGTGGGAGAGGCCTCTGTGGAGGGTCCGTCTGTTCTGGTCTTAGAGCATTGGAGCGTTGGGCACTACATGTATGAGATCAAAGGTACCCACCAGTGCCTGTTCCTTCATTCCTCTGGCTTTCTGGACTCTGAAGAAGCAGGTGCCTCTTGGGCCAGGCAGCCTCTGATCCTGGACACTCGTTTCACTCTCCCTTATTCTGGCCACACGTGGCTGCCCAGACCAAGGTGAGATAGCAACACAATGAATTCTACTCCATCAGGGTGCCCTTTGGGGTATGTCCAAATGTCAGCTTCAATCAAATTACTCTGGGATGAGAATAGGGAGAAGGGAGTGTGGGTGGGAATGGGGAGGTAAACATGATAGAACAGCATGAGACCTGGAAGTCTTTGACCACTTGCACTTATCTCAATTGCCTGACAGGTAGCAGCCACTTAATGCTTGTTGATAGATGGATTGATTTACAAAATCCTGCCAAGTTTTAACCCTATGCCAACTTCCTATTTCTTCATCTGGGTTTCTATAGGGTGTTTCTAGATCTTCCAAGGCTGTGTTGGTATTCTAGAGAAAAGTAAGGCAAGCTATAGCCCATAAGCCAAATCTAGCACTGCCTACTTTTGTATGCCCAGAAGATAAGTATGGTTTTTACAGTCAAATATTAAAAATAAATATATAGTTTTTAAAGGAAGCAAATGGAACTTTATTTTAAAATGTAAAAATCATTCTTAGTTCTGGCCATGCAGAAAGAAGTGGCAGGCTGGATTTGGCTCTTAATGGAAACCTCTGGGGTCATAATAACTCATTCATTCATTCAAAAATTCTATTCATTCATTCAACAAATATTTATTGAGAATTTTCTTCATACATGACACCCTATCAAAATCAAGCAGGGACTCACCGTTGCCCTCCTAGAGTTCCCAGTCTAGGTGGCAGAAACAATATGTGTTTGTGACCCAATTAAGGAGCCTGGTGATATGTGCTCAGAGACAAGGGAGAGTTCCAATCACTAAAGGTCATAAGAATCAGAAGCTGAATGTTCACTGAGGCCTCCAAGCTCCTTTGGGACTCTTCATTCCCTCCAGGGGTCTATGGATAAGTTTCAGAGACTCTGTGAACTTGGATGGGGGGAAAAAGTACATCTTTATTTTTATTAACCTTTGGTTTCCTTAGCGATCCTGTGTTTTGTTTCATGCATTTTACAAAATAATCCTAAGAATGCATTGGTTTCACTAGATTGTCCAACAGGTCTCGGTCTCTCTCCCTCTCTCTCTCCCTCTCTCTCTCTCTCTCTCTCTCTCTCTCTCTCTCTCTCTCTCTCTCTCTTTCTCTATCCCTCTCTGTCTCTCTCAGTCTCTGTCTGTCTCTGTCTCTGTCTCTGTCTCTGTCTCTCACACACACACACACACACACACACACACACACACACACACACACCACACACTTGTGCTAAGAACCCCTGCTCTAGTCCAA
This sequence comes from Gymnobelideus leadbeateri, assembly GCA_011680675.1. Lineage (NCBI taxonomy): Eukaryota > Metazoa > Chordata > Mammalia > Diprotodontia > Petauridae > Gymnobelideus > Gymnobelideus leadbeateri. The sequence goes on along the minus strand of WOXC01004751.1, from coordinate 308,768 downwards.
TATAATACAAAGCTTCCCAAACTCTCTAAGAGTTCAGAGAGGAGAGGAGATAAATATTTATTAAGCACCTACTTTATGGCTGGAATTGTGCTAAGAACTTTACAAATATCATCTCATTTGATTTTTCCAACAACCCCATGGGGAAGGTGCTATTAGTGTCTGCATTTTATAGTTAAGTGACTCACCCAGGGTCACACAGCTAGTAAGTATCTGAGGCTGGATTTGAATTTAGGTCTTCTTGACTCCTGTACCACCTAGCTGTCTAATGATCACTATTGGCTGAGATAAAAGTGAAAGGCTTTCTGAAGGAGGAGGGACTGGATTTGGGCCTAAAGCATAGATACAGTCTGGAACAGACTGGGTGGGAATGTTCTAGATGGACAAGGAACACACTGCATTGTTCAGTGGGAGCATGAAGAATCCAGGGGACAGTGAGGAGGCTGCCTGTGTGAGAGAGTACAGTAAGAGAGGGAATTGCAGAGGTACGTTGGAGAAGACCTTGAATGACAAATTCGGGGTTCGGGCTTTGTGCTGGAGGCAGTGGGGAACTAGTGAAGGTTCTGAGGAGAAGAATAGCACTTCAGGAAGATTAATCTGGTATTGCTGTACAATTTGAACAGGTTATAGAGGGGATTCCTGAAGGCTTCGAAACCAGAAAGGAGGTCTCTAATGTGTACCTGCTCTATAGTGGTGGCTGTGAGGATGAAAAGGAATAGAGAAAAAAGCATCGTGAGGGAGGAATCCATAAGAGAGGCTGATTGTCTGGACATGTGGAGAGCGGGGAGACAAAGAAGGCTCTGGATTCTCAAGTACCAAGTGCCTCATTGTAGCAGCAAGCACCCCAGCATCCCCAGACTGGCTGCCAATACAGGTTCTTAGATCTGCTTTTCAAAAGGAAAGCAACTCAAAATGGGTAAACAAGCTTACTTTAATCAAACAAACATTACCTAGTTCAGGGGAAAAAGGTCAGCACCCCGAACTTCAGAGTTAACAGAACTTACAGATCAAACAGACAGGCTTCCAAACTGTCCAACCATTATATCAATACCAAATCACAGTTACCAGAGAGGGAAGCATCAACATCTGGGTTTTCAAAGTGGCAGGGGGGGGAGGGGGGGGTGGTCTCAACGGCTGCCCAGAGTCTCATCTGGTCAAATCACACAACACTTCTCAAAGTGAGCCCCAAAGCAAGGCCTCAAATCAGGGATTATATAGTCTTCTCCTGGCTCAGATAATGTAACCACCCTCTTGACCCACTGCCCAATCACACAGCATCAAGGTGTGGTCATTCCTGAAAACCAAGCCTCCTACCACAGGCTCCATATGACCACATTCAGCCTATTAGGAGGCAGAGCATATAATAATAATAAATTATTACTTATTAAATTTATGATTACTACTAAGTAATAAATTTAATAAGTAATAATACTAAGTACAATCAATTTATGATAGTGATAAATTTGGATATGAACCTCAGAGGAAGAAGGTGGCAGAGGGAGAGTTTGGAAGTGTCAATGAGCATCAAGGAGCATTTCAACTCCCTTACCTTGGCAGGTGAGTAGAGAGTGGAATAGAGAGAGGGAATATGAAACAGTTTTAGATGTGAAACCAAGGACTTTGTACTTTATCTTAGAGGCAAAAGGGAGCCATTGAAGATACCTTGGGAGACAGGAGGAGTGACATGCTCAGATCTGTGGGTTTTAGGAATATATAGATTGGACAAAGGAGAGAGGCTACAAGCAGAGAGACCAATTAGGAAGCTATTACTGGAGGATGTTAGGAAGCTGTTATGTTCTCATCTCGGTGAACCTTAGGGATGCCCTGCTAATCCTTATTATCATCCCCTGAGGAGAAAAGGACCAACTATGTTATCTCCATTTTATAACTGAGGAAAGCTGCCCAAGACTGAAGAGGGGCATGGTGCCCAGCGCTGGCCATGCAATGCTTTCTCAGTTGACATCCCCCCTTTTACCCTGTACTGAAACACCAGATGTGGGGGCCAGTACTTTCAGACTCTTCTGCTGACTTGCTGTGTGATGCTGCTCAAGTTGCTTCCCTTCTCTGTGCCTCTAGGGCCTCATCTGAGAAAGGGGACATGTGCTATTTCTTACTTCCACTTTTTCTGGGTATGCTACATTTCTGAAAAACCTTTAAAATTTCTGAGCATGTGAGCTAAGGAATGGCAGGGAAACAAGTTGGTCAGTCAGTCCATCTTCACTAAGTACCCACTATGTTCACAGCTTTGCACAAAAAGTTCTCTGATGGACATATCCCTACCTTATCCTTACCTAGCTTGTAGTCTAACAAGAGAGTCATCACACACATATAACAGTTTAAGGACACTCTCAAAACTGTTATTAGCAAGTGCAAGTTAATAAGATGAAAATGGGGGTACACCAGAGGTAGTGGGACATGATAGAAAGAACACTAGGTTTGGAGACAAAAGTATTGCCTGGCTTGGAATTCTGACCCTGCCACATAATACCTGTGTCACTCAACAACCCTTTGCGGTTGCTCAGTTCCCCCATATATATAATGCACCATTTGGATTAGAAAGCCTCAAAAGTCTCGTCCAGCTCTAAGTCCCATGTAGGTTTGTAGAGCTCAAGCCACATGGATTGGATCTCCCTCTAGCTCCTGTCTCTGAGTCTTGGCACTGGCATTCCTCCATGCCTGGAATGCTCTCCCTCCTCACCTCCACCTCCTAGAATTCATGGCTTCCTTCAAAATTCAGCTCTAATGCCATCTTCTGGAAGGGGCCTTTCCTGTTCCTTCCAGCCTCTAAGGGTACCTTTCACCCACTTGGCAGGTATATTACATGTACCTATTTGTACATGTTATCTCCTTATATGTGAGGTCCTAGGATGAGAGCTCTTGAGCAGGGACTGTTTTTTGCCTTTCTTTGTAACCCCAACTCTTAGCACAGTGTCTGGCATATAGCAGGCATTTAATAAATGCTTGCTGACTGATTGATTTTCCAAGTCACTTTAACCTCCAAAGTCCCTTGCTGGTTTAACTTTATGGCCCTATCCAATGTGTCTTTTTGTTTCTCTAACACTAAGCTCTGAAAGGGCAGGAACCAGGACTTCTCCTGCCTCCTCTATTTATAGAACCTGGTACTGGCTTGGGAATACAGGTGCTTGTTTGTGGATAGCAGAGTCACTGCTGATGCCAATAACTGGATGTGAATTCAGATTTCTTGTTTGCCTGGAGCTGGATGCACTGAATCATCCTGAAGGTGGACTAGGTCATCTTAATGAGGTGGCATTCAGCTCCATAGATCTTTTACACACATACCCTCTACTTCCCATCTAATACACATCTGTAGCCCTGGACAGTTGGGTGGTTGGGAAGTTAATCAGCAGCAGTAGCCCATCAGAGACAAAATCTTCCTGCTTGAGTTACTTTGGTTAGGACTTATGGTCATTGCTCCCTTCCCTCTCCCCTCTCCCCCATTCCATGGGGAAATAAAAGGAACCATAGCTCAAGTTATGAGGACAGCAGGCACTCAGTCAGGTAGTAAACAAGAATTTAAATGCTTACTGAGCGCTAGGCTAGCATAGCATGAGGCATATGGAGGCCAGTCTCAAGAGACCAGGAAGCGTCAGTCCCAGCCCCACCACTGACTTCTCAGTGTTTTGATTTCCCCATCTATGAAATGGGTCAATTCAGCTGCCACTCATGGTCTTTTGGAAAGGTATGGATTGGGCTGGGGTATGTGATAGAGACAAAGGAAGAACAGTCACAGGGTAGATGTGCTATGAGTTCCTGGAAAGAAGATCGCTGGCAATTTGTGATATTATTAATGAAGACCCAAAGAACCACTCTCTTTTTGACTGCTGGGGAAACTAAGGCACGTAGAGGTGGAAGAAATCAGGCAATATATATTTTAATGGGATCTACAAGAGAAAGGTAGGTGAATTTGTGTTCTTTCTCTTAGAAAAGAAACGTTTTGCAGTTTGGAGGGGCTATTTCTGTTAAAGAACTACAGGAAGAGCACTGGATGCAATATGAGACCACCCAGGCTCAGATTCAGGACCTGTCACTCACTATCTGGATACCTTTGGGCAAGTCTCCATCCTTGATGGTATCAATCGAGCTGGTTAATATTCGGTGGATTTTTTTTGTCTGCTTCTTTTCAGCCACAATCTTCTCCCCACTCCCCACCAGTGCTTCTGGAGCCCACACTCATGCTGGTACCTTCTCCCCTCCCCCCTTTCAGCTTTTTGTCTGCTGCGTTCCCCCATTAGACAGTAAGGTACTTGAGGGTGCTCTGGTGTGAAATGCTCTTTCTAGAATGTGGTGTGCAGAAGAGAGCCCAATCCTCTGAAGGTGGTCTAACAAGCTCACACTGCACTTCCTCCCAGAAGCCCTCCCAACCACTCAGGGCACTCCCCCCTTTCTCTGAAGTCCTAATGCACTGAGGGTGATATAGTGCCAATGCAATATTTACAGTGCCCACAATCATGATAAACACCATGACTATAAGTATTGCATGACGTTCAATTGCAAAATATACCAAACTTTCCAGATAGAGGATAGAACTGAAGCATTTAGACACCAGAAAACTGAATCGCCAAACCAGTAAGCTGATTCCATCATAGTACCAAAGATATTCAGAACCATAATAACACTGAGAGCCAAAGCATCCTATAGCCTTCCCACAAACCAATACAAGAACAATATCTACTCATAAGCCTATCTGACTCCTTGCCTGAGTGTTCTCTCTCCCCCACTGTCTGGCTAGCTCTGACCAGCTCCCTGTGGGCTCTGCTTCCCTTCAGTAAACTCCTCCCACCACAGCCTCCATGTGACTACATTCAACCTATTAGGGGGCAGAGTTTATCTTCACAGCAGGGAAGATTCCTGTGGGCTCTGCTGCACCCTTCAGCAAATTCCCTCCATTCACAGGCTCCATGTGATTACATTCAGCCTATTAGGGGGCAGAATTTACTTTCAAAGCAGGGGAGGTCTTCAAACTCCCATTCTCATTACAAGTGATAACACAGAGTAGAGCAGCTAAGTGTTTTCTAACAGCTGAGGGTCTGGGTTGATGCCAAGCAGCAAGGTTCACTAAAAAGTAGTGAATTCCCATTCTGAGGATGGACCTTTAAGTCCTGCCTCACTTACTGACCTGTGTGACCTTAAGCAAGTTACTTAAAGGTCCCTTCTAGCTCTAAAACTATGAACTTGCAAGTTCACAGCATGAAATTAATACAGTTTTACCTTGAAAGTTGCCTAAGTGTCTTCCCTAGACATATAAAAATCTTCTTCCGTAGATGTATAAAGTAAATTGTGTTTACACAGAATTTAAGATATACAAAGGTGACATAAGGAGAGCTGAAGCATTGTCTCCTTTTTATAGATGGGGTCAAATGACTTACCTTGGCCAACAACTAGCTTTGTACACATCCTGAGGGAGTGCTGAGGTATCCGTTATTTTATCCACGTGCATCAGTTTCTCAAGACAAACCAAAGGATCCAATAGCCAGAGTCTCTCTGACTTGGAGGGAAGGGGACCCTATTAGCCTGAGGACACCACAATTTAAAGTCACGTGGAACGCTGATCACAGAGACAGAAAAATATTGCAGAAGGCTCACACTCTTATTCCCATTCCACTGTTCTTACCATCAAACCCCATCCTCCTTCTAGACAGGGAAATAAACCTCGGAGTTAGAATTGTCCATCTGTGGTGAAGATTCTTAACAGACATGGAAGCAAGGCCTCCTGCCACCCAAATGCTCCCTCTGACTTGCCACAAAGTATACATTTTCCCCCTTTGGGTGTTCTTGTATTTGGGTTTGTTTTTTTTTTAATATCCAATTATTATCTCTCCCTCACTTTTTCCCCTACCAACAGTAATAGTAAAAAAAAATTAAAGCTATCATAGCAAATAGACCTGGTCCAATTCCCAACTCTCTGGCAAGAGGCGGCCTGCTGGTTTCTTCTCCAGCGCTCAGGCTTCCTGATCTGTCACTGCATTTATCAGCGTTTCGAAGGGGTTCTCTTATATTTTCAGCTCACTTTTCTAATAGAGAGTGAGAGTGGGGTGGCCAGCCTCCTCCCAGGAGCACTCTCTCCCTTTCACTCACAGATCCTCTGCCTCTTTTCAGCCTGGCCACAGCTTCGAATATGCTATGTATTCACTTGTACTTTTCACAGTAAAACTACATGGTTCTCTTCAAAGCAACCCTTTCTGGTCATTGTTGCTGTTGTTTTAATGGAATCCTTAGGTTCTTTTTTCCAGTTTCCCCTCCCCCTTCATTCCAATATTCTGCAGGTCATTTCCAGATGAGGGACACTCCTCAAAGAGTCATCTACCCTCCCCCCCCTTTTTTTCAGAAACTCTCACTGACTCTGAAATTCTCCCAAAGGACAGGCTGAGAATCCCCAACCTGAGGTCTAGTGGGTGAAGAGTTCAGCACCATGGGAAATAATCATAGCCCTGATCCGAGCTCTCAGCTGGTTCCAACTGCCCAGGACTCAAGAGATTGTGAGCTCTACTTCTGCATTTCTAGGGTATCTCAAAGACCCTCCTCCCAGCATGCACTGCAGCAGTCTCTGTTCAGCAATACCCCTTTTGCCCACATGAAGACAAGATACCTTTGAACTCTTACTGTTCTTCCAAGAATCCCAATTACCTCATGGGAGTCTGCTATCTAGGTCAGCAGGCAAAGGAGCAACCACGTGATCTCGATAGATAAGCCTATGCTAAGATCAGCCTGTTCCAGCAAGAGAGCAATGTGTTCTGGAGCCACATTTCTGCAAAACAGCTTGAACTTCCAGGACCAAGCTCTACAAGGGATCAGCTGGTGGAGCCTCTGAGACTGGAATCTGGTGCCACTGTAGCCCATGCCCACCTGCTGTATCCAGGCCAGTCCTTCCTTTAACTTGAATCAATGACAGAAGCAAGGCCCAGGCCCAATGCATTTCCTCAGTGACATGTGCAATGCTTTATAGAAAAGTGTGGCTCCACCAGGAAGCCTTCAGCATAAACAAGCCATCTCTCACCAGGGCTTACTGGTCTGACTCCCCAGTTCTTCCTCACATGGTTTGTCTGCTATTCTGGAAACCACAACAAATGCTCAAAGGAAGATGGGAAAGAAAGCTAGGCACACACACTTATCTGGGACCTCACACAAAGAGCTACCTTCCAGATTTCTCAAACAGGCTTTAGAAAAGTTGGATTCTAATAAGGTGAGAACACTTAGAGTCAGGTCATGGGCTCTACAGGAAAAGAGGTCCATCTCCCCCCCTTTACAGAGACATATAACTGCAAGGACAACAGATAAGCAGGATACTCTTTTCTGATTTCCAAACGCCATTGATTTTAATGGAAGTGACTCCCAGGCACGTTCCCATTGCTGTCTCCTTAACCCAGGCCTTAGTCATCTCACATACAGTCTTTGCTAAGTGGGATTGCTAGGACAGACCCTAGCTGGTCTCCCTACTTGCTTCAAATCTATCTGTACCAAGGATGTTTTAAGTATCCATGGACTGGTCTGTGGATAGCTTCCTGAGGCTTCATGAACTTGAGGGGAAGCTTACATCTTTATTTAACCCTATGATGATTCCTTTGTAATCCTTTGTATTTTATGCATTTGAAAACATTATTTTGGAAAGAGGTCTACGGGCTTCTCCAGACTGCCAGAAGGGTTCATGATCCAAAAAAGGTTCCAAAGCCCTGCTTGACACAAACCTTTTTCACAAATCCTTCAGGTTCCCCATCTCCTACAATACAGGATTAGCTCTGGAGCTGGAAGGGACCTTAGGGAAGAAAAAGCTGAGCCCCGAGTTGAATGATTTATCCAAGGTCACACTGATGGTATTGGATCCCCCAGCTCTAAGTTCAGACCTCTTTCCACTGCCCCACGAAAATCTCCAATCTTACAGCTGGCTTTCTCTCATAGTCTCCATATTAATGTACCCAGTAACCAACACCCCTCTCTCCAACCCAAATAGGCATCTTCCACTCAAATCAGGCTGGTCTTCTTCCTGTTCGTTCTATTGTCATTCCTTCAGATTGTTCCTCTGGCCTGGAATGTCCTGCTTCTCACCTCTATGTTAATCCTACCCCGACAAGAAGGCTCAGCTCCAGTCCCATCTGATCCCCAACCACACCAGCCCTCCCCTCTGAACCCCAGCTTTTATAGAGCACTTGAATAGATAGACTCCATTAGAGCTGCCATCTCTTGTGGGTATTGTCTCCAGCAATGCTGGTTTTGACCCATCCATCTTGTTTTGTTCCTTAATTTGTGGGTCCTGTCACTCTGACTAGGCCTTAAGGTCCTCCAGAGCAGAGACCATAGCTAATATTCCTCTAACTCAATAGTACCTAGCAGAGGCTGAGGACATTACAGGTGTCCTCTGACACCACGTGACTAACCAGCTCCAGCTCCTTGTAGGTACAAACAGATCTGTGGCTGCTGCTACTGCCAGGGCTATTCAGTGATTCCCCTGCCCTCACCAAAAGTCACAGCGGATATTTAAAAGGACCTCTGGATGATAATCCAGGCCCTTTGTACTCATACTGGTTTTCCCTGGTAGGGTCCACAGGAGTCTAGGAAGGACCTCCATTCACAGAGAACATAACTTCTCTTAACTCTAGGATGAAACTCAGCTAATGCCATTGAGGTTTTGAAAGTCATAGTTAATGCCCTGGGCCTTGGTTTCTCTGTATTCATAATGTAGCCAAATCCTTTGGAAGAGAAAGGACTTCAGTAAAAAGGACAACTGAGAAAGCTAAAATGGTGGCTCCCCTAGCAACGCTCACCACTCAAAGTCAAACGTGGCCTGGATGCCAGCTGCTTCACCAATCACTGTACCCTCTTCTTGTTTAGCAGTGGGGTACTCCTAACATTCACCTCCATCTGAGGAACCCGCCCCCGCCCCTTCCCGCCGGGGAATGTTTCCCTCCTCAGTTCCAACAGGGCAAGTTTTTAAAATCAATGCTTTACAGCTGCTGTTCAATGAACTTTCAGTAATTCAGTCAACAATTCTTTCCTTTGCCCATCTGATGTGGAGAAAGTTTGAAAACCATACTCTCTGAAGAAGAGTTGGAAAATTTAAGGATTGTGCCTTAACCCTGGAGAAGGGAAGCCACGAGAGTGAGACTGAGACTGAGACAGGACCACTGTCTTCAGATACCAGGAGGACAGCTGTGTGGCAGATGGTGTAGTTTTAGAGGTGTGCAGGGTTGGAGAATTCTTCTGTGCCAAGGACTGAAGAATCAGTAAAAGTTACAAGAAGCAAATTTCAGCTCAATGAAAGAACTTTCTAAAATGTGGAGTTATTTCACAATGGAATGAGCTTCCTTATGAAGTTAGTGAGCCCCTTGGCCTAGAAAGAACACAAATGGTGAGTGGATAGGTCCCTTGCCTTGGGAGTCAGAAAGATCTGAATTCAAATTTGATTTTAGGCACTTAGAAATACAATATGTGAACCTGGACAAGTCACCAAACCTCCCTTAGTGGTGGAAAAGGAATGTGCATGTGCTTGTGAAATTTTCAACTTAATAACAATTCTTGCAATAAATTCTTGGAGAGAGGAAGAAAGTCTGGAACGAATATTGTCATTTGGAATGACATTTGGTCTTCTGTTTAATTGATTCATGGGTCTTCTTGCTTCAGATCATTAAGTGAACTATCAGTGTTCTTTTCTAAGGTTGACTTTAGTCAACATCGTTGTTGATTTGTCTCAAACAAAAGCATTAGAATTCTCTTTTCATACTTGTGCCCTAAGATGATTTTATTTTACTGGCACAATTTTATTAAGCAAAGAAACAGAAATAAAAGCAGTTGAAAGAGGTATACTGCTGTGGACAATGCTGATTTCCCCCATGTACCTCTGGGATGAGGCCTCTTAGCTACTCCTGGCCAACAAATCTTGTGATGGAATCTTCTGTCGTCACCACAGCTCCCACCTCTGGGACCAGAAGTCAGGAAGCCAACAGTAAACTTCAGAAGAGAGGAATGAGGACAAGACCTTCCCCACAACAGAAGGACAAAAAAGCAGGGAGTAGCAAGTGTGCTGGCTGGGGAGGTTTGGGGTCTCTTCTGTATCCTGCCATAGTTGGCTTTCTGTGTGAGGTTTGGGGACCTAACTACAGGGGAATCAGGGGAAAAGCAGCAATGCAGAAGGAATGGCGAATACAGAGGACCCCAGTAAAGAAGTCCTGGGCTCTACTCCTGACATGCCATGGTGACTGAATCCCTTGCATGGCATTCGTAAAGTAAACATCTGAGGGCACAGGGAAATTTGTGCACAGTATGGTAAGGGATTTAATCCTCACCAAAAGATTTTCTTTCTCTGGTTTTCACTATCCCCATCCCGCTTATTTTCCCAAATCTCTTCCAAAATGGTAGTACAATTGAATACAAGTACCATTTTCATGGAAATCTAGGAAACACTTACTCATGAAAGCCACTGTCCTAGGCATTAAGAATGTCTCAATCCACACCCTTTCTTGGGTCACAGTTTATCACGTAGGGTGACATCTGTAGGCTTTCAAAGTGAGGCTTCTACTTGTAGACATACATTGCAGAGAAAGAATGGATGATATTTCACATTCCAGTTAAATAATTCAATAAACATTTACTGAAGGCCTATTATATTGAGGCACCGTGCTGGGTACCATGGAGCTATGAGAAGGCACCAGGTATAATTTCTGGCTTCAAGGAGCTTATAGGAGAGGAACCAGATGAGAATAGAAACTGTGGGAGAGCCAATGTGGATTTACCTCAGTGCCCTTGAGAGGTCCCTGGACCTGTGACGGCACTGCCTCCGGGCTTAGGCGATGATGGCAAGGCCTCTCGCCCCCATTAACCCTCTAGGCACTTGAGGGACTGCTAGGCCCCCAGCTGACCCCACCTTGTTCTAAGGAGTGAGGTACATCCGGGTCCACAAGGAATAGCCTTGCTCCAGGTAGAAATCTCGAGATAAGAGTCCCAGGGTTAAGGTGTGCTTGACCTTAAAAGGCAAAAGGTGTTGTAATTGGCCAAGAGCCAAAATGGAAAGTGCTTGCGTAGGATAGGCTATATATGTAGAAGAGCAGGAAATAAAGTTGGAGTTGCCCCCTGAGTTGCTGTGTAAGTGTGCTTTGTTCTGCTCGGCGCTCCCCGCCACGTGGCGTCCGGAAGGCCCCAGGAAAGGATCCGACGACAAGAAACACTGAGTTCCTTGATCTCAAAAGGGGTCTGAACCCTTAGGCTGTGAACCAAGACATCAACCAAATAGCATGGGTTTCAGCTGACCTGTGAATCTCTAGACAAGAATGAGTCTAAAACCAGTTCCTACATGACGCACATAATTCTTTATCATAATTTCCCAACCCTCCAATGTGTGTGAAACTGTGATGAACACCAGCTTCCCCACATTCCAGGAAAATACTCCAAAGCACTATCAGAGAACCTGATTGCCCTCCACAGAGGCCGTGCTGGGGTGAGGCAGTTGGAGAGGACTGCCCTTTTCACCCCCATCGGAGCCCCAGGAGAAAGCCAAATGGCACCAGATCCTTGCTCCTCTGTCCTGAGTGACCAATTTGCTCCTGGGAAGGGCACAAATCCAGGGTGAACAATGCTCCAGACTGGCCCCAGGACTGGACTGCTCCAGCAGAGACTTTGTCCGTGTTACTGATTCTTCTCCCTGGAAAACTGGCTGAGCACAGACGGGCACACAAGTCATTTCTTGGATCAACTCTAGTGTAGCAAGTCCTGCTCCAAAAGAATTTCTTTCACTTTCCCCAAAATTGTCTTGACTTCAGCCATGGCCCCCAAACCTGAAGAGCAACAACATTCAAAGTAAAATCTGGGATAGTGCAGAGGTTCTGCAGACTAAAGAGAAGTGACCTTCACACCTCTACCATACATGGGTGGCCTTTAATGAAGGCACAAGAGCATCCCCAAATGCCAGGATTGGAAAAGGAGCCTGGGAAGCTGTAGTCCTGGTGCGAACCCTAATACACTGCTAAACAGGAAGCCTGTGAAGAAGGTGAGCCCTTGCAGAGACCTGCACGGAGCCTACCTGGCCTGACCATCCCCAATCTACCCTCTCCCCATCCCTGTGACACCCCAAGGACTCAGGGCCCCCTCTCTTCTAGGATGGGGGTAGAACAAGTTTCCTGGGACAAGCCAAGTGGAACAAGTGGCTGGGCTAGGGCCTGAGCTGGAGGCTCGTGAGGCCTTACCTTCATCTCCACACATGAGTTTCTTGGCCACACAGGGGACTTCAGTGTAGCCAAAGCCCTTCAGCTGTTCCACATGCTGGGCTGTGATGGGATGCTCCCACATGGCAGTGTTCATGGCCGGACAGAAGAGAAGGGGCTTTGCTCGGTCCCAGGCCCGGATGACGCAGGTCTGTGAGGAAGGGGGACAGTGTTGTGTACTACTAGTTCTTTCCAGAAGACCTTTGACTCCAGCCAGCTGCCCATCCGTCCCCTGCTCAAGCTGACACCACTTCAACCACCTAGAATGTCTTAGCCTGGCCATATGACACCTGCTAGTTAAGATCTTGCCCCTTAGCTGACCTCTTTGCTTCCATGTATGTAATTCCCTTGGCCTGCAACACCTCCTCTTCCCCCGCTAAGCCTCCCTGATGGTGGCTCCAGGGAACTCACCTTTTGATTGCCTAACACACCTCTGGTTTTTAATCAATCATCTGACACTTAGTAAATACGGTCTCATACTATTTGCTAACGATCACATAAGGTCATGTCTTGTCATCCCTAGCCCACCGTGAGCTCCTTAGCAGTAATCATAACTCATTTACCCAGAGCTTTAGGGTCTTCAAAGCATCTTCCTCATGGCCCTGGGAGGCATGCCTATAACCTGCCCCATACATACAGGGAACCAGAGGCAGCGAGGGATGCAGTTATATAGCCAGTAACTGCCCATACCTCCTGACTCCACGGTGCCGTACTGCTTTTATCTTTCCAGCTTCCCATAGTGCCTTGCTCACGAGACAGTAGGAGAGCTCAATAATTACAAAGTGATCAGTCACTTTTCCTCCTAATCTTTCCCCTAAGTTTTTCCCCAGCTCTAAGGAGGCTAAGAATTCCCAGGGGGTGATGGGATACTTGTCCCAGGATCCCAGCTATAGAGGGGAAGGGACCTTGGCCCTTATTCATCTAATCTCTGCATTTTAGAGAGGAGGAGCTGGCTATGGAGAGAAATTGGGTCTCACAGGTAATACATGGCAGCGGCAGGATTCAAACCCAGGGCCTTGGAACCCCCATCCAGTGCTCTTCCCACTGTACTATACTGCTGTTCCCTTAGAGGCCTCTGGCTAAACCATGAAAGGTTACGGCTAAACTGGTTAGCTGAGCCAACTGTCTGCAAGCCACACAACTAAAGAGTGTCTGACAGGCCTCCAGGCCATCTCACCAAATCACAGGCAAGGAGGTAGGAAGATTCCCAAAGGGAAACTGGTAGGGGACCAGTAGCTTCTCTGGTGGAAAGAGAGGCTGTGATCGGTTCCATTTATCTATGTATTACACTTTATGAAAAAACGATTCTCTTAACAACTCTGAAAGGAAGATACTGCAATCAGAGGGAGAGGAAATGACCTGCCCACAGCCCCAAGGCGAGCAAGCCGCAGGAGCCATGACTCAAGCTCCGATCTCCTGAGGGCCAGGCCTGTGTTCGGGCCACCACACCAACAAGGAGGCCCCCTGCTGCTCAGAGGCATCACTGCTGGTTTACAGTCTGGAGCCATACCTCACATGAGGTGGTTATTTTGGGTGACAGATAGTAAATGCCAAAGGAATTTGGGGTGGGGACGGGGACAAATAGAGAGTCACAGACAAAGAGCAAGAGTAGTGCTCTTGGGAAGGATCTCACCCAGAAGATGGAACTTGAACCAGCCTTTATAGGCCGGGCAGGATATGGCTAGTCAAATCAATGGATTGATAGCCATTTATTAAGCACCTACTGTATGCCAGGCACTGTGCTAAGTACTAGGGATACAAAAAGACACAGAAGAGAAGCCCTGCCCTCAAGGAGCTCACAGTCCAATTTGGCTGGATGCCCCCTTGCTGGAGAACACTGGAGCAGGGTTCCTCATTTATGTAAGGACTGGACAAGATGGCCTTTGAGGTCCCTTCAGACTGTGAGATCCTATGACTCAGGGGCCTCTCTGAAGAAGCTCCAGGCTTAGCTGCCCAGGTTCATTCTTTAGTCCTTCAGTCCTGGCTTCAGGTGCCATAGGGAAACAGTGGCCTGTCTAGTGCTATCCCTGCTGGGAAGGCTAATGTGTGCCATGCTGATGAGGGAGTAGTGCCAGGAGCTGAAGCAGGTGAAAGCCCCTCTCTCTGCAGGATCAGGATGAACCAGCATATATCAGCTGCCCTCAGGCCCTGCTCTCTGGGCTCAAAGGTTCCATCTGTACTGGATGGGAGAGAAGAACTACTCCTTCCGCAGGCCCACCTGAAAATCTACCTCAAGGACCGGAATCTCCCACTCATCTCCACCAATAAAACAAATGAAAGGTGCAGCTTTCAGCTGCATTTCCTCTTGGTTCCGAGTCAGCTCCTTCTGCAGAACCTCCCTGTGGGCCTGGACAAACCCTTTCCATTTGAATGGGCTGGCCTCAGCTTTAGGAGCAGCCACTCAGCACATGTTATTGCTGGCAGAAACACAGGACAACCCCAAGCATCTGCTCTTCCTAATATCTCTCCAGAGCACAGAATCTCTGTTAAACCACAGGTCCGCAAACCCAAGCAATGCTCATGATCACAGGGTGCACAGAGGGAGCCACTCCCCCACCCCAAACAGCAGGACACCTTGGCTCTGCTAGTGGAAAGCATGCTAGGCCAAGGGGAGAAAGTCTGCTTGCCAGTAAGAAGACCTAGATTCTGGTCTGGGGCCTGCCTTCCCTGTTCCACTGTCATCCTCAGAGTATCTCAGTTAATCTCTTACATGACATGGAAAGCACTCCCTACTACTAAACTAAATGAGGGGATTGAGAGGCATGGGAACAATCTCTGGGCAGAGGTTCTGATCTACTTACCATGAATGGGACTGGAGGAACCTAAGGCATATCAAATTATACCCACTGCTTCATGGGATCTCTTCACACTAGCAAAGTTGGAAGGGACCTCAGAGGCAGTATGGTCCAATTCATCCACAAATGAGCTCATCTGCCCCAGTAATCCCTAGCAAGTGGCCATTCAGTCATTTGGCCATGCCCTGCCCAGTCTGCACCTTCTGGGTGAAGTCCTCCCTAAGGACACCAGGGTATTCTTTCCAGGGCAGCAGTTCCTTTGAAGCCCTTGGGTGTCTGACAAGCCTCACTTCCTAAAGTCAGCATGTCTTTGCTTTCACTCCTCTCCCCCCCACACACATATTCCATCCACTGACACTTCGATTTCTTTCCTTCCCCTTTTTACCCTGCCAAGATTATTCTAAGTGACAGAGAATCTGCACCACAGACCAGTGGCTAGAGCTTCAAGTTAAGCAGAGAGAGCAGTTGGGTGTTTGAACAAGGACTGACAGGAAGTATACACACTGATCTGATGTCACATATGTGTTTTCAGATCATATTGATCAAGTGGCAATGAAGGGGGAAGCCAGCGAAAGAAAGGTGGGGAGATATAAGATGATGGAAAGAAAGAAATGGCCAGGCAGGGCTGCACACATCTGTTAGCCTTGCTGCCAGAGAGCTGGAAGGCATAGGATGGGCTCAGCAGTCCTGAGGTGCAGTGGGCTAAGCAGCCTGCAGTGGCTGTCTGCACTAAGTCTGGCATCAATATTCAGGCTATCTGAGGACGGGAAAATGGGCCCAGGTCAGGGACAGAGCAGATCAACAACAGGATCAGGCCCATGATAGCCCTCGTACTTTCACCTCGATGGAGACAGGGAGCACTAGGCTTAAAAAACAAAAGCAAACAAACAAAAAAACCAAATGAAATGGTATGTCAGAAAGAATAGTGAAAGATGGAAGAAAGACAGAGAAAGAGAGAGAGATGGGATGGGACAGGGTGGAACAGGCAAAAGGAAGAGCCTTATAGGGCCATACAGCCCTAGAGAGCCCTAGATAAGTCGAACAGGGCTGGGAACAGAGCACAGAGAAAAGTGACAAGGGATGCTGGGATACACAAGATGCCTTTCACCGCTGGCTTGTCTGCTCATCAGCAGTCAGTCTATCTACCTTCCTACACACAAAGGGAACAAGGTCTGAGGAATAAGCCCCTTCTCCTGAGGCATGAAGAGGCACCAAGAGTCCCAGGGTCCTGGGCCACCCTTACTCCAACCACAGAGCCTGTTGAAAAGTGAGTAGGCCTGATGCCAACTCAACAGGAAGGCGGGGAACAAAGGGTCACTCACCAACAAGTTGTCACAAATGCCACTGGCCATCTTTCCCATCGTATTAGCATCAAGAGGGGCAACTACCATGAGGTCTGCCCATCTGCGAAGGTCAATGTGCAGGACAGGATCCGAGCGGCACCTCCACATCTGAAAATAGGGAGTCAGTTCAATTCAATCCAGCAAACACTGGTTAAATGCCTACAATGCAAAGGCACTGTGCTAGGCAGATAAAACCCTGACTGTAGGGAGATTACATTCTACCAGGACTCAGAGGGTGCAGTGTCCGATGCTTTCATAACCACAGGCCACACCAGAAATACACAAGATAGAGATCACCCAGTGAAAGCAGAGGCTGGTGGACCAGAGGCCGCAGAGCAGGTGTTCCTCACCTGGGAGGATCTCTGAGGACTCAGATGGGAAAAATGACCTCTCTGCTTTCACTTACTGCTTAACTGAAATTTGGCATTTCCTTCAATTATGAATGTGGGCAACAAACATCCTCCTAAAGACTCGGGCTGCCCCAGATGACCTGCCAAAGAAGTCGATGACTCAAAAAAAGCTCAGGAACCACTGCCTTCAAGAGACAGGGCAGTCACCTCACCCTCTGGTCCCTTAAATTCAGTTTTTATTTTGGGGGGAACAGAATTGTGTCACCTCCTTTGACAAAGGGAATACGATGCTTTCATTCAATTTTGGCTTTGGGTTTATTCCATGCTAGGTGCTGGAGACAGCAAAGACAAAAGGCCAAAGGAAGCAGTCCCTGGTCTGGGAAGCTAACACTCTGTGGCTTCAGGATTTCGACTTCAGGGGAACTTTACACCCCGTGGGAGCTCCAAGGCTTCCAGCTTACAGTGCTTGGTTCTTTGAGCCACTGGAAGGAGGAGGAGAACAGAGGGAATGAAAGGACAAGGGAAAGGAGGCAGAGGACACTGTTTAATGAGGCTGAGGCAACTGCTTATTTTGTGAACCAAGTAGAATTTTTCTGGGTCTAAAAATTAAAAAAAAAAAAACTATTGCCAAAGTTGCCTCCAGACTCTACTTTATGGCTGATGAATCAGACTGTGGAATTCCCTGCTGCAGGATATTAGAATCCTGCAGACAGGATGAGGGAAATAAATGGATAAGCTAGTGCTACTGAAGACAGTTCTAAGTGATGTGGACAAAGAGTGCAAACCGAGCTCCTCTGTGGTTTCAACAACTGAGATAAGGATAAGGGCACTCAACTCACCCTCAGGCCTGGAGCAAAGGCCCTCTGCCTGGAAGCAGAGACTAGATTTCTGGGCTTTCAGTGGATTTAAGGCACCAGAGCACAGCTGGTCAACAGCTTGAGGAATAGTTTCCATGTTTCTTTTGTATGTGAGGTTCTGACCACTGACACTGGTCTGGACCTTCTGATCCAGTCTGACAGAGCCCAGGAGAATGGATGTGGGTGGAAAGGAGCAGGAATGGTAAGGAGTTTGGGCCTAGGGCTCCAGAACACTGACCTCCCACTCGTCAGTGTCACTATAGATCCTGACAGGAACATCACAAGGCTTGTAGAAATGTTTTGCTCTCTCCGTGGTCACCACCGCCACTTCCAACTGTCAGTGGAAAAAAAGAGGAAGAAGGAAGAAAGAAGAGAAAACAGTTACTCAAAGGTCTAAAGGTCCAAGAGGGGTTGCAGGCTGAAAAAACATGTTTGCTTTAGCCACAGCCCCTTGAGGATGATTTCCCCACAGTCCCATCAGCCCATTTCTCATGTTTGCATAGCACTTCCTCCATTGCCCAAAGGTCAGACCCCACCAGGTGCCTGTGGTTTCAGTTCCCCTTCTGAGGGAAGTTGAGTGGGCAGGGCTGCTGAGCTGTTCAGAATGAGTCACCAGGTTCCTGGTGTATATAAATCAGCAGTAGCCCATCACATTAGCAGAGGGAGGCAGAGAAGCAGAAGCAAAGGGATGAGAGACAGGGGCACTGAGAAAGGGAAGCAGCTCCTCAAAAGGTAGTATGGAGGGGCAGCCTGGTGGCTCAATGGGTAGAGTACTGACCCTGGAGTCAGAAGGACCTGAGTTCAAATCTAGTCTCAGATTCTTATGAGCTGTGTGACCCTAGGCAAGTCACTTAACCCTGACTGCTTCAAACAAACAAAAAACACCATTAGGATTTTGTTCCTCTTGGATAGTCAGTGGTAGAGGGGTTGTGGGAAGACAGGCATACAAATTGGTGGGATTGTGAAAGGATTCAATTATTCTGGAAAGCAATTTGGAATTGCATAAAAATGTGATTAAAATGATATTCTACTGCTACCCCAAGGAGGTCAAAGACAGAAAAAAAAAGGTCCCACAGACACCACAATATTTACAGAAGTACTCTTTGTGGGAGCAAAAAGCTGGAAAGAAAGTAGCTGCCCAGTTATTAGGGCGCAACTACACAAACTATGGCACATGAACATAATTGATTACTGTGCTGTAAGAAACAATGAGCATGATGTAGACAGAGGAGCCTGGAGAGGCATATAAACTGACACAAAGCAAGGTAAGCAGAGTTGAGAAGACAATATGTACAATGTCCACAATAATGTAAGCTAAAAGAACTAAGAAAATAGGGAAACTGAGGAGTCTAATATCACAAAAGGCAAGCTTAGCCCTACAGAGAGATGAAAAGCAATCATCTCCTGCTCCTTTGCAGAGATGGGGGCCCATGGGCACAGAACATCAGACTTTTAAAAGACACAGATTAGTTTTGTTGACCCCTTTTTTCCTTCTTTAGTCTCTGTTTAAGGGATAGTTCTCTGGAAAGGGGCAGAAAGCAGAGATACAGAGGGAAATGTAGGCAACATAAAGCAAAAGATATAACTGAAAACCTATTTAAAATAGAAATGTGCTCCTTCTGATAACCAAGAAGAAAATAGGAAAGTTTGATCACATGAGATTGAAGAGCTTTTTTGCATAAACAAACTCAATTAGGATTAGAAGGTAAGATGTCAACTCAGAAAAAAAAAATCTTTGCATCAAAAATCTCTGACAAAGTTTGATACCCAAAGTATAGAGGAACTTCACACAAATATATGAAGTCAAGAGCCATTCCCTTTGATAAGTAGTCAAAGGACATGAATAAACAGTTCTCCAAAGAATAATTACAAACTATAAGCAATTATGTGAAAAAAGTCTCCAAATCACTAATAAGAAGAGAAAGGCAAATCAAAACAAGTCTTAGGTGTCACCTCCCATGGGTATCCCTTTGGCAAAGACCACAGAAGATAGGAAGAGTCAATACTGCATGAGAGTTAGGGTAGGATGGGGACACTGATACATTGTGCTTGGCTGTGAATTGGTTCAAACATTCTGGAAAGGAATTTGAATTTCTGCCAAGAAAGTGACTACAATGTCCATACCCTTTGACCCAGCAGTCTCACTGCTAGGCATATGGCCAAAGGAGGTCAAAGATAGAAAGAAAAGTCCCACAGTTGCCAGCACTCTTGAGGAAACACTTTTTTGTAGTAGTAAAGAACTGGAAACAAGGTAGACATCCATTAATTAGGGGATGGCTAAATCAATGCAGTAATACAAATGTAAGGAAATATTACTATGTAATAAGAAACGATGAATGCAAAGAATAGAGAGAGGCATGGGAAGACCTATGAATTCATACAAAGTGACTATAATAACGTAAATGGAAAGAACAATGGAGAAACACCTACAAAGTCATGCTCAGGACCACCAAACACCCCTTAAGCACAAGCACTCTCTACGTGCCAGGTACTGCCCTAAGTCCTGAAGGGAAACAAAGGCAAAAAATATCTTGTTCCCAAGTAGCTGGAAGTCGCCTTGAAACTTTATTGGGGAGACAACATGCAAACAACTATGTACAAGATATATTACTGGGGATAAGCTCATTAAGGGGGATCAGGAGCAGCTTCTTGCAGAAGGTAGGGTTCTTGCTGGGGCATGAAGGGAGCCAAAGAAGCTATGAGCCAGAGATGAGGAGTGAGGAGAATTCAAGCATAAGGACCAGTCAGTAATAAGGCAATACACAGAGTGTTTTGTTTGAGGAACAGTGAGGAAGCCCATGTCACTGGAGCATAGAGTAAAGTATAAGAAGACTAAAAGGTAGAAAGGGGTCAGATTATAAAGGGCTTTAAAAGCCAAACAGAGGGTTTTATATTTGATCCTTGGGCCAAGCCACTGAAGTTTACTGAATAAGTAGGTGACACAATTAGACTTAGGCTTTAGGAAGATCACTTTGGCAGATAGGTGAAGGATGGACTGGACTGGGAAGAGACTTGAGGCAGGAAGACCACCCAGAAGACTGTTAGAATAGTCCAGGTGTGAGGTGATGAAGAGGCTGTACCAGGGTGGTAGCAACATCAGAGCAGAGAAGGGGATTTACACAAGAGATGCTAAATATATATAATCAACAGGACTTGGTAATTGATTAGATATGGGGAGTAAGAGAGAATAAGGAATCAAGGAGGACACCTACATTGAGAACTTGGGTGACTAGGAGGAGAGAGGTGTATTGAGGAAATTAGGAAGAGGGGAAAGTTTTGGGGGACAGAAAATGAGTTCAGTTTTGGACATACTGAGTTTAAGATGGATAACAGGACATCCAATTCAAGAAACAATTAGAAAGACAGTATTTGGGTCATAATAATAAAACAAAAATAACACTACTACCTATGTTAATTTACAGAGACAGACTTTCAATACTAGAACTCAAACTATACTAAAAAAAACAGTAATCATCAAAACTACTTAGTACTGGTTTAATAAATATGGAAAAGTTGATTAATGGGTCTGCAAGACCCATTGCAAATGAACATAGCAGTATTGTGTTTGATAAATACAAGAACCTGAATTACTTAGGTAAGGACTTTCTATATGACAAAAACTGCTGGGAAAACTGGAAAGTAGTTTGGCAGAAAATTGGTTTAGACCAGTATCTCACATTATGTACTACAATAAGGCCCAAATTGATGTATGACCGAAATATAAAAGGTCATGTCATAAACAAATTTGAAGAGTGGAAAGTGATTTTTTTTATAACTGTGGATGGAAAATTTTTAACTAAATATATGACAGAGATGATCCATAAAATTAATGTTCTTACTACAATGAATGAAATTTACATTTACAAAACTGAAAAGCTTTTACACAAGAAAAATCAATGTAGTTTGAAGGAGAATTAGAATTAAGATGGTTTGAACATTCTCGTAAGCAATTTGAAAGAAAATCCACTAAACTTTGACCCAACAACACCACAGTTACACATATACAACAAAGAAATAAAAGACAAAGGGGGTAAGACCCACATGTACAAAAACATTTATATTTCCATTATGCATTCTATCAAAGAACTGTTTGCTCATCAGTTGGGGAATAGCTGTTATTATATATCAATGTAATGGAATATCACTGTGCCTCAAGAAAGGACTAATATGACATACTCTGAGAAACCAGGGTACACTTGTATGAAATGTTGCAAAATGAAATGAGCAGAACCAGGAGAAAAATTTACACAATGACATTAGCAATTTTGAAAGACTTCAGAACTCTAACTAATAAAATGACCAACAATGACTTAACACTGATTATGAAAAACACATTCCTGGGGCGGCTAGGTGGCACAGTGAGTAAGAGCACTGGCCTCAGAGTTGGGATGACCCGGGATCGAATCCTGCCTCAGAAAATGAGCACCCACACATAAATAATGACTAGCTGTGTAACCTTGAGCAAGTTACTTAACCCCAATTGCTTAAAAAAACAAACAAACAAAAACAACAACAAAAAAAAAACATTCCCCATTCCTTGGCAAAGAACTGATAAACTAGAGGTGCAGAATAACATATTTTCAAACAGCCAATGTTTTGATTTGTCTTGCCAGACTATACTCACTTGTGACATATTTTTTGGTGGGGTGGGGGAGGGAATAAGAAGTGAGAATAATTCTAAGGTCGGGAATTCAAGTGACTATTCTCAACAGAAATAGTAAAGTTTGGATGGGAAGCAGGTTTAGCAATTTAAAAAGAACAGTTGGACATGTTGAGTTTGAGATGCTAATGAGACATCTTAGCAGATCAGTGGCAATGTGGGGCTGAAGTGTTGTGATAAATCTACCAAGGTTTTCAGGCATTGAAACTCTTGTGTATATACAGTTTTCTTTATTTTCTGTACAGAAATACATTTCTCTCAGTGTGGAAATTCCCTTCATGGAGATAGAAGCAACTTTTGGAGTTTTTTTCCACTCTCTTTTTCTTGAGTTTTTTTAATCTATATTTTCTTTCACAACATGACTATTATGGATATGTTTTGCATGCCTACACATATATACCTATATGGAATTGCTTGCCTTCTCAATGAGGGGGGAGGGATGGGGAGGGGAAAAGGGAGAGAATTTGGAACTCAAAGTTTTAAAAACAAATGTTAAGGGGTGGAGCCAAGATGGCAGCATAGAAGCAGGAAAACTCTGTGAGCTCTCCCAATAACCACCCCAAATACCTACAAAATATGACTCTAAACAAACTTTAGAGCTACAGAACCTATGAAGTGACAGAGAGAAACAAATCTCCCACTGAATCCATCACAGTGTGCTGGGAGCAGAGGTGAGCCTGTGGTTTTAGCCTCAGGGTGACCCCAACCAGCAGTGGCTAGAGTGGACTTCAGGAGAGTAGATCACCAGCAGCTGTAGCAATTTCCAGAATTATCAATCTATAAATGCCCAAAGCAAAATAAAAGGTCAGTGTGGACTTTGTGGGAACAGAGGGACCAAGAGTACAGTCCAGCCTCTGCCCCTGGGGTGAAAAGATGAGAAGTGGTGGAGGCGCTGCAGCCGTATGGCTACTTCATAGCTCCTGGCCTGCAGATCATAGGAGGACCAAGCAACCATTCCAAGGGGTAATCACTCTTGCTTTAACCTGATTGGATCTGGATCACTGTCTTGGGTGGAGGTCCTGGGATGTGTGACCAGGTGCCAGAGCCTGTGGAGGCTTCAGAGAGGGCACCCAACTAATAGCTCTGGCAGCTGTGAAAAGTCCAGCAATTTGGGACAAAGCTCTCCTCTCTGGAAGCAGAGTTCTACTGTGGCAAAAAGCTCAAAAGTCAAGTAGTTGAGTGGCAACATGAGCAAGCAAAGGAAGCAAAGCAAGCATAGGAATCCAACTTTAGATTCCTTTTTTGGGGACAAAAAGGATCAAAGCATGGAATAGGAGGAAGACAATGAAGTCAGAACTCTTACACCAAAAGCTTCCAAGAAAAATATGAACTGGTTACAGGCCATAGAGGAGTTCAAGAAAGATTTTGAAAGCCAAATAAGAGAAGTGGAGGAAAAATTGGGGAGAGAAATGAGGATCCAAGAAAATCATGAAATGAGAGTCAACAACCTGACTGAAGAAAATAACACCTTAAAAAATAGACAACTCAAATGGCAAAAGAGGCTCAAAAAAAAAGGTAAAAATTGTTGTTTACATAAACTGGGGGAAAACTAAATAAATACAAAAAAAAAAAAGGAAATGCCACCTTGATTTCTAGAGCTCTTAAGAGAGTAGCAAGGGGGGGCGGCTAGGTGGCGCAGTGAATAGAGCGCCGGCCCTGGAATCAGAAGGACCTGAGTTCGGAGCCGGCCTCTGACACTTAATCCGCACAAACAAAAACCTAGCCGTGTAACCTTGGGCAAGTTACTTAACCCCAATTGCCCTAAAGGGGCGGCTAGGTGGCGCAGTGAGTAAGAGCGCTGGCCTCGGAGTTGGGATGACCCGAGATCAGATCCGGCCTCAGAAGGTGAGCACCCACGCATGAATGATGACTAGCCGTGTAACCTTGAGCAAGTTACTTAACCCCAATTGCTTAAAAAAAAAAAAAAAGAGAGTAGCAAGGAAAAGAATCTCAAGCCTCAGGAGTGTGAGGAGCCAAGGCAAGCTTGAGTAGCCACACAGAACTGTACAAAGTCCAGCTCCAGAGATCTGATGCATCAACACTGGCAATGCCCATAAGGCATACCTTGCCAGATCCATGACATGCTGGCAACATGTATACTCTAGGAGGAAAGAGTGGTAAGGCAAGAAGTCTGAAGGGAAGGGTCAGGGATGGTTGGTCCACCCAGCAAACTCCCAGTATATTCC
Source organism: Gymnobelideus leadbeateri (assembly GCA_011680675.1). NCBI lineage: Eukaryota > Metazoa > Chordata > Mammalia > Diprotodontia > Petauridae > Gymnobelideus > Gymnobelideus leadbeateri. The sequence goes on along the minus strand of WOXC01004751.1, from coordinate 284,374 downwards.
TGGTGATCATGTCACACCCCTAAAAGCTTTCTGATTCAGGAATCACAGCAGAAGCTTTCCTTCCCCCAGCATGAATCCTACCATTCCTCTCAATGGTCTGAAAGACAGGAAACTTGGGTTAAGGGGAAGTCCAAGAGGATTCCGAATCAGAAGGCCTGTACTTCAACTTTCACTCTGCTGGGCATCTGTGGGAGGTAGGGCAAGTCACAGTCTCCGGGCATCTCAGTTTTCTCATCTTTAACATATAAAGAGGTTTGACTACAAAACCTCTTGAGATTCCTCCTAGTTCTGACCTCACTGGTACCTTGTGTATTCTTAAAGAAGTTACTCAAGGTCTCAGTTACCTCACTCCTCAGAGGACAGCTAAAGTCCCCTATCCTTATCCTATCCTCTCCATCCTGCCTTCCTTCCCCTAAGATTAGGCCTAATATTCCTGAAACCACCATGACTGTCTCCCCTAAGCTCTAACTTATAGAATCTATTCATAGAAAAATACTGACAATGATATTTTTAAGGTTAGTGTAATTGTATATCCAAAAATACTATCTTTCCCACAGTTAGCTTGCTTTTCCCCTTGCACCAGGGTACCCCCTAAATCCCATGTGTCCCAAACTTTGACATGTAAAATGGCTGGCATCAGGTGGCCACCAAAGTCAGGGCAGATGTATCCCACTCTCAGAAGGGCACCCTGGAGCATCCTTTTCCAGCTGAATAAACCTGCTTCTCTATGCTCCCCAACTCAGTGCTGCCCTTAACATGAGTTATACTCTGTGTTAGTGTGCATGTCTGTCTGAGTTGTATGTTAGGGCCCCTTCTCTTTCTTCCCTTTCCCTTCTTTCCCATTGCTTGCCAATAAAGGTTTGTGTTGAACTGACCCAAACTCATTAAGGAGTTGTTTTCCCTGATGTCTCTGGATGGTCCATGGGTCTTGCTTTAGACATAAACTGAGTCCCCACACAAAGACTTCACTCTTTGGAAGCTGAGCCTCTGCTGGTGGAGCATAGCACGGTGAGCCCAATTGTAGAAAGCAAGGATTAGCAAGAGAACCCCATGTTCTCCCAAGAAGAGCCTCTCATGCAAAGGCCTATCACAAAGCACCCAGGAAACTCATCACTGGGAAATCTCATTATCCTACAAGATTGAATCTGGCTAGTATTCAGATCTCCACAGTCCCCTTTGCCCCTAGAATTGGACCCTATGACTGAAGGGTAGAGCGACAGGGTCCAGGGACTCCATTTAAAGAGGGAGCTCAGCCCAGTCTTCTCCCCATTTCTCAGCAGTTCCACTGCTTCTGGACTCCCTGGATTTCTCCATCTTGCCCCCCTGTGCCCAGACACCTCCTTCTCATTCCATAGGCCTATGCCCCTCCACTTTTTAGTTTCCTCTGTATGTCATCCCCTCTGCCCCCCACTATTAGAATGGTGCCTGGCACACAGTAGGCACTTAATAAATGTTTTTGGCTAAATGACTGAGTTTGAACTGTATCATCTCCAACATAATTTGTTTCCTTTCTTCTAATGCCCTATGATTATTAACCTTTACTACTAGGGCTATGCCTGGGAGAACTCCCCTCCCACTTACCTCTAGATAAGCCCCTGGGAGAAATAAAGAACAAGATAGACAGATAAAGCAATAAGTTCTTATTAGGTGCCAGGCACTGTGAGGAGGGTTTTTTTTTTGTTTTTGGTTTTTTTGCCTTTTGGAGGGCAACTGGGGTTAAGTAACTTGCCCAAGGTCACACGGCTAGGTTTTTGTTTGTGTGTGCATTAAGTGTCTGAGGCTGGATCCAAACTCAGGTCCTTCTGACTCCAGGGCCAGCGCTCTACTCACTGCGCCACCTAGCCGCCCCTTTTGAGGAGGGTTTTTAACCTGTCTAGTGTCATGGGCCCCTTTGGTCACCTGGCACGGACCCCTTCTCAGAAGACTGTTTTTAGAGGCATAAAATAAAATACTTAGAGTTATAAAGGAAACCAATTATACTAAACTATAGTTATCAAAACATTTTTAAAAAACAAGTTCATAGGGCAGCTAGGTGGCACAGTGAGTACAGTGTCAGCCCTGGAGTCAGAAGGACCTGAGTTCAGATCTGACCTCAGACACTTAATGCATACACAAATAAAAACCTAGCCGTGTGACCTTGGGCAAGTTACTTAACTCCAATTGCCCTCCAAAAAGCAAAAAACAAAACAAAATAAAAAAACAAGTTCATAAACCCAAGTTAAGAACCCCTGATCTAAAGATAGGAAGTAGAACAACAATCTAAGTCCATATTCTTCTGTAGCCAGTGAGGTTCCTCTCAGTCAAATACAATGCAGTTGCCCACCCTCCTCCACTCTCCAAAACACAAAGGAAAACACAGAAGTCAAAATAACAGTTACCAGTATTTATATAGAACAGATGTTCCCAAATTTATTTGACCTCCTGCCTACTCAGCACCCCCCTGGAAATCTACTTTCTTTAACCCTTTAATGATTTTTAAAGAAATTCTCAATGACGCATCTTAAACTTAATAATTTATTGTAAATTTGTGGGGGTTTTCCTGCACTGAAATTTTGATGATGCATTTTTGCATGATGTAACCATATAGTATTATATTGTAAACAAGTCATTACACACTCACATCTTCCTGCCAATGCACGCTGAACTTCCCGACAATGCATGACACGACACACTCACCTGCCAACACTTGCTTGTTAAGACCTGTCAGCAGACTTGACCACTGGTTGGTTATAACTTGCATTTTGTGTGCTTATTTGGAAAATATTGTAATCACTACAACTTTAATGATGTTATACAATAGACTAATGAACGGCTTTTCAAATTTTCTTCTCTTCTATCCTTATATTTCCACTATCCCCTTATTTTTATTCAACACAGCCTAATTGCACCCAAAGTTATTATCCATCCCCCCTATCCTCCCATCATTCCAGTGCCCCACAGCGGGCAGTACTGCCCACTTTACGAGCCTATGCTAGAACTTTAACATTTGCCAAACACTTTATAAATATTACCTAATTTGAGTTTCACAAGAAACTTGGGGTGTGGGTGCTATTATTATTCTCATTTTAAAGGAAAGGGAACTACGTCAAACAGTGGTTAAATGACTTGTCCAGGGTCATGCAGCTCCTCAGTAAGGATTTGAACACATTTCTCCTAACTCAAGTGCTAGTTCTGTCTACTGCACCAGGTCTAGATAGCCTATTCAGTCAAGATAATTAGGCAAATGGTCTAAGCAATGTAGAAAATGGCAATAACAGAAAAAGAAGGATGAGAGGGGTGCAGGGTCACAGCAGGCCATGGGGCTACTGCATTAGGGTCCAGTGCCTACAGAGTTAGCTGTGCAGCATGAACTACAGTAGTAGTAAAAAGCTGCTCCTAGTTAAACTACAGAAGAAACGTGAATGCCACAGATTGTTCTGGTCTTAGTGGGTTGCTTCCAGAGATGAGCTACCAAGCGGGATCTGAAAGATTATTGCCAGCCTCAGTAACAAGTTCATAGTGTCAAGCAGGTGGCATCCTGATCTGGAAAAAACAAAAATCCAAAATAACTCTATGTAGCCAATGCTTCTTCTGCTCTCTTACGCCCTCTAAGGGCACTCTGCACAGCTGTTCTGAGAGAAATCCTTTTCTGGTCTCAGTGTTTTTCTCTTGTGCCCTGCACGAATAACTATAGTCATCTTTTTAAAACCCCTTTCCTGGCTTCTCTGCTTCTACAGCTCCAGTTATCTCCTCAGCCACATGTATTGCCATAGCCAGGAGGAGCTCACAAAGAACACCTGTTCATTCAGACATAGATTGTTTAAGAGTAAATGGTGCTCAAGAGTTTCCAAGCCCTGGTATCTTGCCCAACAGTCTAATCCAGGATTTGATCCCTTGGTATTTGCTGAGGTGGGCTAGTCCCATCTACAAAAGTCACTGTTGATTCCATCTGGGAGATTAAAATGCTAATTCCCCTTAAGGGCAGCTTTGCTTTGCCCCATTACAGAAGAGGTGAGAAGCCTATCCTAAGCAAATGAATACTAACTCTCTTCTCCTTTCCCAAGTGGGGACAGAAAGCCTCGAAGCCAAGAAGAACTGGGAAAGATCTAGAGATCAGTGGCAAGGAAACAAAATGAGGAATAGACTGTTTCTCGTTGTGGTTCCCCTCGTTTGCTTTGTTTCATTAGGGCACAACACAGATGTACTACCTGCCAATTTAAGGCAGCTGAGTGGATTGCCTCAACTTATTGTGAGCTAGCCAAGAGTGCTAGGAAGTGTTGGAAGACAAGCAAGAACTCCAGATAGGGCCTCAAACAAGTATAACAGCAAAGTAAATTCTGTCAACAGAAATTGCAGATTTGTGCTTCTACTACTATGGAGCTACATTTCCATTCACACTGACTACAATCAGGTCTCCTTGGTCAAGGGCAGGGGGAAAAGACCAAAGAAATAGTCTCTACTCCTCAAGTTATTGGGTAAAACAAGATGCTCATTGAAAGAGAAATGTTTCAAGGAGGAAACAAAGAAGAAAGGACCTCAAGAGGTAGACAGGACTCTAACCCAAATTAGGAGGGCAGAGGGTAGACACAACAAAGGGTATGGTGTGGTATGGTGTGGTGTGGCATGGCATGGCATGGTATGGTGTGGTGTGGTGTGGTGTGGTGTGGTATAATGTGGTGTGGTGTGGTATAACATGGCATGGTGTGGCATGGTGTGGTGTGGTATGGTGTGGCATGGTGTGGCATGGTGTGATGTGGTGTGGCATGGTGTGGTATGGTATGGCGTGGTATGAGGGGCTTCCTGTAAAGGGTAGCTGGATAATTTCAGGAAGAAGCAGTTTCTTGTGCTCTGGGGGATGATGATGCCCAGTCACAGGTGTCTCTTGGTGAGAGATCATACAATAATGGTCAGAGGAAGAAGAGCTATGCAGTAGTTGTTAGTGGCTCCCTGATGAGGGGCACAGAGGTGACTATTTGTCAATCTGACCCCCAAAAAATGGAGAGATCTGCTATCTTGCCAAGGCATGTATCCAAGATATAACTGAAAACTCTCTTAGACTTGCCAAACCTGATAACAACAACCCACTCATGGTGATTCACATAGGAACAAATTATACCATTAAAAGGAACCTCAAAAGAGTGCTAAGAATTTTATGTCATGTGCCAAAAACTGAAGAATTTGGTGGCACAGGTGGTGTTACTATTGTTTCTGCTGATTAAAGATATGAAACTTGGAAAAGAAGTGGAGTTGGAAAGTGAAATTCAGAAGAGAAGGTAAAGGTTTTGGCCAAGAAGAGGGTGCTAGAAAATGGGATTTCAATTTCTGGATCATAGCTTAAGGCAAAGACATGACAGACTCTTGAGGCTGCATTATGCTGTGTACCCAGCAAAGACCAATGAAAACACATCATTTGGAATTTCTTCAATTTGACTAAGAGGGAAGGGAAGGAAGAAAAATGCCCACATAAGTAAATCATGCCTGGGCCTGGTCCCACAGAGGGTAGCAGGGAGAAGATAAGAACGGAGGACAGAACCAGTAATTCATTAGAGAAATCAAAAGGGTTGGGGAAAAAACCAGCAACCCCGGCCTCAGTTATCTGTGTCCAAAGCACTAAGTATGGGGAATAATCCAGCAGATTGACCAAAAAGACAAAAAAGGAAAATAACAAATGCTAGAGGAGCATCAGTACACTAACGCACTGTTGGTGGAGCCGTGAACTAGTCCAACCATTCTGCAAAGCAATTTGGAACTATACCCAAAACTGTTTATAGTCTTTGACCCAGTGAGATAGCTCCTAGGTCTATACCCAAAAGAGATCAAAGAAAGGGGGGAAGGACTCACAAATACAAAAATATTTATAGCTGCTCTTTTTGTGGTGGCAAAGAACTGGAAACTGAAGGGATGTGCCCAAATTGGGGAATAACTGAGTAAGTTATGGTATATGATGATGGAATGCTATTGTGCTATAAGAAATGATGAAGAGGATGACTTTAGAAAAATCTAGGAAAGTTGTATGAACTGATATAAAGTAAAGTAAACAGAAATAGAACAATTTATATACTTACAGCAATTACTGTAAAGATAATCAACTCTGACGTGGTAACCCTGATCAACACAATGACCAACTACAATTCCAAAGGACTCATGATGAAACAAGCTATCCACCTCCAGAGAGAGAACTAAAAGACTTAGTGTACAGATTAAAGCATATTTCCTTCCTTCTTTTTCTTGCCTTTTTTTTTTTTTAGAAGATGGCAAATGAGAAAATCTGTTTTGCAAGACTATCCAATTTTGTTTTTCTCATGGGTCTCACATCTCTTGTTTTCTCAATGAGAAGGAAGAAAGGGAAGAAGAGAATTTGGAACTGAAAAGAAAATAAGAGTTATTTTTTTAAAAGAAGAACAGGCAATAAACTGAGTGAACTTGAGATCCTAACACAAGGAATCAAATCTGACCTCAAAAACACATAACCTTAACTTTTACTCAAGGGACTCAGCATCTGCACTAATTAGAACTCCACTAGAACAAATAAATTAGAAGAGAAGGGAAGGAAATACTTTTTACAACTATGACAAGGAGAGAATCTTTAACTAAATGAGACTGCAGGGTGAAATGGGCAATTTCAGCTGCCTAAAAATGAAAAGAAAAATCAGTATAGTTAGATGGGAAATATTTAACTGAGAAAACAACTTTGGAGCAAGCGTTTTTGATAAAGATCTAATAGCTAAGGTGTCAGGAACATCATATACATATATATGTATATATACCTATACACACACACACACATACATATATACACCTATACTCATATAATATGTATATGTGTGTGTGTGTGTCTTAAAGACAATAGATAAGTGGTTAAAGTATATAAGCAGACAGGTAGGCAGTTTTCAAATGAAGAAATGCAAGCTATGAAAACCCATTTGAAAGGATGTTCCAAGTCACTAATAATGCTAAAATAACTCTGAGGTTTTACCATCAGTCCATCAGATTGTCAAATTTGGCAAAAGATGAAAACAGCGATGGCTAGAGGGGTTTTAGAAACACAGGCACACTAATGTAATGGTGAAGCTGACAGCTAGAAAGCAACTTGGAACTGTATCCCAAAAGTCACTAAACTACAGACTTTTTGGCTCAGTGGTGCCACTATTAAGCTTATAACTGCCCTTTTCCTCCATTCCCCCACCCAACATGGGGTCAAAGACAGAGAGGAAGGAATCATATGGACAAAAATATTATGTTATAATAATAACTAACATTTATATAATGCTTACTATATGCCAGGTACTATGCTAAGTGCTTTAAAATTATTCTTTTTTTTTTTTTTTTTGCTTTTTGGAGGGCAATTGGGGTTAAGTGACTTGCCCAAGGTCACACAGCTAGTTATTGTGATAACTGTCTGAGGCTGGACTTGAACTCAGGTCCTCCTGACTCCAGGGCTGGTGCTCTATTCACTGCACCACTTAGTCACCCATATGGAGAATCTTTTAAATGCTGGTTACTATGGAGGATGAAAAAAAAAAAGGCTGTCTGAGGTTGGACTTGAACTCAGGTCCTCCTGACTCCAGGGCCGGTGCTCTATTCACTGCTCCACCTAGCTGCCCCTAAAATTATTATTTCATCTGATAGAAGCATGTTTTGTTGTAGCAAAGAATTGGAAACAAAGCAAAAGCCCAATAAATGGAAAACAGCCAAATAAATTATGGTATATGAATGTAGGGACAGGAACTTGTGGTTTCATTAGTAAAAGTTATTCCCAGATAAGGAAACTTGTACTACCAAGAGCAGATTGGCACCTTCTATACAACTTACAAGAACCTTACAGCAAAAGGTTAAGTGATTTGCCAAGGATCATACAACTAGTATGTATCAGAGGTAAAACTTGAACCCGGGATTTCCTGGTTTTGAGGTCACTGTTCTTTCCACTATTTCAAGCTATCACCATGCTGAATGTAAAGGAATATTAATGTACCATGATAAAAAAGAAATAGGAAGAAATCAGAGAAACTTGGGAAGACATAAACTGATACACAGTGAAATGAGCAGAAAGAGAACAATTTACATAATGGCCATAATAATGAGAAAGAAGACAATTCTGAAAGACTTTCAGGACTTTGATCAATGTAGTGACCACTCATGACTCCAGAAAACTGATGACAAAGCATGCTTCCCACCTTCTGGGGAGGAGCTGCACCTATATTAATGTTTTTGATTGATTATATTTCTTTTTTATAAGGAAGAATTCCTACGGGGATTGGGGCTGAATTAGCCTGTACTAATAGAAATACATAAAAAAAAGGGAAGGAAAGGGGCATCAAGAAAATATTTTTTAAGTATACAGAAAAAAGCTCAAAGCTCAGAAGGAGATAGAAACAGGCCAGTTTTGCTACAGACTTTTTTTAAACTGTAACAAAAGTTTACGGTTTCATATACAATCTTCTTTTTTGTACTTTGTATATCAAAATATCAGTCAATCAGTCATCAGTCACCCAGCATTTATAGTTTACTAGGTGCCAGGAACTGGCAAAGAAAGGCAAAAACATGGTCTCTGCTCTCAAGGAGCTCACATTCTAATAGGGGAAATATATGTTCTAATAACTATGTATGTACAAGATGTACAATAATTTCATGAAAGACCATATCAGAAAGAGAGAGAACTGAGAGGAAGGAGAAGAGAGAGGGGTAGGAAAGGCCTCTTGTAGAAGGTAAGATCTGATCTGAATCTCAAAGGAAGACAGAGAAGCTGGGAGTCAGAGGTAAGGAAGGGTGTGAAGACAATTTCGATACCCCTACTCAATTTAATCAGTATTAACTCAGTTCATGGTGATTTTATGGGGATAAGAGGGATAAGAGATTGTCAGACTGAATAGAGTTGAAATTGATAGGTATACTGTTAGATTAAGAGTTATATATGTTAGGGCCAAATAACCTCTTAGGTATTAGTGATATCATTGTAGATCATAAGATAAAATCATATGACTGTCTGTTATAGAGAATTACATTACATTACCCCTGGAGCTTGTTCCTGCAGCACCAATGTCCCTCACTCCTATGAATCACTGTCACCGTTCCCTTGTAACATTTCCTTTTGCCCACCACTTCCTTACTTCCTAGGATACTGCTGACCAAAACACCAGATGTGTGATTTCCTATGAAAATCTCTGCTGAGGTGGCAGATGGAACATCTTTTCCAAGGAAAACCTGTAGTTAATAACATGGAATTAATGACTTAAAAGCCTGCTAACAAAGAAGTTATGATTAATGTTTATGGCCCTCAACCAATCAGAGACTTTTCCTCACTTCTGGTGCTAACCAATCACAAAATTGTATTGTCCCGTTCTATTTTTAGTGTATTCTCAATCTATATAAATACTGGCCATCTTCAAGCATTAGGCATCCTTGGCCATGAAGAAGGTCTTGGATCACTACTACTTAGGCACCACTGGTCTCCCTAAATAAATCAACTATTGTTTATACCTCAGTTGCCCATTGTTGCTGACTGGAGATTTTGAGGCCCAAAAAGAGAACATTCCAGTCAATGAAAAGCAAAAGTAGAGTCTGGAGGTGGGGGTGTGAGGGTCAGTAAAAAGGTCAATGTAGATGGACTGGAGAGTATTCAGAAGGAAGAGAAGAAGAAGCCTGGAAAAGCAGGAAGAGGCCAGGCTATAAACTATTTTCAACGCCAAAGAGAGGATTTTATATTGTACTCTAAAGGGAAGAGAACCATGCACTGGAGTTTAATCAGACCTGCACTTTAGGAAGCTCACCTTGGCAGCTAAATGGAGGATGGACTGGAGTCAGGAGAGACTTGAGGCAAGGAGGCCAATTTGAAGGTAACAGTTCAAGCCAAAGATGATGATGAGTTTATACAATGGCAGTGGTTCTTTGAGTGGACAGAAGGGGAAAATCATACAAGAGATGGTGTGATGGTAAAAAACTGTTCAGTGACAGACTAGATATGTGAAGTGAATAAGAATGAAAAGTTAAGGATGATACCCAGGTTTGGGGAGGATGGTGGTGCTCTCAAAAGTAATAGGAAAGTTAGGAAATGGTATGGGTTTATGCAAGAAAGTTGGGGAGTTCTGCTTTGGGCAAGTTGAATTTAACATTCCTATGGGACATCATGATTCACCATGTCCAAAAACCAGCTAGTAATGCAGAACTGTCACTCAATAAAAAGATTAGGGGTATATATATATTGATCTAGTCATCACCTGCATAGAAATGGTAGTTGAACCTATGGGAGTTAATAAGATTACCAAACAAGACAGTATAGAGGGAAAAGAAAAGGGTGCCTAGGGGCGGTTAGGTGGTATAGTGAGTAGAGTGTCGGCCCTGGAGTCAGAGGGACCTGAGTTTGGATCTGGCCTCATACACTTACCGCACACACAAACAAAAACCTAGCTGTGTGACCTTGGGCAAGTTACTTAACCCCAATTGCCCTCCAAAAAAAAAAAAAAAGAAAGAAAGAAAAAAAAAGGAGGCCTAGGATAGAGCACTGGGGGACAGTCATGGGGAGTGGCCTACCCTGCCGATGATGATTTGCCAAAGGAAATGGAGGAGGAGCAGTCAGACAGATAGGGAGTCATGGGGCACCTAGAGAGGAAAGGGTGTGAAAGAGAAGAGGATGATGGGTGGTGCTAAAGGCTGCAGAGATGTCATGGAGGATGAGAGTAAAGAAAAGGCCATTGGATTTGGCGATTAAGGGGTTGTTAGTACCTTTGGAGAGAGCAGTGTTTGTTGAGTGATGAGACTGGAAACCAGACTGCAAAGTGTTCTGAAGGGAGTGAAGAGAAGAAGGTGAGCTACTTCAATGGATGTCCCCAAGGAAGTTAGCCAAGAAGAGGAGACATGGGGAATGATGGTGGCCGGAGCAGTAACAGGGCGGGGGTGGGGGAGATGGGGGGGTGTTTGTGTTTGTTGGTAACTGGTAAGTTCATTTTGCTCAAATACTCCAACGATCTGTGATCTCATCGATCTGAATGTTCCCTCTTACACTCACAGATCACAACTCATCCATGTCCGCTCTTGTCCATGTTCTTCCACAAGTATGGCCTGCACCCAGAGTTTGAAAGGCCCCCCTCAACTTCACTCAACACTGGGAAGGTGGCAGGGGAGTTCTCAGGATGTCCACCTGCCATCCTGCATTCTTGACGTGTGTCCGTCTGCTCTTCCTATCATACCATTCCTTGATGACATCTTCTACTAACACTCTTCCTCAGAGTTCCACCTGGATTACATGTGACAGACAGCCTAGCCTGCTCACACTCACCACAGGCCTCTTCATCACCTTCTGTGTGACTCTCCCCTCTTACTATCTAGAGGCAGTGTTATCTAACTCCAAGCTCCACTGCCACAGAGTAGTACTCATAGGATAGTAGTATTTTTTAATGGAATCTTAAAAGCACCTTACAAAGTAAATGTCTAACTTATTTGCAAAAAGGAGAAAGATGGTTGCCAAAAAGCCTACACACTGGGTTAGAATATAAATTTGCTTGTAAAATTTTATGAATAATTATAAGCAGTATAATCTCATAAAGAAGAAAAACAATGGAGAGTAAAAAAAAAAACTATTTTAAAGAAAAAATGGCAAGACAAACAACTAAACAAAGTCACCCCCAAGGGCATAAAATGATAAAAATGGGAAGAGGACTACCATCAGAAGAAAAATTTTAAAGACTTGAAAAAATAATGAAAATAAACCATTTTCTCCAATAAGGACAATGTAACCATCAAAGCTGGACCATAACAGAAGATTTGGATATACTTAAAGAGTAAGTAGAAATGACAAGCAAAGCAGCCAGCGTGGATCAATTAGATATATAGGAGATCCCTGCTAGAGGTAACAAAATGTGGATGTCATTGAGGGACTAACAAAGAAGGTATTGTAAGGAGGAGGAGACACCAGAGGCTTGGGAAAAGAGCCCAGACCTTAATAATGAAAAAAAAGCAACGAAGCAAACACCAACAACTACTGACCTTTACGCCTACTCTCCCATCAATATGGAACAAGAAGCCTTTCAGAATCAATACTGAATGACAGATTACATGTTTACCATTTCACAATTAGTGGAAAGATGTAGGGAATATAAGATGTAACATCCCATTACACTTACTGTTTGTTGATTACAAAAAAAGCATTTAATCAAATAGAACAAAATGCTGCCTTACAGGCCCTTTAACAACAAGGTGTCTCTCATCCACACAGAAAAATCATTCAAGATTCTTTGAAAGATAGAACAGAAACATCCCTTTGATGATAAACGTCAGGAAAGACATGAACAAGGAGAGGTATGCTACTCAGCAGGAACAGTATTATAATAATGGGTGACAGGAGGAAAGCTGAGTTAATTTGTTCATTCTTCTGTTGAGACGGGGTCTCTCTCTCCAGCTGGAAGCACACTAGCCACTGAAGGGTCTGATCCCACTGACAACCGGCACAGTAAGAGCCCTGTCCAGGAGATGCCTGTGCCCTCACAACATCCCTAGTGTCCTTTCCCTAACCTAGTCTACTCTTACCTTGCTTCTGTTTTGTCTCCCACCAGAATGACTGCTGGACTGGGAGAGAACAAAATGATTAACAAGAAGTTACAACTGAACAAGAATAAAGAGACGCTGATAACACCTGACTGTCCTTGATGAGCTGAAGTCACCAGGGATGGAAGAAGAACATCCTAAGGCATGAAATAAATGGCAGGTATAAATGTTGAACTACTGTCAATGATCACTGAAAGAACATGGGCAACGCGAAGAATGCCACAGGCCTGGAGCGGGACAAATGTTCACATTGTCATTAAAGAAGAAGGCAGAGTCCACAGACTATAAGCCAATTAACTTGACTTTCATTTTCAGCGAGATTGTAGGGCAAGTCATTAAAGGTATGGCTGATGAGCATTTAGAAAAAGAAGCGGTGATCCCATAAACCATCGTAGTTTCATCTAGAAGAGGTCATCCCAGGCCGGGATCATGTGCTTCTCTGAAAGGAGGCAAAGGCTAAGAAAGATCAGGGGAATGCTACAGACATAACTATGAGGAAAATCAAGCTGATTCTATTTTGTAATTGATTCTACTCTGTATCACTGCTGACATTCTGTATAACTGCTTCAGTCATATTTCTTTGTCTTTGAATTAAGTTCAGAAGTTCATTCTTACTCTCTGAGTTTAGAAGCCGTTTCCCTATAAATCATTTTAATTGAAAGAAAACTGTTATCTCTCTACCACTAGCTGTCCTTGTATAATTAGAAGAAATCTATATACACTAGTTCTTCTTGCTGGTAGATTAAATCAATCTGAACTTCTTATCGACAAAGTAGAAGGAAGGGTTATTGCTAGCCCTTCATTCCCAATTTCCAGCCAATCATACTGACAGCCACATCTATGAAGCTTCTGACTTTGTGACCGAGCATACTGTCTTCCCCATCTAGGATAATGCCTTCTAGATTCTGGATGCTTCTTTTGTCTATAAAAAATGATCTGTCAGTCCTCATTCAGAGTCTTAGCTTGCTGAGGAGGCTGAGACTCTTTTTTATTGGCAAATTCATGCTTTGCTAATAAACTGATCATGCTCAGAATTTATGCCTCAGTTTGCCTTAATTTCATTCTCAACATATGCTTAGAGTTCAAGAAAGCATTCGATAAGTCTCTCATTCTGGATAAGATGGAAAGATGAGAGCTGGAAAACAGCATACCTAAGATGACTATTTAAATGAATGAACCCAAAAGAGTTACTAATGAGTCAACATCAATTCGGAAGGAATTCTCTGGTGAAATATCCCAGGGATTTGTCCTTTGCCCTAGGCAGCTCAATATTTATATCAAAGATTTGCATGAAGCCATAAACTATACGCTTATGAGAATGGCAGATGACACAAAGCCTGAAGAGATAGCCAATATATAGGATGACAGAGCCAAGCTCCAAAGAGCTCTTGAGAAGCTAGAACAGAGATGTTCTTCACCTCTTTTGTATTGTGAACCACTTTGGCAGTCCCGTGGGACCCTTCTCAGAAGCATGGTTTTAAATGGTTGAAGAAAATACTCAGTTTTAGTTAGAGATTAGTGAAAATACTAATGTGATTTTTCCCCCACATCTAAATAAACAGATTCCCTGAAATCTATTCCTGGGTTTTTGGGGATCCATGAACCTCAGATTAAGAACATAGACCAGAACAATACGCCAAATCTAATAAGAGAAAATGTAATAAGGATAAATATAAAGTTCTATACTTGGTTCCATTAAAAATCAGCTTCATGATTATGGAATGAAGGTAAAGCTTGACAATACCATCCGTGAAAGAGATCTGGGGGGTTGGTGGCCTGTACACTCAACATGCAAAAACTAACAAACATTGATTCAAGTTTGACAATGTTACCTAAAAAAGCTAGTGCTGGCCCAGGTTACACAGAAAGATGCAGAATGCCCAGAAGAGTGGCCTTCATCTGCTTGGGTTAGGTCACTCCTGGTATACTATGTGGAGTTCTGGATACCAGATTTTAGGAGAAATATGGACAAGCTGGGAAGACATTCAGAGGTAGGCGACAAGCATGGGAAAGGGGCTCTTATCTGTGATACACAAAGTTCAGCTGAAGGAGCTAATAGCTATATTTGGCCTAAAGAAGAAAGGAATTAGTGAGGGGCATGGGAGTCTTCAGATATCTGAAGGGTTGTCATAGGGAAGGACTGAGACTTCTGCTCAGTCTGAAAGGCCAATGAGTTACAGCTGAACAGAGGATGGATCTATTCTTTGCCACTTGGGATAATTTTGGCCTAAAAATTAACACCAAGAAAACAGAGGTTCTCCACCAGCCACCACCACACCATCCATAGGTGGAACCATCAGTCACAGTAAATGGAAAAATTGTGAATGCTGTGGATGAGTTCACTTACCTTGGCAGTGCACTTTCCAGGGATGTACACATAGATGATGAGGTTGACATTGTCAAAGCTAGCTCAGTGTTTTGGAGGCTCCAAAGTAAAGTAAAGTGTGGGAGAGAAGAGGTATTAGGCTGCTATGAAGGTCTACAGAGCCATGGTGCTGACTTCATTGTTATATGCCTGTGAAATCTGGACCATCTACCAGTGCCATGCCAGGAAACAGAATCACTTCCATTTGAATTCCGTTTTTTTTTTGCACATGAAACTGCAAAAATATTATATATAACTTGCTATTCTTTTTAAATATATAACAAAGTTATCGTGTAACTCTCTTTTTGCCCCTTTCCCTTCCACCCCAGAGATGGCTACCATTAGACATAAATGTGTGTGTGTGTGTGTGCACGTGTGTGTGTAAAATAATTCTATATGTATTTTTAGTTATCAGTTCTTTCTCTGAATGCAGACAGCATCTCCCTTCATAGGTCCTTTGTAGTTAATTTGGGTGTTTATAATATGACTTATTCACTAACAGTTGTTCTTAAAGCTATTATGATATACAACATTCTCTTAGTTCTGCTCATTTCCCTCTTCATTATTTCATGCAAGCCTATCCATGTTTTTCTAAGATCATTGAGCTGACTGTTTCTTACAGCACAACAGTATTCCATCATAATCATATACCACAATTTGTTTAGCTATTGCCTAACTGACACGCATTCCCACAATTCCTAGTTCTTTGCCACCACAAAGAAAGCTGCTATAAATATTTTAGACCATATAGGTTCTTTTCCTTTTTCCATACTCATCTTTGTAAACAGACATAGTAGTAGTATTGCTGGGTCAAAGGGTTTCATAATTCTTTGGGCATAATTCCAGATTGCTTTCCAAAATGGGTGGATCAGTCCATAGTTCTACCAACATCAAATAAGTGCCCACATTTTTCCACATCCCCTCCAGTATTTGTCACTTTCCCCTTCAATCATTTTAGCCAATGTGTAAGATGATAGTCGCAAAGTTGCTTTAATCTGCATTTCTCTAATCAACAATGAGTTAGAGCATTTTTTCATGTGACTACTGTTTTCATTTTTTCATCAGAAAACTACCTGTTTACAATCTTTTGACCATTTATCAATTGTGGAATGACTTGTAGTCCTGTAGATTTTACAAAGTTCTATACTTGAGATATAAGACCTCTATTTGAGAAACTCTATAAAATTTTTTCCTCAATTTTCTGCTTTCCTTCTAATCTTGGTTATACTTGTTTTATTTATACAAAAGCTTTCTAATTTAGTGTAATCAAAATTATCCATTTTACACCTCATTCTGCTCTCTATCTCTTGTCTATTCATAAACTGTTTACCTATCCCTAAATCTGATAAGTAATACGTTCCATATTCTTCAAATTTTCTTTTAATATCTCTTTCTATATCTAGATCATGCATCCATTTTGACCTTATCTATACCCAATTTCTACCATACTGCTTTTCAGTTTTCCCAACAATTTTTACCAAATAATGAATTCTTATCCCCAGAACTTAAATCTTTACCCTTCTCGAATATAAGGTTACTCTATTTCCTGTTGTAAATTGTATGTCTTGCCCTATTCCTCTCATCTCTCTTTCTATTCCTGTAATAGGAATGGGAATTTGAAGATCTTCCCTGACCCTTAATAGACCTAGGGGGGAGTTTGAAGACCTCCCCTGCTTTGAAAGTAAACTCTGCCCCCTAATAGGCTGAATGTAATCACATGGAGCCTGGGAATGGAGGGAAATTGCTGAAGGGTGCAGCAGAGCCCACAGAAAGCTTCCCTGTTGTGAAGATAAACTCTGCCAACTAATAGGCCGAATATAGTCACATGGAGCCTGGGAGGAGTTCTGCTGAAGGGAAGGAAAGCCCACAGGAAGCTAGTCAGAGCTAGCCAGAAGGTGGGGGACAGAGGAGCTCAGGCAAGGAGATAGAGAGTTCTGTGAGTAAATACTGATCTTGCATTGGTTTATGGGAAGGCTGAAGGATGCTGTGGCTCTCAGCGTTATTATGACTTCTGAATATCTTCGGTAGTGTGATAGAATTGGTTTACTGGTTTGGGGATTCAGTTTTCTGGTATCTAAATAAACGCTTCGGTTCTATCCTCTATCAGAAGAATCTGGTATATTTTGCAATCGAACATCATGCAATACTTATAGTCACTATCTTTATCATGATTGCAGGCACTGTAAATATTGCATTGGCACTACAATTTCTTAGCCAGTACTGAACAGTTTTGATAATTACTACCTTATAATATAGTTTAAGATCTGGTATATTAATTGTCTTAGAAAGATTCTGAAGATCACCTGGCAAGATAAGATTCTAGATACTAGGGGGTAGCTAGGTGGCGAAGTGAGTAAACGCGGGCCCTGGAGTTGGGAGGATCCAAGATCGGTTCCAGCCTCAGAAAATTAGCACCCACAAATAAATAATAACTAGCCATGTAACCTTGAGCAAGTTACTTAACCCCAAGTGCTTAAAAAAAAAAAAGATACGAGACACTGAGGTCCTTTCTCCAGCTGAACTGCCAAGCATTCGAACTCTGCTGCAGAGAACACAACTCCAATGGGCTAGCCACACTGTTCAAATGCCAAACCTACACTTGTATAGAAGACTTTTACAGAGGACTCACACAAGGTAAGCACTCACATGGTGATCAGAAAATGTGATACAAAGATAATCTCAAGGTCTCTCTGAAGAATTTTAGAATTGATCATGAGACATGGGAGACAGTGGCACAGGGCTGCCCAGCATGACATGCCCACATCAAAGGTGCTATGCTCCATGAACAAAGCAGAATTGCAGTACCTCAAAAGAAATGTGAGATGTACAGATTTAGAGATATCTTTACTCCAAATGTTCATATGGACTAGTTGTACTCAACCTGTGGTAGAATTTTCCAAGCTCATATTGATCTGATCAGCCACAGTCGAACACACTGTACCTTGACTGCAACATAGTGATGTCCTTTTGGTCCTCTTCAACTATGAAGGATAACAACCAACCATATTTTTCGATTTTGGGTTCCTGCCAAAGCAGTAATTTGTTTTGTTTGACATGCATATTTGTTAAGGGGGGAGTGGGAGGAAGAGAAAATAAATTTTCATTAATTGAAAAAAGTTTAATTTAATTTTTAAAAAGCCACCAAACCTAAGTGGCTGCATGGTTCCCTCTCACTGCAGCTATTTAATGAAAAGCTGAATGACTTCTTGTCAAGGATGCTGCAGAGAATATTTGCTCAGGCCTGGGTTACACCAGAAGGTCTCTAAAGTGTCCGGCTCTGAGTTTCGATGATTCTCCTGGCCTGGCTAGGTTCCACACCCAATCCTTTTGCTATAGCCAAACTGTGTATAGCTGTATCTAAGGACTGGTGGTTGCTCCTTAGTTTGATTTGGGAATAAGAACTCACATTTATATAGTATCTTAAAGTTTATGAAGAAGCTTCCTAACAATAATACTGTGAAGTAGATGGTATAAGTATTATTATATCATTTTTAGAGATAAGGAAACAAATGCAGAGAAAAATTATAAATATCAAGAATACTGAACTCAGGCATTCCAGAGTGTAAGTTCCATATTCATTCCATCATAAAGACTATGATACCTTTGTTTTGATATGTAGGTACAGAAAAGGGGCAGTGCATATACAGTCTCTACCAGCAAACTATGGGTTATCTGACTGTACTGGCTCATTTAACCCAGGAGGTTAACTATTCAGCACACTACATTTCCAAATTGAAGGGGGACCTACCTCCATCTTCCTGATTAAAGCTAAAGCATCTGAAGGCATCTCATCCAACCAAAGGAACAGAAGCGAAGACTGGAAGAGACCATCAAGATTATCTTGTCACAGACTGAGAACTGGAAGGAACTTCAGAAACCCTGAATCCAGTCTGAAGTCCCATTGCTTCCTCTTATAGATAAGGAAACTGGGCCAACAATCAACAGTCAGAGATGAAGTGGCTGATTTAAGGCCAGGTCTTCTCCTTCCAAATGCTGTATGCTTTCCACTCTCCCTACCAGGCTCTCACTGTGCAAACCTCCATGACCCGTGTGAAGGAGACACCAACACAAATCAGAAATCAACCTGGCCCTTGAGAGGCTTATGATCTACAGGGAAAATAAAACAAGCACCTAAGCGGCTGTTCTGCAGAAGAGGATAGAACATAAAAGTACACAGGAGAAGTATAAAGTACCATGAGAATTCAAAGGAGGAAGAGATTATTTCTGGCTGGGGGTGATCAGGAAAGGCTTTATAGAAGAGCTCAACTGAGCCAGATATTAAAGAGACAGGTTTTTTCAACAGGCAGGTGAAAGGATGAGGAAGAGAAGGCATTTCAGACTCAGAAAACAACATGAGTAAAATCAACGGTGGCAGTTAAGTCCTGGAATGTGCTCACCAGCCAGTGGGCAATTCAGTTTGCCTGGACCACTGAGTACCTGAGAGGGCATAGTGTCAGATAATGTTAGAAAGGTAAGCTGATTGTTGAAGACCTTGGAATGCCAGGCTAAGGAATCTGGGCATCATTCAGTAAGTGATGGGGAGTCATTAGCCTTTCAAGCCACTCATCTGAAGGCTAACCCTAGACAATTACAAGGCTTGCTTCCCACAGGAGTAACTGCTACCAACCACAATCCTCCCACACTGGATGGTGGTCCCAAAGGTGTATGTGCTTCATCTACAACCAGAAGGAAGGAGGAGAAGGAGGAAGAGGAGGAGGCCATTTCCTCTTCCAGATATCCCTTGGATCTCAAAGTGCTTAAGACAGATGGGAATGGGAGTAGATGAACTTCCCCTCCTCACATCCCAGTAAATCCTGATGAGAACCTGGCAAAGCAGGAAGGGAAATAGGGCTGGGATGATGTTTCCCACTTACTCCCAGGCTCAGATACATTATGAACTGCCTGAATATTTCCTAGATTTTCCTTGCCTGAACTAAATCCTGGAATTTCCATGGGAACATCCCATCGAGTAGCAACATGTAAACAGTCACCCCCTTTAAAATCCACCCCTTAACTTGTTACCGCTTCCTCAGAAACTTCATTGGCACAAACTAAATCTGTTGGAGATTCTGGGGATCAGCAGGGGGAACCCCTCACAGCTCCAAACTAACCCCTGGAGACATCATCTAATGATCACATCACTACAGACCTCCATCACACACTTAACCTACATTTCAGATCTGCTGACCAGTTTCCTCTCCCTGTCTTGCTTCTTATCTGGGCAGCTGTAACTACTTGCAATTGGGGCCAGGGGCAGGGAGAATAAAGAGAAAGCCCTTTCTGGCTGAATTGAGTCAAGTTTTCATAAGCAAAATGAAGTAAAGCCTCGTTTCATTATATTCCCCCAATTTGGAATTGGTGGGGCTTTGGACAAGAACTTTGTGCTATCAATGAGGAGTCTGCTAAGCAAACAATGGCGTGGGCAGAATTGGATGGGGGAATGTTTTTGAACACTTTAGAAGCTCTTAGGTACTTACAATCAGTGACAAATCCCTCACATTCACAAAAGCACATTCTTTACTTGTTAACATAATGGACTAGCTTCTGCTATTGCATATACTTAGAATAAAAGTGTGGATCTTTCAACATAATTTCTGTTAATTATGGAGGTTCAGCATAATGTAGAAGAGAGGGCACTGGGCTTGGAAGTCAAGAGCCAAAATGAACCTGGATATAAGCAAGAGAAGTGAGGACAGATAAGCTGCCTATAGCCAAACCTATTAGTAGAGGGACCCAACCAGGGGCACTTGTTTAAATAACTCTGTGTAAAGGCACATGTTCTTAATGAAATGGAACATAGGTATATAAGATAGCTGGTGGTGCAATGGATAGAGCACTGGGCCTGGAGTCAGGAAGACATAAGTTCAAATCTAATCTCAGGCACGTACTAGCTATGTGACCCTGGGCAAATCACTTAACATGTCTGCCTCAGTTTCATCATTTGTAAAATGTGGATATAATAGCACTTACCTCCCAGGGTTCTTGTGAGTATCAAATAGGATAATATTTGTTTAAAAAAAAAAAACACCTAGCACAGTGGCTGGCACATAGCAGGAACTATATAAATGCCTATTCTCTTCCTCCTCTTTTCTGCTAAGTGGAGTTGCACATGTTATAGTAAAAGTCCAAAGCTCCTGGTGGATTGTCAATGATCCACCAGGGCACCATTTTCCACCCTTGTTTGTGATACAGTTAGAAGAACCAATTGCTAGTCCTAATTCTGCTACAACTAGCCATGTGACCTCAGCAAGTTACTTCTTCCTGAGGCCTCAGTTTACCTGATTTGTCAAATGAGGAAGTTGAGCCTCAGATGATTCTAAAGTGGCTTCCACCTCTAAAATCTTAGGAAAAGTTTCAATGAAAAGTGAAAGGAAGATTTGGGGCTGGTTGCTTCAGGACTCTGTGTTCACCCAGAGACCAACACTGCCACCTACTGAACATACACATTATGGTCAAGTAAGTAGCAAGGGGCAAAACAAGGATTGAATCAGCAGTCATTCCTTCATTCGTTCATTCATTCGTTCATTCATTCATTCATTCATTCATTCATCCAAAAAATATTTATTGCCTACCAACCAGCAGTAAACTTTGTGCTACATGTTATAGAGAATAAAACAGAAGATGACAATCCTTGCCTTCAGGGAGCTTACAGTCTAGTTGGGTGAAGGGAGCCAAAACATCTGATCCAGGAATCAGACTAGTCCTTGATAGTTAGCTCTGAGCTTTCCAGAGGCCAGTCCTAAGTGTTCAGTCCTGGTTTTCTCTGTGATGCAACTGTAAATCAGAGCCTTCCTGATATCCTGTGATCCAGGGCTGTGCCCTGTTCTGGGATTCTAGCCAGAAGGTGTTAGCTCACCCATACATTTTAGATACTATTCATATGGCTTGGAAATCATCAAAGGACATGATAATTGTCAAGGCCTAAAATTGACATCACCGTCTGGCATCTTGAAATTGAACAAAGCAGTATTAGAAAACTAAGTGACCTATAATTACCTTCTTTATTTCATTACTCTTTAAAAACCTTGCTCATGGTATCAATAAACAGATTGCTTGACAATCATGCCTAGATCACAGATTTTTCGCACTTTCACAGGCTAGTGTGTCAGTTTAGAGCTGGCTTAAGAAACCACTCAAGTTATCTCTCTACAGCTGGGAAAACATCTAACTCCTAAGGTAGCATCTTATGTCCTAAAAGAGTTTGGATGAAAATTCTAAAATATCCCTGATCTAATCATAAATGGTTACTAGCATTATAGGGCTAACTTGCTCTCCCCCCTTCCCATCTAACTAGCCTCTAGGCCTGAAGACCTGAAGGAAGCAGAGGTCAGATAAGATTGGTGACTTGAACAGAGAACCTCAGGCCTAGGTCATAGACTCCGCTAATCAGCATTCTCCCTGTTCCTATCCTACTTGAAGATATTTCTTACAATAAATATGGTATGAACTTTCCTCCCTTCTTTTTAGAGGTGGAGAACTAAGGCTGTGAGACACAATTGACATGCTGATTTGCTGCACCACTTTTTTTCTTTCTTTTTAAAAATCTGTTACAAGGGATGGCTCACTGGGTTGCAGGAAGGGTATGTTTGGGGGAAAAAAAAGATGATGTAATAACAAGAGATATGAATACAAATAAGAACTCTTTAAAAAAGAAATATGGCATGGCAAAGGCTGGAAGACAGGAATCAACACAGCATTTTATGGTAAAAATTAGACCATTCTGGTTAAACTAGAGTTTGTACAAGAGATCAGAAAGAAATGGGGATTGGGGCAGCTAGTTAGTGCAATGAATGGAGCACTGGTCTTGGAGTCAGGAGGACCTGAGTTCAAATCCAGCCTCAGACACTTAACATAAAACTAGCTGTGTGACCTTGGGCAAGTCACTTAACCCCAACTTCCCTACCTTCCCCTCTCCAAAAAGGGAAAAAAAAGGATGGGGATCAACCCAGACAGACCATTAACACCTCTCACCTGGACTACTGTAAATACCTTCTTTCTTTCTTTTTTTTTCCTTTTTGGAGGGGGGAGGGCAGGGCAATTGGGGTTAAGTGACTTACCCAAGGTCACACAGCTAGTGTTAAATAGTGTTAAGTTGCACATAACAGGCTGGTGCTCTATTCACTGCACCACCAAGCTGCCCTGTAATACCGTCTTAATTGGTCTCCCTGCTTCCAGCCTCTCCACAGATGGGGAACCTGTGGCCTCAAAGCTGCATGCGGCCCTCTAGGTCCTCAAGTGCAGCCCTTTGACTAAATCCAAACTTCAAAGAACAAATCCCCTTAATAAAAAGATTTGTTCTGGAAAAACTTGGACTCAGTCAAAAGGCCGCACCAGAGGCCCTACTACATGTGGCCTCAAGGCCACAGGTCCCCCACCCCTACCCACCCTCTCTAACCCACCCTCCTCAAAGTGGCCAAAATATACTTTCCTGACAACGTCCCTCTTCTACTCAAAAATCTTTAGGGCTCCCGATTATTTCTAGGATAAAATTCAAACCCCTCCGCCAAGTGTTTAATGACCTTAACAATATAGCTGCAGTCATCTCTTTTAGGCTTAATTCACTTTATTCCCCTCCAGGTAACTCCCTGCATTGCTGCCATACGGTCCAACTGCCATTCTCTGAATCCAATGGTTTGTTGCCTTCTACCATGCCCAGAATACATTCCCTCCTTGCCTCATTCCTCAAGGTGCAGCTCAGGGGCTCCCTCCAATGAGGCGCTTTCTCTGACATTCCTAGTTGAGAGTACTCCTTCCCTCCCTCTATTGTCTGTGGTTGGTTTTTTAGTTTGGGGTTTTTGTTTTTGTTTTTTCATTTCTATCCTTGCACCTTCAAATACCTACCTAGAAGAGTGATTTGCACATAACAGGCACTTACCAAATTTTCACTGAATTTAATTGGAATTGTGTTCTGGAGAGTCCTGAATTTGGTGTTTATACTGTTATAACAACAACAATGATAAAAGTAATAATAATAGCAATAATTGTAAAATGTCAGCTATTATTATCGTATAGACAGTCCCTAGAGATTTCTAAGCAGAACTTTGCATTAGAACGGTTAATCTGAGAGCTGTGTGTAGAATGCATGGTACAGCAGAGAGCATGTTGGCCTTGGAGATGAAGGTTCTAGGTTCAAATCCTGGCTCTGACATTTACTAGCTGTGTGATAGTGGGCAAATCACTAATCCTTCAGGACCTTCATTTCCTTACTAACAGGGGGCTGAACTGGACAACCTTTGAGATCTCGACAGCCTCAAAATCTACGATCCTATGATGGCTGAGACATAAGACTATATAGACAGAAAACAACTGGAAAGCTAAGCACTCAGCCAGGAGATGAAGAATGCCCCAACCTGAGAGGCTGCTGCTTCAAAGGAGCTGGTCTCAATTTTTACCAAGCCCTCCAAAAGACCCTGCATCATCTTCTCTGGGGTTTGTAATGGAAATGCAGATTTAAAGATCTTCCCTGCCCCTAGGTCCTTTGATTGGCTTAAGAGACTTTGATTGGCTTTAAGAGATTCTGAAAACCTTCCTTGATTTGAAAATATGCTCTGCCTCCTAATAGGCTGAATGTGGTCACATGGAGCCTGTGGTGGGAGGCTTGGTTTTCAGGAATGACCACACCTTGATGCTGTGTGATTGGGCAGTGGATCAAAAGGGTGGTTACATTCTCTGAGCCCAGAGAAGGCTATATAAACCCTGAGGAGAGGCTTTGCTTTGGGGCTCACTTTGAGAAGTGTTGTGTGATTTGACCAGATGAGACTCTGGGAAGCCGTTGTTGAGAGCCCCCCGGCTTTGAAAACCCAGATGTTGATGCTTCCCTCTCTGGTAACTGTGATTTGGTATTGATATAATGGTAGGACAGTTTGGAAGCCTGTCTGTTTGATCTGTAAGTTCTGTAACTCTGAAGTTTGGGGTGCTGACCTTTTTCCCCTGAACTAGGTAATGTGTGTTTGTTTGATTACAGTAAGCTTGTTAACCCATTATGAGTTGCTTTCCTTTTGAAAAGCAGATCTAAGAACCTGTGTTGGCAGTCACCCTGGGGATATTGGGGTGCTTGCCACTACAGGGTTCAAGCCCTTCCTCCTTCACAAATCACAGTGGTATGCAGTCGGCATCAGCAGAGTAGTGATGAGGCCCTGAATAAAGGAACATGGGTCTGAGACTCAGGGGAACTGGCTGCTAGGTCAGCTCAGACTCTAACTAGCAATATGACTTTGGGAGCAAGTCATCTTCCTTCCCAAGTCTGGTTCATTGTCTCTAAAATGGGGTTAATAATCCTTGCTCTGCCTACCTTCCTGGACTACCCAGAGAACTAAATGAGACATGCACATGAAAATGTGGTGCCAGTAACAAAGAACTATACAAATGAAAGTTCATTATTACTATTACAGTCAAATATAACCTCCCTGAGGCCAAGAACTGTTTTGATTTTGTGTTTGTTTCCCCTGCAACCTGGTTGTTCACATGTTGGCTACAAATTCGGATGCATACTCCTAGAACAGGTATAATTTCTGCCTCTCTTCAAATCCCCAGCATTTAGCACTGTGCTGGCACAGTCACCATTTAATAGATGCTTGTGCAATTGAAACAAATTTAACTGAAGGATCTCTAATATCCCTTTGAGGTCTAGAATGCTATGATCCTCTGACACCCTGATTATTCAGTCCCACATCAAAACTTCCGAATCTCCTTCTCATTTATGCCAGTAGCAAACACTCTGCAATCACACCCTTTTGGTATACTAGGTCTTATAAGCCATGCTTCTGCTGCTATCCCATCCAGGAATTTCCCTCCACACCTTCTTGCCCTGGAACATGAAACCATCCATTTGGCCCTATTGACCTAGAATAGCACACCAAAAGGCCCACCTCCCTTCTCCCATTGCTGAGTTCCTCCTCAGGCCCACATTTTGTGAAGGGTGCCAATGGGAGCCTTCATTCGTTACCTTCCTAGCCTTGTTCCTGACCTCCAAACCATGCACTCCAGGGAGGTTACCCTCATCTCCCTCCTTCCCTTCTCTGCTCACTTTAGTGTACTGTCTTCCCCTTTTAGAATCTAAGTTCCTCAAGGGCAGGAACTGTCTTTTTTTTGCTTGTCTTTGTATCCCCAGGCTTAGCTCAGTGTCTGACACATATAAGTAATTAATAAATGCTTGTTTAATGTCTAAAGCATATTGCAGTCATACAGTCAAGAAGCATTTATTAAGCCTTATTATGTGAAAGGAACTATGCTAGGCAGCTGGAGATACAAAGAAAGACACAACAACTATCCCTGCCCTCAAGGACCTCACAATGTAATAGGCAAGACAACATACAAACAATGCTGAAAAGCAAAGGCTATGGCCTTTCCTCTTCTAGGCCCTGAATAAATCTTTTTCAGCTGATAAAAGACTCCTAACCCCCTTTAACCTTGGCACCTAAATAGATCAACATAAGTGATAAGAGGGATGGGGACTTCTCTTCCTCATGAGGTCACCCAAGACTTTATTTGGTGACACTTACCCCTGGAATCTCTAAAAGGCCAGCAACCAAAAGAGGCAGCTTTAAGGCAGCCACACTCCCAGTGACTCCCACGAGAACATGGATGTTTTTCTTCACTGATGAGATAGCTGTTCCTGATGCAGGCACTGGCTCAGAATAAGCTGCCACAGCATTGGGCTCTGGGGAACCACATGCCCTAGGTTCCATGAGGTCCTCTGGCAGCAATGTGCAGGACCTAAAGACAGAGAAAGGACCATAGTCTCAGTTCTCCTCTCTAACAAAGAGAGTCAGGACCACCCAATGGGGGCTAAAAATTGGTACCAGGAACCTTTGTTTTTGTTTGTAAACAGCATATTTAAAGAGGAAAACACTATACAGAGAACAACTCTGCTAACACCACAGAAGCAAACACCACTTTTGATGGGGAAGCAAGCTGATGTAGTCTTTCCAATTTCCTAAATTTCTCTGGGACACTCTTATCAGTAAGGAGTCATCTTGAGTTTTTGTTTGTTTTTCTCTACCCCTTTATACACCATCCATGCCAGTTCCATGGCTCCAGAGGTCCTAGTTTTCCTTATCCCCTACCATTGTGCCCTCTGAAACTCTTGTTCCATTATTAACAAACTGCCCTTCACATCCGGTCTATGTTATCCCCCTAGAAACTACTTTATGCTTATATATGTACATGTGGTTTCTTCCCCAAAATAAGGCAGGGATTATTTCATCATCTCTGTAACCCCAGTACCTACTAAGATAATATACAACAAGCACTTAATAAATGCGTGTTGAATTGAGCTGAACTATCGTGACTGGAGAGGGTTTCTCAAAGGCTACCATGTTAAAACATGCAAATTTTGCTGGAGAAGGACCAAGAAAATCTAGTCACTTAATGGACAACTACTGAACAGCACTACTAGGCCCTGTGAAAGCAATGAGAAGATACATGGTTGTCTCACAGAGCTTACAATATGTGGGGACAAGATTCATACACATAAGAAACCATCTCTGAACAAGATGATGTGGCCCACATGGGGTAAGTATACAGCATAAGCTAAATTTAAGGCAGAAGAGCTCAAGATTGGAAGAGCTGTAAGCAAAAAGGAAGATTCCAAAAGAACTTAAGAACCTTAAGGGTAGGAACTATTTCCTTTTTTGCCTTTATATCCCTCAGTACTTTGCAAAGAGGAGATGCCTAATAAAATAAAATATTTGTTGAATAAATGGAAATACAACACCGTAGAACTGAACTTAACAACATCTAAAGACCCTGCCATGGAAGAAGTTGGATGCTCACTGGGGAATCCCCTTTCTCTCCTAACAGTCTCTGGGTCCCTATAGCCATCTATAAGGAGGAGAAACCCCTGCTTGACACCTCCCTACACCCAAACTCCTAATAAAAAGTGACACAGGCAAAGAGAATTAAGTATATGCAAATTATTTTTTGACTCTGGGCTTCTACAAGCTATTTTTCCACATAAAGATCCCAGACCAAAGAGGCCAGACTTTTTAGAGCAGTAGCTGAGAGAGCTGCATTATCATGTGTAGCACAAGCTAATGCCAGCTTGATCTAACTTATCAATGACAAGGTCTCCAAAGTGCCACTTGCCTTCTGGCCTGGGATATGCTGCCCCAGTGGGAGGGACATGGGTAGGACTGCTCAGTTGAAAAACTAACCACCAAACGAATGTACCAAAAGACTACTGAGTAATAAGAAATGGATGATATGAAGAATTCAAAGAAACATCTGATACAGGATGAAATATGTAGTACTAGAAGAACACTATATTGTATATGATGATATAAATGATGTAAAATTAAAAAGCATTAAACTGAAGGAACTCTGAGTAACTAAAAAACCAATAATGCTGCCTGAAAACATAATGAGCATACACCCCCAGTCAAAGGGCTGGTTTGTTTGCTTAGAGGACTCTCTTTGTTACAAAGAAGGCTTCAGTCCCAATGTGGAACTGGAAGGGGTAATACCCAAGTGAGGTAGACAATGAAAGTAAAATTGAAAGTAAAAACAAGTCCAACATTGAAGAAACTTTTATTCTTCTTGGGGAGATAAGAAAATACAAAGTAATGGGCTGGAGGAGGCACACTCACAGCTGTAATCAAGAAAGACTTGGAATGCAGACATGACTATTATGATCATGTAAAAACAAAAGGAAACAATCTATCTTATTTTTAAACATAAGTAACCACTGCTGGGGTATAGGGAGTCATTCAAGCAGCTGTGCTGGGAAAACCAGTCTTGCCAGCTGGTGGGGAGAGCCTGCTTGTTCCCAGCACCACTGGGGCCTTGTCCTCCTGATAAGATGACACTCCCCCTCCCTGCCATTCCCAAGGGAAGGAAGAAGTGGATCCTGTGCTTTAGGAGAGACAACCAAAGGCTGTACCCCAAAGGTGGAGCTAATATCAGCCAGACTGAGCAAGGGAAGTGAGCGAGGAGCTCTCAGTTTCTGTTTGGGGGCTGGGTTTCATCTCAGCTCTGAAGACTTTTCTCATGTTATCATTATCACCCCTGGGGAGCAGGTGACCCTAGAGAAATCAGTTCAGATTAAGGGCAGGTAGCCAGTCTTTTATATCTTTAGTCTCCTCCCGAGAACTGGGCCCCTCCCTAACACAATGAATGAGGCAAGACTGTTTTGTCTCATTCCCCAGGTGTGAGTGCTTGGTCCTGTTTGGGAAAAAAAACAAACACTTTATAGCCGCTGTGCTGGCAGATTTCTGTACATATTGTCTGCCCCTTGCCTTCCATCCCCATACCCAGCAGAAGGCCTGCTCCTTAAGAGGCAGAGGCTGCTTCTGTTTGTCTCTATATCCCCAGGGCAGAAGGGACACAGCTAGAGGGCCAGTTCTGAAGGCAGGAGTCTATCCTCCTCTGACCCCAGAGTGTGACCCCAGGAAAGTCCCTTACTGTAGCAGGGTTCTAAACAACTCTCAAACCAGAGAGGGTCCTACCCAAGTAGACAGAGTTTCCTCATCCTGGACTTTTGGGTCCAGTCTCTAGATCCAGACTATGCCTTGCATATAGTAAATGCTTAATAAATGCATGTTCCATTAATTCAGAAACCAGTAAGTTTTTATTAAGTGCCTACTATGTGCCAGAGTGTTAGGCACTGGGGAAACAAAGAAAAAAGTAAATCATCCCAGAATTAGATTCCCTTCCTCTTAGAAAACCTTTCTGTTGCCCTGGATCAAATCTGCAGAAATGGGAGTAAGGAACAGGAGTAGTTACAAATCAGATGGCTTAAACTAAGCTACTGCAGCAAGATTCCCAGTGCAAGAGTGCTTCCTGTCTGTGTGACCTTGGCCAAGCCATTCCCTTTGCCTCGAGCTCTTCCTCTACAAACAAGGGGACTGGACTCAACTGACTTCTGAAGTCCCCTCCAGCTCTCAAGTTATTATCCTAAGATTACTGTGGTTACAGAGGCAGGGTAATGAGGGAAACACAATTTCTATGCTTCAAGCCTGAGTTTATGGCCATTAGTCTGTATTTACTTTAAATTAAAATTAAATACCAAATCAATAAAGCTGTTACTACATCCTGATCCTGCTGGATTCATGTATTGACAAAATGGGGCAAGGGTGGAGTGCCCCAAGGAGTTGAAGGTAGTCCTTGATGCTCTAACCTCTATTATCCTGCCCTCCCCCATCCCCACCCCAGGTCATGGCATAAAGACAGGTCCATGCAGGTTCAAGTACTCTCACAACCTCCAGTGCCCCATAAGGTGAAAATTCTTGGCTCAAGTTCAAATAGTTGGCTAACTGGAATCAAGTGTCTACTATGTGTAAAATTCAAAGCCAAAAATGAAATAGCTCCTGCCCTCTAGAAGCTTCCAATCTATTGGCCTAATGAAGCCCTGAAAGCCATCATGGGTCCCTAATCTTGAAGCCCACTGCCACATGCTGATCCCACCTATCAGTACAGCATAATTAACAGGGAGCTTAAACTGTAGCAGGTAGGATTTAGATAAGACATTAATCTAATCACAAGGGCCTTCTTGAAGATTTTTATGAAACAAGTAGAGGGCTGATTTTCAAGAAGGAAGTTTTCCCGGTTGTTTGTTTAAAAGAGGTTTTATTGATGCCTTTTGTTTTCATATCACAATAATTTTTGGAAATACTCCCTTGATCTCCTAAGCTGAACCCTCCTTTGTTACAAATGAAAATAGTTAAGTACAAAAACTAAAAGGCACTTTAAGTAGAATCCAGCCTGGAATCTCTGGGCAACAAAATACATTATCAGTTTAGTAAAAAATCCAGTCAATAACTCTTAGTAACATCTAATAAAGTAATTAATATATGTAAAGTACTTTGCAAACTTTAAAACATTATGTAAATGTTAGCTACTAATACTATTAATAATAGTAATAAAGAGCTAACATTTACATACAGTGATGGTTTTTAAAACACTGTAGTTACCTTATGTGAACCATTTTTGAGCCCCCATCACCTAAGAAATGCCTAAAACCTGGACTAGCCAATCAGGAGAGAGACATTTTAAACCACTCTGAGCTACCATAATGCCTTGCATGCTCTAGCATAACAGACATGCTTTACTTTGCTCTCTGAGTGAACCCACCCTTCCTGTGCCAGCTAACAAGCTAACCAGGAGCATTTTTCTGTTTATGACTACCAAGGACAAGGTGCCTTTAACTGGACATTATCTTGAATAATGGAACTTTTATTATGTTTTCTTATGTTATATTATGTCATGTTAATGGTAAAAGGAACATAGATATCCTGGATCTATAATTTCAATTGACACCTTGACTTTCTCTTATCTTATTGTATTTACATCCTATCCTATTAAGAAATTCCTTTCTCACATTATGGTTAGACACATATGGAGACTATTATTTGGGGTTGACACAGGAATCTTGAGTTGGAATTGCTCTACCTATATAAATGGTCTCCTTCAGCTTGCTTACCTATTTTCTAACTCCATCATGCATGATTCTCTGGCTTAATGAGAATAAATAAGCATGTTGCAGCATATATCTAGCATGGTTCTGTTTGTTCCTTGGTCACACCTTTGGTAAGGTGAACTCCATCCTGTTTGTCCTATGGACAAACCTTTGATTACGGGGGACTACATTCTATTTGTTCTTAGAGTAAAACTTGGGGGAAACCAATTCTGTTTGTTTCTTTGGACCAAACCTTTGGTATATGGTTGACACTTAATTTGCAATAACCCTATAGAGAACACAGGGTAGATACTGTTAGTTATCCTTACTTTAAAGATGAGAAGAAAACTAAGGCTCAGAGGTTGGATACCTGCTTAAAGTTTCACAGATGGGAACAAGGTGAAGGAGACAGAATATGGCCCCAAGACTTGAGATTCCAAATCTATTGCTCTTTTTTTTTTTTTAAATGTAATAGCACAAAGAATACTGAAAAAAGAGTCAAGATGTCTGGTTTTGAGTTCTGGCTCTAACCCTTACTAATTCGAACTCAGACACTATTAAATCTGGATAAGACCTTCCAGATGAGTCACCCTCTCTAAACCTGTTTCCTGATCCATAAAATGGGAATGATGATGCCTGTTTTGTGTTCCTCACCAGAGACCTGTGGATCAAATGAAATAACACTGTATATCAATTACCTGCTTTGTAAGATATAAAATATGATATGAATGTTTAGGTATTACTGTTACTGTACCAAAAGCCAGCATCTGCTATGAGTTCTCTTCACACTTCCCAGAAGGGACAGCATCTGGCCTCAGAGAATGAGGAAGTACCTGGCTGGAGTGGGGAGTAAAGGGGTAGAGAAGGGCAGTTTTTGATACAGAGAAAGGAAGAGACTTGACTTAAATGACCTCTGGAGGTTCCTAGTATATAGGCTATGAACAACAAAAGGTGGGGAAAAAAAAAAGAAGATAGATGATGCCTCCCAGTGGACAACCAGAGACAATTGGTGTCCTGGGCTTTAGCTTCCTTTCTGCAAGGAAATGACCATGAGATCAAAAAATTCCAAAGCGGCAGTATCCTTCTTTAAGACAACATTCCGTCTTAGAGAAGACCATTGGACACACAAAAATGTTTTTGAATCAAAACTACTTCCTAAATGAGTCATTCCAAGACTCACTGATTTGTAAGCACTCCACATACATCTAGAAATATACATGAAGGAGGCCTCTCACAGCAGGAAGTACTGGACCACCTCACTGATCAAGAAAAGGTAAGGTTGGGGCGGCTAGGTGGCGCAGTGAGTAAGAGCGCCGGCCTCGGAGTTGGGATGACCCGAGATCAAATCCGGCCTCAGAAAAATGAGCACCCACGCATAAATAATGACTAGCTGTGTAACCTTGAGCAAGTTACTTAACTCCAATTGCTTAAAAAAAAAAAAAAGAAAAGAAAAGGTAAGGTCAAGCAAATGATGTATTTCCTAAAGTATTAGTTTAACCCTTTATGCCATTAAGTGATAATGGTCCACCTCCCAAACTGGAGACAAAGTCTGAGACAAATCCTGCTGAACAGTGTAACACATCATGAGTATGTAAATATTATTTATAAATGCACATAATTTATGAACATATTTTTAATTTTATATTGCAATAAATCAAGGCTCTGATACTACCAGGGTGACCGTGCTTAAGCAAGGCACTTAACCTCTCAATTTCTTCATCTATATAAAATGAGAAGTTTGAACTTAAATCAATTTTAAGGTCATTTTCTAACTGCAGGTCTAAGAGGGACAGGCATGACACTGAAGGCTTGAAGTTTCAGTGACAATAATAATATGAACATTAATTTCCAGGATTTGTATAAGATACATAAACGCCTCGCCCCAGCTAATAGGGCAATGAGCAAGTTTTTTAATCCAACCTAATCTAAAGGAAAGGCACGTACCTGACTAGGCATTAGAGGTCCTGGGTATGAACCTGAGTATGAACACAGTATCTATGATTTGACTTCCAGTGACTCATAATAGCTGGCATTTATAAAGACTAAAATGTCTTTATAACTAAACAATTTGAGGGTAGAGACCATTTCCTTTTTTGTTATCTCTCAGCTCCTAAGTAGTGCAAGGCACACAGCAGGAATTTAATAAATGCTAAATTATCTTACTTGAATTTCACATCTGAGGTAGATATTCAGGTATTATGAGGAAACTGAGACACAAAGAAGTTAGAGTGATTTGCCCATTGTCCCATTGCCACTAACTGCAGCTGGATTTGAATCCATGCCTCCTAATACCAAATCCAGGGCTCTTTCCACTTTTCCAGATTTTAGTCTTAAATTCACAGAGCACTCCTAATTTTCCCAAAGTGCTTTCCCACATATATCCCCCAACCCTTTAAACCAGGGATTCCCAACTTGAGGTACACTTATTCCCAAGGAGGTAGGAACTTGTCAAGAGAGTAATGGGAATATTTGGTAAATACTATTTACCAAGGAAGCTCGGCCAGTCTCAAACCCTTACTAGCAGTGTGATCCTGGGCAAGTCACTTAATTTCTGTATGCCTCAGTTTCCTCATCTGTAAAATGTACATAAGAGCAGCACATATTTCACAGGGTTGTTGTGAGGATCAAATGAGCTAGGACGCTCTGATTTCAACGGAGGTAACAGTTAATAATAAAAATAACTAGCATTTGTACAGCTGGAATGAGACTGTCAAGCACCATGCACGGGAACCTTCAAGCCCTATGTTATATTGCCCTTTAAGATTTGCAAAGCTTGGTACATATCTCATTTGATATGAAATTTATTTACATATTTATTTGTAAATTTAACATTTATTTATATTGTATATGTGTGTACGCATGTGTATGTGTGCACATGCATGTATACGTATAGAATTAATGATCTCATCATTTCCATATCTACGACCCCACGGCTTCAATGGGATAATATTCAATAACTATAATAACTAGCATTTATATATTATATAACATTATTTACATTCTATATAAGTGAAGCCCAGAGGGGCTGCCCAAGGTCACGGCGCGACCTCACGTGAAACCTTTCACCCTCTCCCCTACCCCAGGGGGAAATGAAGAACCCCTCCCCCGCCGACGGCTTTCGCTCCCGGGGGGACTCATTTCCTCTCTCTGTGCCTCAGTCTCCTCATCTGTTAAATGACTCCATGATCTCAAAGGCCCCTCTCGGCTCAAACAGCGGTGATCCTATAAGCCCCGCAACAAAGCCCACCACCATCCCTCTGCCCCACCAGGAACCAACTTGCTTTAGGCCTCACCCCTACGCCAGGTACGCCTCCCGCGGGCCTCCAAATCTCGCGACACTTCCGTTCCCAAGCCCCTAACCCCAGGCTGGTAACCTCGCGAGAGACAGCGAGGCTTATGGGAGTTGTAGTTTGTCGCTCAGTAGTCAGTCGTCTCCTAGAGACGGCATTAGTAGCTGGAGAATGTTCAGTGTGGGGAGATCTACTGCGCAGGCTCTGGCTCTTGGGGAGGAATCCATGCCCACCTGGGCTTCAAGCCCTCCTTCCTTCCACCTTTATTAAGTGCTTTCCATCAGCTGACAGCAGAGAACTGCTGATAACAGCATAGTTTGCTGATGACAATCGCCTGTGCAAAATCGTCTGTATCTGCTCCGCCTTTTGTAGATTACCTTCCACCCACTGTGGTCACCTTGCACTTACCTAGTTATTTGCGTGTGGTCTCCCCTGGTTAGACTGTAAGCCCCTTGAGGGCAGGAACTGTTTTTATCTTTCCTCACCGCCTAGTATTGTGCCTGACACATGGTAGAAGCTTATTAAATGATTCTTGACGGGCAGAAGTCTCTCACATAGTTTTCCCATCTCAGCTCCAGTATTTAGGATTCAGTCCGCCGAATTTAGCACTAAACAGGTTTTAGCACTAGAACTTGTAGCCCCAGGAACAGACGTCTAGAATGCCAAGGATCCAAGCATTGCGCCGTCCTTGCATTTAATTAGAACTGGAGGTACTTGGTAAATTCTTGCCAATGGAGTGTGAAACCCAGGTTGATCGATTTCTGCCACCAACACGGGGTTTCCAGATCCCCAGGGGTACCCCCAAGACCACTCATCATCTTCAGGAAGTTCTCTCTAATGAACCCTTTCAGTTATTGCGTCCTTGTACTTCTGTATATATATATATATATATATATATATATATATATATATATATATATATATATATACACACATACATACACACATATGCATATATTTCAAATTTGTATGTGTGCATATATCATACACATATGGATACATATACATACCTATATATAGACACATATATCTCTATTTAAGTTTATATATGTGGTATTTGTGTATGCATATGCATATAATACATACTTTTTTTCCCTTGTGATTACACCATGATCTGACATCTCCCCATTCAAGAGTGTGAGCTCTTGAAGGTCAGAAATGTTTTTGTTCTTTATACTGCTACCCAAGTTGCTGATTTAAGGTTGTGACCCCAGTAGATTTTCAGTCATAAGTTACGTCAATGGAAAGTATTTTCCAAATCCTTTGCCACTCCCTGCTCCACCCCATCCTAAGACATTTAGCTCTGTGGGGCATCAGAAATGTCCCCTTGCAAAGGACACCTAGGAGTCCTAAATGCTCCAGACAGGTCTTACTTGTAAGGAATACCTGTGCGCTATCCAACATTACATGCAGGAATCTACAGGCCGAGTCTGCCCTGCAATGGAAGGACCCAGAGGATTGGGTTCTACTGATCAAGCCTTGTTTGATCCAACCATCCCTGCTGGCTATCCAGCACCTAATAGCTAGCTCCTCTCCTCAGATGAACTGCTTGAGATAGTGTAAACTCAGTGCCTCTACTTCCTCTTCCCTCATTCTCTTCTAAAACCTCTGATATCTGCCTTCCATCCTCACTATTCCACTGAAACTACCTTCTCCAAAGTTACCAGTGATCTCTTAACTGACAAATCTAATGACTTCTCAAATCTCATCCTTCTCTGCATCATCTCCTCTTGGATATTCTCTCTCCTCTTGGTTTCCATGACACTGCCTTCTGCTAGCTCTCCTGACTACTCCTCAGTTTCCTTCACTGATTCTTCACTCAGGATAGGCCCACTCACCCTAGATGTCCCCCAGGGCTCTGCCCTGAATCCTCTTTCCTTCTCCCTCCTTTCTATTTCACTTGGTGCTCCCATCAGCTTCCATGGGCCCAATTTTCATATGCAGATAATTCCCAGATCTATGCATCTAACCCTAAGTCTCTCTTCTGAGGTCTAGTCCTGCCTTTTGGACATCTTGAACTGTATATCCCATAGATATTTTAAATTCAACACGCCCAAATCAGAACTCAGTACCTTAAACTCTCTCCTCTTCTGAGATTCCTTTTAATGTCAAAGGCACCACTATCCTCCTGGTCACCCAGGCTTGAAATTATGATGTCATCCTTCACTCTTCAGTCCCAGTCACCCCACTTACCAACCTGTTGTCAAATCTTCGTTTCTCCCTTCACAACACCTCTCATGTATGTGCCCTTCTCTTCACTCCCATAAGCCACAATCCTGATTCAGACCCTCATCTCATTTCATCTGGACTCTTCCAATGGTCTCTGGTCTCTCCCTAGTCCAGGTCACCCTTCACTCAGCCAGCAAAGTGATATTCCAAAAGCTTGGTTTTAACCATGGCATCCCTCACTGCCCCCCCCACTCAATAAACTCCAGTGGCTCCCTATTACCTGCATTGTCAAATATGAAATCCTAAACCTGGACCCTTCCTACCTTTCCAGTCTTTTCAACACTTTACTCCCACCATGAATTCTATTGAGATTCCTCACACACTCTCCTTCTCCCAACACCATGCCTTTACCTTGGCTCTCTCCCATGCCTGGAATGTTCTCCCTCCTTGCCTCTGACTCCTAGCTTCCCTGGCTTCCTTCAAGATTCATCTCAAATCCCACTTTTTGCAGGAGGCCTTTTTCAGTCCCCATCCACCCACCCAAATTCAATTAGTGCCTCTCTTCTGACGTTCCCTTCCATCTACTCTATATGTATCTTGTATGTCATCTCCAGCATTAAAATGTGAGCTCCCTGAAGGGAGGAACAGTGTTTTTGACTCTTTGTATCTCCAGCACTTAGCACAGTGCCTGGCACATAATAAGTGTTTAATCAATTGTTTTTTGATTGTCTGGGACTGAAGGCAAACTGGATTTGTCATTGGCTCAGGCTGCATAAACAGAATCCTGAAAAAAAATCCAAAGATGATGAAGACGAGCCCAGTGATGAGCTGGGTATAATAAGGACAGAGTGCCCAGTTCGAGTCCGAGGTGCCAGATGATTCTTGTTTATTGTTAATAAGTCTACAGAGTCGACACTCAGTTACCAGGGACAAATACAGAATGGCTCAAAGTGGGGACTGGCACAGGGAATGTGGCCAAGCCCCAGTGAGTAACATAAAAATACCTTCTGTCCAGTGGAGGGTGTCAGGACAAAAAGAAAATTCGGTTATTCTCCAGATGGCCAGGTGCTGACAAGGGACTGGAGAACACCCTTCCCCTCCTTGTCCCCCCCCACCCTGACCCCTGCTCTAGGCCTACATTGGAGTTCCTTTCCCTTTGCCCAATCAGAAAACAAGTACCTACATCTTACTTAGATTAGTTCAAAATGTAGGAAGGGAAGGACCACCACCTGCCTCTCAGAGAAGCTACAAAGGCGGGAGAGAATACAAGCCCTCCCAGCCCTTCCCTGGGGTGGAGTAGAGAAGTGCATAGATACCCAGAACTAGAGCCTCCACTCCCTGGGAGGGTAGACTAGGACAGCACCCAATGAACTGGGCCCTGGACACTGGACTGGGCTTCTAGCAAAAGACTACATAACCCACCCATTTGTTAGCCTAAAATCACTGCTTGGCTTGTGGTCTCCAGCAGGTCTGAGCAAAGAGGATTCTGGGAAGAAATGCAAAGTGAATATGGCAGACAGAATATTAGGTAAAAGTCCCAGTGAAATTATGAGCCCTACAGGAAGCAGTCTTGAGGGAAAACTGACCTCATGCTGCATTGTAGGGATCTTCTGGGGTTATCAGACAGAAAGCAAGTCACAAGTTTTCTAAAAAGAACCAACAGCACCAGGAATCTGGGGCTGGTGACATAGGAGAAGGGAAGGAAAACTTACCTGTTTACCCTATAGTCCCTTTCTGCTAGGAGGCAGAGGAAGGAACAGCATTTGTCTGGTCTCATGGGGAAGAGAAAACATGGTCTTGAGAAGCAAGCACAAGACTAAGCACCCAGAAATGCTGGGTTGAGTTCTGATTTTGCCACTCACTAGCTATGTGACCTTGAGCTTATTACTTCCTCTCTCTGGGCCTCAGTTTCCCCATCTCTAAAATGCAATGGTTTGGACTAAATGGTCTCTAAGCCCCCTTCAGTTCCAACATTCTAGGAGTATGTGACGCTCCAACCCAGTCACCTTGGGTTCTAAACTAGTATCTTATTGTCCTATGGAAAGAAGCAATAACAGGAAGGGGAAATTAGCTATCTACAGACCCAAATTTGAGAACCAGTTTAAACAAAGTCTTCCCATGCAGTTTCTTACAAGAGATTATTGGCTCCCTAAGTGCAGAGAACCTGAAAGGAACTCCAAAAGGGTCTTGAATTTGCCTGTGTTAATCCATGGCAAAACAGGAGCCCAGAGCCCCAGAGGCTTGGTAAATGTGACAATAGCAAAAAGAGATTCACTACTGGAAAGGGCACTCAGATGTCAAGTGATCACATAGTTAGCAACATGGAGGATAAACAAATGACTCAGGGCTGCATGAGGCCCCATGATAGCAGATGGTCTGCCCAAAGCCTCTATCTGGTCTCTATTGATCGACAAGCAGCAGAGGAAGGGGTCAAACACAAGAAGCATCATACTGAGCAGGTTGGTACAAATGGGATATCGCCACTGGATGGAGTATTTCCTTTTAATATCATATACAGGATTGAAATTCAGAATGGATTTTTTTTTTCCTATGCCCTTCACAAAGAAGACTGATGGTCACAATACAGAATTCAGTGTATAAAGCAACCAGAGAGATACCAAGGGATAGTGGGATAGTGGGTGGAGAACTACTGCTGCCTGACCCTAAAGGGAATGGTCCATAGACTGCAACCTTCATTTTTTCCAAACACAGAGGGCCAAAGTCTGGCCTTTGTGCTGAGCAAGGAGCCAAACATCAATGCTGGGGTGGAAGCAGGAAGAAGCCTCTGTGTCATAGAAGGAAAAGTGTTGTTAGCCCCATAAAATTCTCTCCAAGTGATGGTTGATATTAGGATGACCCCAAAGACAGTGAGGTCTAGAATGGGCCTCAGCTGCAGGGACTCAG
Organism: Gymnobelideus leadbeateri; assembly: GCA_011680675.1. NCBI lineage: Eukaryota > Metazoa > Chordata > Mammalia > Diprotodontia > Petauridae > Gymnobelideus > Gymnobelideus leadbeateri. The sequence goes on along the minus strand of WOXC01004751.1, from coordinate 244,737 downwards.
GGCATCAGCTGGTAAGATTTACGGTGGCCAGCATTTCCTTGGTTTTGAAGGCCCCAAAGTCTGGAGAATTCTCCTACTAGAAATTCTTTTCTGTCTGCAGTGATTCCATCTGAGGTTGGTCACGTATGTCTTTTCAGATTTGTTCAGCTAAGTCCATAGTCAATGTTCTGAGTCCTGTCTCCCTCATCAAACTGAGAACTCCCCAAAAGTAGATTCCAGCAGACAAGGGGTTCCATGTTGAAAACAGGGCTTATTTTTTCCCCATCAGACTTGGGGCAGGGAGAGCTTGAGGGTAGAAATTGTGTCTCCCCAATTAGACCAGAGCTTCCCTCTACTGGTACCATGTCTCCCTATCAGATTGATCAGATTGACTGGGACTGTGTCTGGGGAGTGAGTATGTCAGTGGGAATCCCCAAAAGAAGTCTCTGGACATGTGGAGTGAATGAAAGAAGCCGAACCAAGCATGATTGAAAGCCTTCTGATGAATGAAACAACCCAATTTGCCTCACTTCCATTTGGGGTCAAGGGTTAAGGACACCTGAAGACCAGAGACCTTAATTCCCACTGGAGGGCAGACATTCAGGGCCAAGGACAAAACCCGATCACTTCCTCCTAGGCCTAAAGGCTGGCACCATCATGCCATGCAGCTACCAAGGTGTTCCAAAGGCCAGAAAAGATCATGTCTCCTTCATGTCCCCAGCATTTATTTGCTATATGGCTATAACCTGTTTAGCCTCCCTGGGCAGAGGCCCCTGATCGTTCCAGATAAGTGACTGTGTACCATGGCACTCCCAACTCAAGCTGCACTTTACCTGCTAGTCTCAGACAATGATTGTATCAACTGCCAAGAAGTGATTGAATGTCTGCCCTTTAGAGGAAGTTGGTTTTGCCCCCTTGTTAACCTGCAAATGCCACTGGGCATCAAGGAGGGACAGGAAGGGGTGAGCAGCCATGGGTAAGTAGAGATAAGGGAGCCTTTGGCATGGACAGGATTTCAGCAGGCTAGAGGGTAACCTAATTAAAGGTCTCAGGTCTCAGAGTCACTGGTGGGGAAGGGCAGGTTAAATTGTGAAGAGGAGAAGAAAGAGGGCCAAAAAGAAGAGGCGAAGAGTCAGAGGGACTCTCTGGGACGGGGAAAACCACTGCTTTGTTCTGATGGAGGTTTGAAAAACGGTTCCCAGTCTAAGCCTGGCCTCTTCCCTCTGTCTTTGCAGGCTAAGATCTCAAAGTCATGGGCACTTAGAGTCTGCATGCACACACTATTCAAGTTAACCCCCAAGACTGCTACTTCTCCCTCCTTCCAGGAACCAATGCTGTCATGATACAAAGCTATTAAGGAGTTTCAAAGATCCACTTCCTGGCTTTGGGGTGCCCCAACATTCATGCCCACACCTGGCCAGCAGAGCATCTTAGTTCCCCTTAGTTTGGAAGGACCAGGCAAGAGACCAGTGAAAGGATGGAGAGATCACTATCTCAGCCCTGGATAAAGGCAGAGAACAAACCATCTGATTTAGGTCATTTCCTACCGCTTGGACCCAATCTGTGAAACATAGGCTTCAGGAAGGCCAAGGGAAAAATACTCATTGGGCATGGGGAGGAGGAAAGGGGTGAGTCCAAGAGATTGGAAGCAACAAAATACAAAACTAGAGAGAAGAGAGGCTAAATTGAAGAAAAAGAGGGGCAGCAGGTGGGATAGTTAACTCAGTCCTGTAGTGCAGCAATCATACACTAATACTGTTGTTTTCTAACACACTGAAGAAACCATCCCCAGCTCGTAACACCATGGCAGTGAGGAAGAGCTAAGGGGTGGTAAAGAGGAGATATCTCAAGAGTCCATAGCTCCTCCCCTACCCACACCCCCAATCAACAGCTTCAAGAGAAAGAGAGCAGGACAGGCAGGAGTCCATTGGAAACAACATCCTGAGCTGGCCTGTCACGGCAGCCCTGTCCAGCTCCAAAATCAGGCAGGGAGGATGTACTTAGCTGTCATATCAAGTTGGAGATGAGGTCTGGGCAGGGCAAGGGGAGGGTGGGGAACCATAATGCCGTGGCCCTGGGGACTGGCTTGATTCTAAAACATACTTAGCACCACAACAATGGGCGTCTCCACGTATACTAGCTCACGATGAAACACAGACACACAGGTCCTGCCACAAAGCACCGTCTGCCACATGGACCCACGGCTTCTGCAGATACCACAAAGGGAAAATGGGGTTGGGACAGTGGGAGGGGAAATATACATATATAGGTAATAATTTTCCTTTTTACAAAGTAGAAAGGTAGGGAAAGAAAGGAAAAGCTAGGAAAGGGCAACCCCAACTTAATCACTAAGATGGACACAAGGCAGCTTTAGATCAGCTCCTCTCCCTTCCCTGCCTTTCTACTTTCCCCCTTCCCTGCCCTCCCAATCTCCTGTTCACATCTCATTAGAATAAGTGTAATTGGGGGTGGCAGAGTATGGGTTCTGATGTTGGCTCACAGCTCCCTGGGCAGCCCCCATGGCAGCATTCTGGGCTGCCTGCTGAACATGCGGATTCTTCCAAGCCCCAGTAGTCCACTCTTCTTGGGCTTTACTTATACTCCCACCACTGCCCCGATAGAATTTATGAACCTGTAGTCAGAAGACAGAGATGAGAGGGGAGGAGAAAAAGATGGAGAGAAAAAAATTAAGGGAAAAGAAAAACCAAAACTTTCCTACCCCAAAGTTCTAGGCCTTTCTAAATGGGCATCCTTTCCTCTAACAGGCTAATGTTCCTCTTTTTTCTAGTTGAGCAAAAAAAAGTACCAAGAAAGCCAATGGCTTAGCTAGAATAGGAACCCAGAAGTCCTAGCTCCCAACCTATGTTCTGTCTACCAGTGTGAAAACTCAATAGGATTAGAAAGAGAGGATATGATGGTACAGTGGGAAGGGAACAGGCTTTGAATCCTGGCTTTGCCCCTAACTATACTATACCTGTGTGAACATAAGTCACCTCCCTCTGGGCTTCTGTTTCCTTATCTACAAAATGAGAATGCTAATTTAATCTAGTTTGAGGTTCCTTTTCAGTTCCAAATTCTATGAGCCAATAAATCTCTGCTTAGAGGAAAGGGAAAAGAAGAAATGTGAGGAATGGGGCACAAAGCAGAAGAGGAGCTATAGCTGAGACTGGAGCCAATCCACATGCAAAAATGCTATAGCAGACTCCAGAAAAAATTAATGGAGCCCATCAAATGGATGAGAGGCAGCATGGCATAGTGAGGAAGGTCAGATGTGCCACAGACCCGCATTGGCTAGACAATTCTGGATAAGTAAATGGCTGGAATTCCAAAGGCTACAAGAAATTCAAACACTTTCAGCAGAACAGGAGGCAATACTGATGTGTAAAGGGAACTTCCCTGGGGCAGTTTCCTACACCAATAAAATCACAGATCTGGACCAAAATGAAACCCCAAATCCATCAAATGTAAGCATCCTGGGAGGAGCCCCTTCTGTCTGGGGCCAAAGTATCTATCTCCAAATGGTATAATGCCCCCTCAGTGCTCCTGTGTCAATATAGCCTTGGCTCTCGGTGACCCAGCCAGCCCAGGTCCCCTCAAAACAGAGGGGTTTCATCCGGATTCCCAGCCCAGCTATCTTGCCAGCTCCAGCCAGCCTTTATTACCTACATGCCCCAGAGGGCCTACGTACCATGCTAAGGGCGATGAAGGAAAAGACAGCCATGAGCGAGAACATGATGGTGGGGATAAGCATCACCACGGCAGCTCCCACATTGGTCCCAAAGAAAGTGATGGTTGCGATCCAGCCACTGCAAGATTTTGGAACCTCAGTTAAGGATCCACCCCATTAACACAGGAACAGACCATTCCATTAGCACAGGGACAGACTGCCCCACCAGCACCAGCAAGAACCCCCATCCAAATGGCACTGGGAGAGTCAAATCACTGCCACAGAGAGGATCCCTGCTCCACTGGCACTGGGAAGAACTACACCATTGGAACTAAGAGGGATCCCACTCCAATGGCACTGGGAGGGACCACATCATAATCAGAGAGGAATCCTGCCCTACTGGCCCTGGAAAGGAACACACTCCCATTATTACTAGAAAAGACCCCACATCATTGACACAAAGACGGAGCATCCCAATACCATGCAATAGAGGTTTCTAGTCACAATGAGTATTCCTCTCTTCCAATGGTTACTACAAGATACTCTTTCTAATCTCTCCCCATTATTATCTCCTTTGCTCTTACCCAGCATTTCCCAAAGCAAATACTGGGGAAACCTGCTGTGCTGTACAATACAAATAGAGATTCTATGAGGAAATGTTCTTACTAGTGATATTCTTCCTTTTTAAGATATTAAATATGAAACATAACGAAAGTACTGAATATGTGTAGCAAATTTTCAGCAAGAAAACTGACTAATTTTACTTCATTTTCTTCCAAAACTGCTCCAAAGCACCTCCTTCTTTCCAGGGTGTTTCAAGTTTCCCAGGCCATAATTTATGGGCTCCATCAATCTATTTCAAGTCCCAAAGTTTCGATGACTAAATATGCCTGGGGAGTACTATTCTGATCCTAACTTTTCCACTACCCCAAATTCCAGTTGCTTTCCCAAATTTGCCTGGTTCTGTCCTCCTCCTATGGAGGACTGCCCTGCCCTGGACTAACTCTCCAATGTGCCAGAGTGGCTCCTTACCCTCCCAGCACTGGCCATATCATCCCCATCCCCTCCCAGTGACCAACCCCCTCCTTCCCCAGCCCTTCTCTCCATACCAGACTCCCCAGCCAGGAATCCCCACAGACTGGATGATGCTGATAACCAGCTGAGCCAAGAAGGTGAAGAAAAAGGCCATGAAGTTAAAAGAGCTGTCTGATCTGCAAGAAAAGCAAAGCTAGAGTCATCTGGTAGAGCCACCATTGGTAAGGAAGGGTCAGGAAGTGTGCAGGAGCTTCCTTGCTCTAAGGACTTTCCACCTCCTGCAATCCCAGCAAGTTTGTATTGAACTAAAGACAGTTATAACCCCTTTAAATCCAGGTGAGACATCTCACCCAGTGGGCCACGCCAGCCCTTGGGGTGCCAGTCCACCAAGTAGAGCTTCTAATGGAAGAATGGACTCTTTTCTTACATGATGCCACAGGGAGTGGGACAGAGGGAGAGTTTAGGAATGGACAGCTATTGTGGCTACCCCCCTGGATCCTGTGATAGCAACCAAAACCACTGGAAATGCTTTTATGAGACTGCAGAGGGTTGGGTCTTTGCTCAGGACTCTTGTGTTCATAGTGACCTTTAGATGCCAGAAGTATCAAAGGCAGCCTGGAAAAAAAATAGAAAGGAAGCCAGAAGGCCTGGGTTTGAATTCTGCTCGTGTTACTTATTACTTTTGTGACCTTGGGCAAATCTCCGACCCCTCTAGGTCTGCTGCCTTGTCTATATATAAAATGAGGGAGTTTAGTTAGATGTTTTCCAAAGGTCCCTTCTAGCTTTAAATACTCTGAACCTATGAGACAGGAAAAGTCTCCAAGCTCTTTCCCCAGGCCAGAGATTTAAGAGACTATATGGGCCTACATGGCGATGGGAAATAAAACTAGAACATTCCCACTATTTCAAAGGGAGGTCTGAATCACCCAACTGCCTCTGCTGGAGTGGGCCTCCTTGTTCAGGGCCTCTCTGTGGCTGTAATACCTATCTGCCTGCCTCAGAAGAACCTCTCAAGCAATCATTAGCCCTTGTCTAAATATCTGGGGCAAGAGATCCCAAGCCCTCTGAATGGAGAGAAGAGAAACAGAAGGAAGGGAAGAAAGAGGGCAAGGGAAAAGAGAGACAGACAGAGAGGGGTACACTGGAGGGGGACAGGAAAGACAGGGATGGGGGGCTGAGATGGGAGGGAGAAAGGTTGGGCTTAGCAATGACCACTTACTTGAAGGCTTTGTAAATAGGCCGAAACCAGCAGACATAGGAGCAGGGGGTAAAGAGAATGAACCAGAGAAAGGCCAGTCCAAAGTTAACAGCTCCACCGCCTCCAATCAGCCACGCCAAGCAGCCCACCAGGTTCATGGCCAATGTGATGCTGTTTACTGCAAACACACGCATGCAGAAGCACATACACACACACACACACACACATACACACATACACACACACACACAGGACAGAAATCGTAAGAAGAAAGCTGAGACCTCAGGGCACCCATCATTCCCCAGCTCTGGGAAGATGGGGAAGGGGGTCTACACCTCAAGGACCTCCCAGGCAAAAACTCTCAAGCCCGGAAAATCCATCTCACAGTCCCCCAAACCTCTAGGGCCTCGAAGTGACAAATGACCGGCACAATTGGTCTTAGCTGCTCCTCCCCCCACACCTCTCCCAGCTTACTCCATAGCCATGATGCAATCACCCTCTCAATCCCCTCCACCCCAAGAAGAGAAGCAGGTACAAGCCACAGTTTAGCAAGCTCACTGCTCGATGTCCACAGGAGCCATTGCCTAATGTCCTTAGAGATCTTGTGCACACCTGGGTGTAAGGTCTCTGATACTTCCCAAAGACAATAAATCCCCCATACTGAAATGAAATAAGATCTCACTACACTTCTGATTCAGTGCTCTCACCTCACCCCCAATCCTGAGATCAGCTCTATGTGCCAACAGGGATCCATGGGGGGACTCTGGAATCAGACGGGAGGATAGGAGGTGGAGAGAAATGCCTAGACACTGGAGGTAGAAGGGCACTTAAAGAACCACCTAGTCCAGCCTTCTCATTCAACAGACAAGGAAACAGAACCAGAGAAGGAAAATGACTTGTCAATAGTCATACACTAAATTAGTGACAGCCAGGATGGGAACCCAGAACTCCTGCTCATCAACCCCGTGCTTCTGCATCCACCCAAGTACCATGGGGCAAAGCAAGGACAGATGCTCTACTGAAAGCCTTCTGGAAAATGGCCCTTAAATAATGGCAGAAAGAACCAAATGAGGAATGTCTTACATGGTTATTCAACTCTTATGGTGATTTCCCCAACCAGACTGTGAATTCCCTGTCTTTTCTTGTCTCTCCCAAAGGACAGCCTGGCACCCACCAAAAACACAAGAGCATGCAGTAGATGTGTGATTTAAATTAGAAATCTACTGGCCATCCTGGTTTAATTAATGAAGATAATGATGATATTTATTATTTATATAACCCTTTCTAGTTTTCAAAGAGCAAAAAGATACCAGATCTCATTTGACCCTCCCAACATCCCCATGAGGTAAGGAAAAGAAGGTATTAAAATTCTCAATCGAGTAGTTTGCCCAAGGCACACAGCCAGCAAATGGGCAAAGCAGCAGGTTTTCTGAATCTTGTGCCAACATTCCACTGCACCAACATTTAATTGCATATTGATTCAATCGAGGTACTTTATAGAGATAGAAAAAATAATATCAAAATCCGTCCTGAGGACTAAAAAGTCAAGAATTTCAAAGGGGATGATGAAAAAAAAAGTGGGAAGGAAAGGGGACCAGCAGTACCAGATCTAAAATGATGGTACAAAACAGGAAACATCAAAACCATTTGGTACTGGTTAAGAAATAGATATTTGGGCTTTCTCCCTTTGTTTCTTCTGTCCCCCTCCCCCAAAGCTTAATGATAGTAATAACTCATATTTCAATATCACTAGAAGGTTTACAAAGCACTTTCCTCACCACACCCCTATGAGATTGATAGCCCAGGAATTCTCCTCCCCAGCTTATAGATATGAAGAAATTCCAAGAGGTCTAGGGACTGGCTCGTGGTCACACAGCAAACATATTCAAGCTGGGATATGGACCCATGTCCACAGTTAGACACACAATGGATGCTCAGTAAAGGTGACAAGGAAGGGAAGGAGGGAAGAGAACACGCTGTGTTTTATAAAGTCAGAGCCACCTCAATGCCATAAGGAATTCTACTGGGTCAGGAGGACCCCAAAGCTTTCCTGAACAAGTGGCTAGACAGGAACTATGGGCTTCACCAGGTCTTAGTAGATAGAATACATATATTTACAGGCTCTGGGATATATTAAATCTAGGCCCTGAGACAAAAGCTCTATAATGTAAGCCCCCAAGATCCAGATGCCTCTTTCCTAAATTGGGTTTTCATTGGTAAATCTAAATCATTTCCAATTACCGCTAGGTAGAATTGCCCTGCATAAGTGGCTATCACCTTTCTTATCAATCAGATATGACACCTAGCAGTGAACCCTCCCTTACTTCCCCATCCAATAAGTTATTTTAAGTTTTATTTATTCTTCCCTGACATTTCTCTTATCAGTCCCCTTCTCTCTGCTCACATGGCTCCCACCCTAGTTCAGGCTCTCAATTTCTCTCACCTGAACTACTAAAATCCTTTCCCCCACCCCCACCCCCACCCCCATTGAGTTTCCAGTAGACCACAGTCAGAGAAAAAGAGAGAAGCCTAACCATTCTCAGGCCTAATCTTTCAGCTGCTATAAGCCTGAATTCTGCTATTAAAGCTATCACATAGAATCTGAATTTATCTGAGGAACACACGGAAAATCAAAAATTAATGTTTTTGGTAAAGAGTACAAGAGATCTTGTGAAGTTGGAAGTCCTATCAGCTTCTGAGTAAGCCTATAAGAATATCTGCTAATAGTTACCAGGAGGACAGAAATGCTTTCATGAATATTCAAGCTTGAAAATAGAAATTCAGGTCAGAAATGGTCCTGTGTTTCAATGGAAATTCTAAATATTTTAATTAAAATGATGTTCCACATTGTGACTAAAAAGCTTTATAGATTTTGCAAATTTAAACATCTGCATATGAACTTGTCTAATTGAACAACTTCCCTTTATATAGGAAACAAAGATATTGGAGCCCCAAGGCACTTAGCACAGTATCTGTCATACAGGCAGTGCTTAATAAATGCTGACTAGCTGCCCTCTCTACCAGATGGAAAGATGGTAATGCTATGTCAGCTTATTAAGGTATTATTTGATTCTAAATTTATTCAAATCTTCTAATAACTTTTTCTTTTGCTTTAATAAGTAGGCAGGGCCACCTTTGAGAACAAAACATGAGCATGGCTTGAAAACAGTTGAGCTTAGAATATTAAGAATGGAAATAAAATGTGGAAGAGGTTGTCTAGATGTTAGGTATTGTCAGTGCTGGAATTAGTGATTTGTTCCCTAGAAATCAGGACCCTACAGCTATAGCATATCCATATTAATACTTTCCTATAATCATTTTCTTCATAAAATCTCATAATATCATTGTGAGAAGTTATTATTTTGCTATTATATTTATAATCAATTATTAAAGTAGGATTATGGTTTTTTCTCTTTATTTCCTCATCCAGAAACCAGTCTCTGAAGGACACAGTTGATAGATGAGATTGCCCTAATCTTAGGGGAATGGGTTCCTCCTCATTCTTAGGTTGGATCCACCCAACTAGGAGACCTTACTTCTGTTTAACATGTACACAGAATCTAATCTAGGTGAATTCTTGCCCTACAGTAATGAGCCTATGTCCTTGCCCTCCTCCATTGGAGTTTAGGGTGACCCAGCTTAAGAAGGAGAAAACTAATCAGAATGGTTTAGATGGAAATTGATTTTTCTATCCAGATTTCTGGAGGTAGCTGAGTCTGGTGATCAAGCCACATTCTCAGCAGGAATAGCAATAGACTTCTAGCCTACCTCCTCATTTAAATGTCCACTTGTTGCTTGTACAAAAATGTCAGTGATCCCCTAAGATCACAGATGGTTGTATGAAATAAAATACCCATTAAAGGGAAAGAAGAGGTGAAGCTTAGTTCATGAGCAGGTTCAAAGAGTCCCAAGGCTCACTCTCTCACTCTCACTCTCTCTTTCTCTCTCTCTGATTCTAGGTCTTCTTCTGTACTATTTTTCCTTTAGAGCCTAGAGATGGGCTCAGCAAACTCTACTGTAAATTGCTTATAGTCTGAATAAAGTGTCTCTGACAGACTTCATCCAAAATGCTGAGTGAAGCAGTTTCTTCTACAGTACCATGGCAGGCAGTCATCTGTAAACCTGCCTTGAGATGACAGCAGACATAGCAAAGCCCACAGCTGGGGAAGAAGTGTGAAATCAGGCATCAGTTCCAAGCTGGGAGGGACTCAGGAGTGTTTCCCTTCCCGGTTTTGCACTCCACCCCTAGTTCCCTAAAGGGAACAGTAGTAGATGGGTTGATTGGTCAAAAGCATGGCTGGAAGAGGCCTAGGGTTAGGGTTAGATCATGCAGAAAACATTCATTTCTCAGACTGGATACCCAGAACAGCAACTTTCTCTGTAGTGCAGAGTGCTAACTCCTCAATCCTGAACTCATTCAAGGTATCCGATCTCCAAAGTCTAAGGCAGATCCCAGAGCTTCCCTAAGGGAATGCCACCATTAGAAAGGGAGTGAAAGAGATGATAAGGTGGAAAGAAAAAAATTACATAGGTGAGAAGGGGCACCTAAAAGGAGAGGAGCTGGAGACCTCCTCAGGAAGAAAACCTCCTCTTCCTCCCCACCAACTGCTCAGAGATTAAAAGAAACAGGTCTAGCCTCTGCCCTCTGGGCCAAAGGAAAATCTGAAGCACAGAAAGGGGAAACAAAGGCATTGAAAGGGAAACCTAGAAAGGAACAAAGATAAGGTAGGAAAAATGGCCCCAGGGAGTATTCCTCTACAGGTCACTGGGGCAGGTGGAATAGAAAATCCAAAGTAAGTTCTATCTACAAGGGGCTAACATTCTAACAGGGTGTTCTATACCCTTTCCATAGCAAAGATAATCAGACAGCCAAGGGGGTATACATGTGGCAGCAGGGGAGATGGCAAGAATCCTGGGTGGGCCTGAGTTTTCCTGTAGGGTATCTGAATAGGAAGCCAATTGTGCTACTTGGCTTGGCCCCAGAGTTCCACAGCTGAGAGCTGAGTGCACGGAATCCTCAAGGAAGAAGGAGCCTAATGTCTACAAGTCAGGTCTAGAGGAGGGCTGTTCCAGGTGGAACAGATGGTAGGATGCCCAGGTAATAATCCAGGTAAGATACCAGGATTTCCTGGTGGATAGCTAGATGGGAGGTGAGTCATGGGCTGCAGTTGGGAGGGAGGTTGGGTGAGTCACATTCATTTTCATGATACTAAGCAGGGCCCAGAATACAAGCAAACCAGGGGGTGGAAGCCTGAAGGATCTCGGAGGCCAAACCTGTGTCCTGGGGTGAGTCAGCCAGCCCGCTCCCTCCAGGCTCACAATCTCTGGCACTTCTCCCCCCATCCCTGTCATCCCAAGCCTAGCCCAGCCTGCCAATACTTACACATCCAGAGATAATAGAGGCGCTTGGTCATGTTGAGGTGCTGAGGGGGAATCTCGGCCTCGAAGTCCTGATAGAAACATGGCTTCAGTGGGATGAACTTGGGCAGGGGAGGGAAATTGTTCACTTTCTCTGCGGCAGAAACATAATTCAAGTCAAGGTCATGATCGAATGGGATAAGGCCCTTCACAGCCTTAAAGCACAATATAAATGCTGGCTGGCTGTCACTATAGAACAGTAATGACAGCTGGCATTTATAGAGCACCTACTATGTGCCAGCCCTTTACAATATTATCTCCTCTGATCCTCACAACAACTCTGAGAGGTTATTATTATCCCATTTTACAGATGAGAAAACTGAGGCAAACAGAGGTTAGGTGACTTGTCCAAGATCACAGGGCTAGATTCCAAATTAAGTCTTCCTGCTACCAGGCCAAGCAGTATCCAATACACCACTTAACTGCATATTATGGACCAATTCTATTCGACAAGCACTTATTATACTCCTGTTATATGCAAGGCACAGCCTTAGGTCCCTGGAAGTCCCTGCCCTCAAGGAGCTTCAGTTCTAGGAGAGGGGTGCTATATAAATTCACACAAGATAACAGGAGGAGGGAGAAAGTATTCTTCCCTAGGGGCATCAAGAAAGATTTACTCATTCACTTGTTTATTTGCCTTTAACATGTATTTATTCTTTCATCCAGACTAAAGCTTTTGTCTTATTGAAAGTTTATCATCTTTAGGGGGCAGCTAGGTGGCACAGTGGACTAAGTACTGGGTTTGGAACCAGGCAGCCACTTCCTAGCTGTGTGACCCTGGGAAAGTCACTTAACCCTGCTTTCCTCAGTTTCCTCATCTGTAAAATGAGCCGAAGGAAATGTCAAACCAGTCCAGTATTTTTGCCAAGAAAACCCTAAATGGGATCACCAAGGGTTAGATAGTACTGACAAGATTGAACAATATTTTGAATACCAGCAAACATTTTTTATCCTCTTCTTCCCTATCCCCACTGAAGGAAGGCAAGGATTTTAAAAGGAAAATAAATAAGAATATTACTAATAATAACTAACATGTATTACTATAATTTATATGTAGTCTCAGCTGAGACTCACAATACTGTGAAATAGAAAGCAGAGGGATTATTACTCACATTATAAAGATGAGGAAACTGAGGCTGAGACCTGACCATGATAACATAGAGAGCATTAGAGATGGGATTCTGACACCCTGATAATCTTTCCAATAGTCCATGTCAAGGCCTGAGGAAATGGGGGGCAGAAAGTGAGAGGAATACAGCTGGCCCCTTTTCCATCCAGGGTTGCCCTCAACTCAACAACCCTACTTATGACCCAGCCCATTGTGCCATGGGAACCTTAGTATTTACATTGAGTCAGACTAGCAAGACCTCTACAATAGGGCAGGAGCATTAATGCTAGGAGGGTGCCCACTCTTTCTCCACCAAGGAAATGAGATCAGAGTTCAGGGCTGCGAGACCAATGTGGTAGCAGCCAAATCTAATTACATGAGTGGCTGGGTATCACAGAAATCTGGCTCCTAGGAAACTTATATTTAATGAGGAACTACTTGTTTTTCTCAGCCTCAGAAGAAAGAAAAATGAAGTGAAGTTATAGGGAGGCAAATGTAGGCTTGATATAACTGAAAACTTCCTGTAGCTATTCAGAAGTGAAAACGTAGTAGGTAGTGAGTTTTCTGCCTCTGGAGGCATTCAAGTGGGAGGCCAGAAGTGCTACCCTATAGATAGCATCCCTGTTGAGGTAAGAGTAGGACCAAGAAGTATCTTCCAATTCAGAGATTTTTAAAATCTACAGTATCCTTAATCCCATCCCTTCTCCTTCATTGGAGAGATCTGAACCAAAGGTGCGCAGGGATAGTGATGGAGTCTTGACCTGTAATTTCATTCAGAAGTACCAGGCAAGACATCCATTTTTCCAGTGATGGCTGGCACCTTCTCTGCATAAATTACAGTCTTAGACAGTTGCCAAGGGCTTTCAAAGGTTGACCTCCCTTGGATCACAATACTAGTAAGGCAGAGGCAGGACCTGAACCCTGCTCTCCCTGGTTCCCAGGCCAGCTCTGTGCCCACTATGCTCTGCTGTCTAGTCCAGAAAACTGGGGGCTCAGAACAAGTAAGGGAGCAAAGCATTCACCACACAGTCAGGCAGTCTAAACAGACAAGACCAAAGGCTACATTTTTCTTTTCTTTTTTGAGAGAAAATTAGTTTTTATTTGTTGTTTCATTTATCAATTTATTTTTTGACATTTATTTATTTATTTTGAATTCCAAATTCTTTCCCTCAATCCAGCCCCTCCCCCACCAATTGAGAAGCCATGTAATATGATACCCATCATACATGTGAAATTATGCAAAACCTATTTACATATTAACCACATTGCAACAAAAAAAGGATGAAAAATAAAGAAAGTGAAAAAAAGTATGCTGCAGTCTGCATTCAGAGTTCACCAGTTCTCTCTGGGGGTGGACAGCATTTTCATCATGCTTTCTTTGGAATTATCTTGATCAGAGTAGCTTAGTCTATCACAGTTGATCACTGTTACAATATTGCTATTATTGTGTACAATATTCTCCTGATTCTGCTCACTTCACTTTGTATGAATTCATGTCTTCCCGTTTTTCTGAAATCATCCTGCTTGTCCTTTCTTATAGAACAATAATATTTCATCACAATCATATATTACAACTTGTTTGATCATTCCCCAATTGATAGGCATCCCTTCAATTTCCAATTCTTTGACACCACAAAAAAAAACCTGCTGTAAATTATAACTATATATATGTATATGTGTATATATAATATTACATGTAATTTATAAAATATATAAATGAAATATAAATCATTTACACATAAACACACACATCTCCTAACCCTTTTCTTTTATATCTTTGAGATCGATACAGACCTACTAGTGGTATTGCCAGGTATTTAGAGTTTTATAGCCCTTTGGATGTAGCTCCAAATTGTTTTCCAGGATGGCTGGACTAGTTCACAACTCCACCAACCCTGCATTAGTACACTTACTGTTCCACATCCCTTCCAGTATTTGATATTTTTCTTTGCTGTCCTGCTAGCTGATCCAATCAGAATAAGGTAGTACCTCAGAGTTGTTTTAATTTGCATTTTTCTAATCAATAGTGATTTAGAGAATTTTTTCATGATTATTGATAGCTTTGATTTCTTCTTCTGAAAATTGCCTGTTCATATCCTTTGACCATTTATCCACTGGAGATTGGCTCTTATTTTTATAAATTTGACTCAGTTCTCTATGTATTTGAGAAATGAGGCCTTTATCAGAGAAACTCACTATATAATTTTCCCATCAATTTCCTACTTCCCTTCTAATTTTGGCTATACTAGTTCTGGATCCAGATCTCTGTTCTGTTCCTTATTACCCAAGCCCAATAATGACTTATTGAGCAAGTCATTTAACCTTAATTTCCTCATCTAGAAAATGAAGAGTTTGATCTAAGAAATTACTAAAGGCCCTTTGCGCACTGTGATCTCATAAATTTTTCAAGGAGGTGGATTTCAACTCGGTCTAAAGAAGCATTTCCTAAAAATCGGCATGGCCCAACAATGAAATGGGCTTGCCCATCATAAGAAGTGATAAGAGTAGCCCCAATTAGGGCAGTTGAATGACAGGTTGTATTGGATACAATATGTAAAGTCCCTCCCAGAGCTAAGATTCTGATTCTATCCTTAATGGAATAACAGGACTCAGTCTGGGGGACATAGGCCAATCTACCCACCACTGCTACCCAAATATCATCCCTTTCCCATCATTGGCATCCCCTCTTACCTGCCATTGTGACACCAGCCCTTAACACCCAGGTGTAGTCAAGGACCTATCCACGTCTTCTCTGTCCTGAGCTGAGAGAGAAAACAGAGGTGAGCCAGGATCAGATCCTGATACGACGGTATTCCTTTGTCCTCTTTCTACTCTCCTTCTGGAAAATGCTACCTGTAGCTGAGACCAGCCAGATCCCCCCCCCCCCCCGAAGCACTCTTAGAGGAAGGGGTCTAGAGGATAAACAGTGAGAAGATCTTGACTCCAATGTTAATGTCTTCCATCCTCAAGTGGAGGGAAACTGGGGCTACAGGCAAAGGACCTACAGATTCATGATTCATACACTCAGATCGGAGAGGGGCTAGTGTCCATAAATCTCACTCTACAAGCCATGTCCAATTTTCCCATTCCATCTCTCCACAGAAACATGTATAACCTCATATTCCACCAACCTGAGCATTCCAAGCACCCAACCCCTTCCATCCAGTGCTCTCTCTGTCCTCCAAGTATATTGGACTTTAAAAGTCAGAAGATCTGAGTTCAAATCCTAGTTTTAACACTCATTACCTATGTGACTCTGTACATGTTCCTTTCTCTCTAGGTCTCAGTTTCCTTGATTTTCAAAAAAATTTCTCTAATAGCCATGTTGCCAAAAAAAAAAAAATAGGAAGAAAGAAAAGGAAAGGAAAGAAGGAAGGGATGGAGGAAGGGCAGGAGAGGGAGAGAGAGAGAGAGAGAGAGAGAAAGAAAGAAAGAAAGAAAGAAAGAAAGAAAGAAAGAAAGAAAGAAAGAAAGAAAGAAAGAAAGAAAGAAAGAAAGAAAGAAAGAAAGATAGATCATGCTTCAATCTGTACTCAGAGTACATCAGTTCTCTCTCTGGAGGTGGACAGCAGTTTTTGTCCTGGATCCTTTGGAATTGTCTTGGATCATTGTATTGATTAGGTGGCTAAGTCTTTTCCAGTTGATCATCATGACAATATTGCTGCTACTGTATACAATGTTTATTTTTAATGAGAAGACTGAACCAGATAATTCCTAAGGTCTCTTCCAGCTCTAAATTCTATGGTCCTATAATTCCACTAACCAAGACCTCACATTATCAAAAGGAAGGGTGGGGGGAATACCATACAGAAGCTCAAGGTTGCAAGTTTAGTCCCTCTGAGCTACTAGGAAAACTGTTCTCCCCCATGACAGACCAACCAAACTCCCGACTGGACCCTAAGCCCAAGCACACACTGACCCTCTTAAGTCTGACCCCTAGAATTGATAACAGGGTGGGTACCAAATCCTGGCTACTGATGGCTTCTTCTCTTGGGCATACACTGAACCCCACATCTAGACAAAGAATAGCCCTCAATCTATGACCACAGACTGGTATCCTAATCTTGGTCACAGATTGATCCCAGGTCCAACCACAGACTGACCTCTAACCCTGGCCAGAATGACCTCTTGATGCCAGCTACACTTCCTCCTAAACCTGGCCAAAAACTGACTTCCTAGTTCTGGTCACAGACTAACCTTACAAACGTGTCCATGCGCAAAAGTCTACCACTAAAAACTGATTCCTAACCCTAGTCTCAGACCAATTTGCCAGCTAAGAACTATCTCCCACTAACCACAAGAAGAAAGGGGTTAAGGAATGTTAACAATGACTCAATAGAGCCCATCTCCATCCCTGGATATATAACTCAAAAAAAAATAATCTTTGGAAAGGAAGGAAGGTCTCAGAGAAGAGGTCTCTGGGAATGTAGCACAAGTAGGAAGAAGGAAAAGGATTTCAGAGAGAGTCTAGGCAGGAGTAACACAGGAATCCAGGATCTATTCCCAATGTACTGTGTTACTTGTGTGCCTTGCTGAGTCTCAGTCTTTTCATCTACAAAAAGGGGATAGAGAGGAAGGACTTAAGGAAGGAGAATAGCCATCCACTCTTCCCCAAGTGTGTGAAAAGGAATGAATGACCATCTTTTAGGAACATTATATGGTCTTGTTAATTATTAACAACAAATCTAATCCTCCCTTGGTTTTGAGCATAGATTTAGAGCTGAAAGAAACCTGAGATGCCATCTAGTCTAACTCATTTTGCAGATAAGTAAATTGAGACCAAGGAAGGGGAAATGATTTCCCTAAGATAACTAGCTTAGTAAATCACAGGACCAGAATTTGACAGATCCTTCACCTTCAAGTCCAAAAAACTTTCCATTAGATTTCACTGCCTCAGAATAAAAATTAAAAGTCCTATGAAGACCTTAGAAGTCATCTGGTCCAATCCCTTCATGTTATAGATGAAGAAACTAGGATCCAGAGACATTACATGACTTACCTAGACATCCGGGTACTTTTTAAAGTAGGAAAGTTTGAAGCAGAATTTCAACACAGGTCCTCTGATTCCAAATCCTCCATTCTTTCCATTATACTGTATCAGAGAATTTGAAAGTTGAAAGGTGGGGCGGCTAGGTGTCACAGTGAATAGAGCACTGGCCCTGGAGTGTTAGACACTTAACACATAAAAAAAAAAACTAGCCGTGTGACCTTGAGCAAGTCACTTAATCCCAATTGCCCTACCTTCCCCCCTCCAAAAAAGCAAAAAATAACAACAACAACAAAAAAGAAAGTTGGAAGGAACCTCCATGGCCATCAAATCCAACCTATGCTCCAGGAAGTCAGAAGCCAAATTGTCCAAACTAACCTATTTTCTGTTCCATGAACAAAACATTTCATCTCCCACATCTCCATGCCTTCATTCAGGCAAGCTTGCTGTCCATACTTGGTATGAATTCAGTCTTCAACTCCATCTCTTGGCATTTCCATCTTCCTTCAAAACTCAGTTGCCCTCTCTTCCATGTGATCTTCCACCATACCTCCCAGCTATAAGGGCCTTTCCCTGGGAGGCGGGATAATTATTTTGGATTTATTTTGTATTTATTTATTCTTCTACATGTTTTTTCCTACTCTCTAGCCCCAAAAGAATGTAAATCCTTTGAGGGCAGAGACCGTTTTAGGTTTTGTCTTTGAATCCCCAACACCTAACAGAGTTCCTATCACATAGGAGATGTTTAATAAACTTATTGAATTAAATTAATATAAAGAAATTTATTCTATCATCCACTCATGTACTACAAAAGTAGGAGGCAGAATGTTATATTTTCCACATCATCTTCCCCTGAGTTGGTAAAACTGGAAAGTACTATAATTCAGAGGAATTGAACCCCTAGCCTCTGCCACTGCCCAGTTTACAGGGTAAGCACTCCTTTCATCTGTCTCTGATAGAACACTCTGCTTCTCAATATCCCTATTTTCTTGGAGACATCTTGGTCTTTTCCAGATCTGCTCACTCTGTAGTTGGATCATCTTCCATTTTGCCCATGGCTTGCATTCATTATATCTCCCCTTCCCCTTTCACATTTATTCCCTACCTCAGATACTTGAAATCTATTAATATTCTTCTAAAACATAATTTCTGTGGTATCATAGAACTACCCAAGAACTCACAGTAGCTCCCTATTGCCTCTCAGGACCAAGAATAAACTTTTCTACCTGGCATTCAAGGGTTTCCATCAAACAAATACCATTTCTTTGGTAGCAGAGACTATCTTGCCTTTCTACTTAATTCTCAGGCTTAGCACAGTGCTTTACACATAAAGTGCTTAATGAATGCCTTTTCCAACATTTTTTTTCATTTTCTTCATCACCAACTTCACCTCATTACTTCCAGACATTCCTTCTGTCCTAGTCAGACCATTCTACTCACTATTCCTTAACATGACTTCCCTGGGCCTCTAATCATATCACAATGTTCATTGATTTAATAAACATTTACTCAACACTTACTCTATACAGAGACAAAATCAGATAAGATACAATACTTGCTCTGCCCTTCCCAATCTCTTCCCTCTGACTGTATAAGTCCCACCAATCCTTCAAGGCTGACCTCAAATCCCACCCCTCCTCCCTTTAGGAAGCCTGTCCAGAACACCCTGGTCCATACTGAATGGTTTCTTCCTACTTATCTAAATACTCATTTGCTACTTATGGAATCAGAGAATTTCAATCTGGAAAAACCTTAGAGAGCTTCTATTCCAATTCCCTCAGGCCATTGTACACCATGGATTCTCTTCTATGTCTTGCCTCCCCAACAATTCTCCCTGAAGGCAAGGACCCTGGCTTATACCACTTCATATTCCTAGTATCTAGCAGCAGAGTAAGGTGCTCCATAAATGTTTATTGCTGATGACAACAAGGACCCCTCTCCCACCAACCTGCAGTGATGATACCTTTTCTGTTCCTCTCAACAAATCACTAACCAATGTCATTCCAGTCTTCAAAACTTGGCTTAAACATCTCCTCCAAGGTGTCTTCTCTGATTAATTCTACCCCTAAACTGCCCTCCTCTCAAACTACTACAATATTTTATATATCCCAATGATATGGGCAAACCCAGATAATCCATTCCCATCTATACCTTCCTTGAGATAATACTAGGAAAAAAAAACCAGAAAGGCCATTATTATTTCTTCCCAGGCAGAAGAAAAGAAACATACAGACACATATAACTTACATTTGTAGAAATGTTTATAAATTCAAAGAGTTCCCTGAATCAACCTGAAGATTTGGTGAGCATTTGCCTACAATTTGGATTCTTTCTTGCTGAGGGTGAACTGATTGACTATTGTGGGTCAGAACCACAGCCCTTTGTGCTGATCTCCTACAGAAGGGGATCAGTTGCTGTCATGCTCTTCTGACTTTTTTCCCCTTTTCTGAGCACTAATTTAAATGGCTATCTCCCCTTTGGCCCCTGCAGCCTCTTGGTCTAAAGAAAATGAAAATTAAAAAGATGGAAATTATTAACAGCAGCTGGGGCAATGAATTTCTGGCTTCTAAGTAACTGTAGCCAGCCCTGGAAAAGCAGTGGTAGAAGAACATGGAAGCCACATATATTCTTAATTATGTGGTCCCAGAAGAGTGGGACCACATGGCCAAGTAAAGGGAGTTCTAGAATCTAGCCTTCTAGGAAAAAAAAAAGCATCTTGCTGGGTTGGAGGTGGTGGAGGATTGGGGGGAGAGAAAGATCATGCATATATTCCCCTCAGCTGGAAGTACAACAAGAGACTAAGACATGGGGACCAAAAGACCTAATCCTCCAACATTACCCTAAGTTATTCAGATGCTGTCACTGAGTAATTTTTCAATCATGTCTGGCTCTTCATGACCCCATTTGGGGTTTTCTTGGCAGAGATAAAGGAGTGGTTTTCCATTTCCTTCTCCAGCTCATTTTACAGATGAAGAAATGAGACAAATAGGGTTAAGTGACTTGCCCAGGGTCACACAGCAAGTAAGTGTCTGAGGTCAGATTTGAACTCAAGAAGATACATCTTCCTGACTCCAGGACCAGTGCTCTGTCCACTATAGGGTCACCTAGATGCCCCCAAGTTATTCAGATAGTAAAAGTTAAATAGGAAGAGTTACCTCTGAAGTGGACTTTTTAAGTGGACTTTTTAACCACTACCTGAACAGGAATCCCCTTCCTAACCAATAAGGCGTCCTCCATCCTTTTCTTAGGGGTGCTTCTTGACCTGACTCTCCAGAGAAAGAACATTACTTCACTAAAGAACATTACATGGGAAAGGCAGTCCATGGTTCTAATCACTGGGAAAGGTTTTCCTATACATCAAGAATTAATCTGCCCCCCTGCTTTCCCTAGTTAGACTACATTTGGAGTGTTACATTCGTTCTGGGTCTCACTTTTAGAAAGGACATTAACAAGCTAGAACACGTCCAGGGGAGGGCAATCAGAACTGTGAAGGAAGTTGGAAATGTCATATGAGAATGGAGTGAAAGAGTTAGGAGATATTTGCCTTGAAGAAAAACTAAAGCAGAAAGATGGGATACGGAGCGTTGATTGTTGTCCACAAGAATACACAGGCAGAGCTGAGGGTTTAGGCTTGTCAGAGGTCATGTCATTGTAAGAATTTCCTAACAAACAATCAACGATCCTAATGTGGAATGAACTGCTAAATATGGAAGTGACTTCTCCATCACCCGAGGCCTTCAATCAAAGTCTGAATGTTCACTTGTTGAGGCTGGTGTAGACAGAATTCCTGCTCAGGTATGTGTTGAGCTAGATAGCATCTGAGGTCCCCTGCAGCTCTGAGACTGATTCTATATGCTCTTGACACTGTTGCTTCACTGAGCTCTGAGAAAATGCCTACTGGGACGTGATCATGGGGAAATGGAGCTGTGGTGCTGAGAAAAGAGCCCTGCCCTGGGAATCAGGAGGCCTGGATTCTCTTTCTGGCTGTGCTATTTACTAAGTCTATGACCTTGGGAAAATGCCTTCCCCTCACTGGGCTTTAGCTTCCTCCTTTGTGAAATCAGGGTTTTGGACTAGATGGTCTCTGTGGTACTGCTGAGCTCTAACTCCTTAAGTAGAGGAAAGGGTACCAAGGGTAAGGAAGATGAGTTTACCAAGGGAGTTTCAGAGAAGAAAACCATATAGTTCCTATAGCAGCTCACTCCAAAGAGGTCAAAATACTTTATATCCATTATCTTGTCCACTCCCCACATCCCCATGAAATAGTGATAGGGACTGCAATTATCTAGGGTAAAGCTTAGGTACTGGAGAGAGGAAGCAATTTGTTTAGGATCCCCCAGTACAAAAAATAAAATAAAATAAAATAAAATAAAAACCAGCAGTCCTGAGCCCCATGTCTGAAAGCTCAGAATTTGCTAGACATGCACTCCTCCTTTTTATAACCAAATCCCAAGGAATGTCCAGCCTTGCAAAGGTATGTCTGGGTTTTCCTATCCAATTCACCCCACACCCAGGCAAGGAATCACTCCCCTTCTTCTCCCCTACCCCCAAATACCCACTTAAAGCAGGGAAACCATATATCTAATTCTATAGCACTTAGCTTGGGGCCAAGGCCCTGACTACCCCAGCCCACAGCTATCTTTCTTTCTTCCGACCTCCTATATCACTTTGATTACTGGTTAATTTCTCGTTTGTATGTTTTGTCATTCCAACTAGACCGTGAGGTCCCTAAGGGATCAGAAAATTTAGAATTGGAAGGGACCTTACAGTTCGATCTGGTCCAAGCCCCCTCATTTTACAGATAAGAAAACTGGGGCTCCAAGAGATTAAGTCACTTGCCCAAGGTCACATAGGTAATAACAGACAGATCCAGGATTCAAACCCTCAGATTCCAGGCCCAGTTTTCTTTCCACTGTGCTATACAGCAGACCTCCTACTTCCATCACCAGTGCAATCTAACCCAGGGCTGGGCACACAGTAGTCACTTTGTAAATATGTGTGGAAAGGCTGAATCATGATACTGACAAGAAAGATGCCCTCTGGCCCCCGTAGGAGAGATCAAAGGTGCACTACAATTAAGCCTGCACATGTCCCAAGCTGGGCACTCATTGGGCGGCACTGGCCATATCTGCCTTCTATTCCCATAATTTATCACTCTGAGGCTAAGGATTTTGTTTTTAATACTGAATTCATTTTTTAAAAACTGTGCTGGATTCTATGACCATGCCCCAAACTGTCCTTTTCCTGGATGTTAGAGAGAGAGCGTCTTAACTAGAGGCCCTACTAGGATTTCCCTTCCCCCACACACCCCCATGGCAGGGAAGGTATTAGAAACAGGAAATATCAGAGCTGGAAGGGACGAGAAGGTGGTTTCTAAGGAAAAGAAGTTGGAAACCCAGGCGATGGCATCAGGTCCACGAAACCTTACGTCAATGGAGGGGGGAGGGGGACGCAGCGCCAAGAGAGGAAGATGAGGAAAGGATGGGGAAAGGGGAGGGGGGGTTTGCATTGGGGCCTTGGGTAGCGGCTTAACCTGCGAGCTCCCCGCTGCTTCCCCACCTGCTGCAGAGACCGCACCTTTCCCCAGTCCAGGGAACATCCCACCCCCAGTCTGTACAGAACGAAGGTCACCTGGGCTCTCCCGGACACACTAAGCAGGTGAAGGGAATAAGGGGGGGCGCAACGCGAAGGAAAGCAGAAAGGACGTTCAACCCACCCAGCCAGATAACCAGTGTCCCCAGCCCAACGCCCCCGCCCCGCCCCCGCGCGCTGTCCTCTGCAGCAAAGCCTGAAGCTCCAAGACCCGGAGCCTGTAATCCCGGATCTCTGGGGCTATGTATAGCGGCGGCCGGTCTGGGCCTCCAGCTCCCAACCCTACTGCACCGCTAACCGCCCCCCACCCCCACCCCCGCCCCAGTCCCACAACTCACCCGCCCGAGGGCTGCTCCACTGTCAAAGAAGCAGGGATAGGGGGAGGGGGAGGGGGGAGGGAGAAAATCTGTGAGCAGCCACGCAATGCAATGCTCTGCAATGCAAGGGAAGGCAAGGCACGGACGATGCACTCCGAATGGTGCAGCCCCTCCGCTCTAGGCTTCGGGGCTGGGAGGGGGCAAGCGCGCGCGCGTCCTCGACCCGGCTCCTCCTCGCGCTCCCGCTCCCGCAGCAGCGCGGCTGCCACCGCCTCCTCCTGCAGCAGAGCCTCTCGCGAGATTCCCCCCCCCCACCTCCCCCGCCCCAATCCGATCCAACTC
This sequence comes from Gymnobelideus leadbeateri, assembly GCA_011680675.1. Taxonomy (NCBI): domain Eukaryota; kingdom Metazoa; phylum Chordata; class Mammalia; order Diprotodontia; family Petauridae; genus Gymnobelideus; species Gymnobelideus leadbeateri. The sequence goes on along the minus strand of WOXC01004751.1, from coordinate 221,094 downwards.
CAGCACCACTCGGGTTGTCGCGAGAGAGGACCCAACAGGCTGCCTGAGCTCCCACAACGCTGTCCGAGGTGCTGCGACCGGGGAGGGCTTGCAGGGCGCAGGTGGGCCAGCAGGGGGCGATGCGGGGGGCGGAGTCCTGATGCAGGGGCTGAGCCTGGATGCTGGAGGAAAGCAAGGAGTGAGGGAGAGGGCAGTGACGAGGGATGGAGTGGGAGGAAGAGAACAGTCGGGCAAAAAGAGAGAAAGGTTGGGAGAGAGAGACAAAGCGGGGAGAACAGACTGTGACACACGCACAGACAAATCAATCAAGAAAGACTCAGCAAAGAGAGAGGGAGGGAGGAAGAAAAAGAGATGGAGAGACAGAGACGGAGGGAGGGAAGAGAGAAAGAGAGGGAGGGGACAAGGAAGAGAGAAAGGAAAGGACCCTTCTCTGTTTCTCCATCTGTAAAATAAGGAAGATGGACGAGATGATCCCCAAACTTCTGAACCATTCTTTAGCAATAGTGAGAAAGAGACCGGTCCAGGGGGACAGATGCAAAGAACTGGGTGAGAGAGGGGGCAGAAACAGTGACAGAAAAGGGGACAGGGAAAACATGGAAAGACAGAGCTAGATAAAAACACTGGGTGGGGATAGTGAGGCAAACTCAAAAAACAGGCAAGGACAGAGACAGGAGAAAAGACATGGAAAGACAGAGACCAAGGGTTGATAGCTACATGGAGATACATAGAGAAAGCCTGTGCAGCAGACATGTCTGGTTTTTATTTTTCATTTAAAATGGTATTTATATAGTATACAGACTGTCAGATTTCAGTCACCAGAGTAAACCACCCTGCTGCTCCTTACACGCCCACTCTGAACCCCTCTCTCAGCCCACCCACACAGTTCTGGTTCCTGATAGGAAATTTTCTGGGGGAGGGAGACACTGAAAGGATTCTTTCCCAGAAATAAGGGCTAATTGTCTGGCTGAGGCCCTACCCAGATGGACCCTGATGCTTTGCCCTCACAGCTGCTTCAAAATGGAGCAGTGGCTAAAAGGAACTCTTGGAGAGACTAGGGTGATAAGGAGGGATGGAATCAGCACAAGAGAGATGCAGATCTTTCCCTTTTGTCAGGAAAAGAGAAGAAAGTTGCAGGGGTGGTTGGCCTTCTTGGTCTTTATATTCTGCTAAGGTTTGCTAGACATCCTGGAGAATGGCTGAGGATCAATAGGCCCAAGTTTCAATTCTGACTTGGATACTAACTTTATGCATACTCTTTTTTTTTCTTTTTGGAGGGCAATTGGGGTTAAGTAACTTGCCCAAGGTCACACGGCTAGGTTTTTGTTTGTGTGGGTTAAGTGTCTGAGGCCGGATCCGAACTCAGGTCCTTCTGACTCCAGGGCCGGCGCTCTACTCACTGCGTCACCTAGCCGCCCCTTATGTATACTCTTAAACAAGTCATTTCCCAAATGTGGACCTCCATTTCTCCATGAATTAAATGAAGTTCAGAATTGCTAGGTTTTTTATTGTTGTTGTTTTTTTGTCCAAACCTATGATTTCATCAGTCAGTATAGAAAAGCTCAGTGCAGAAGTAACCGTTACCTTAGACGTTCAGTGGTCTGGTGTACAGAGAAGTTCAGTGGCTTGCATGTGGCCGTACACCAGCAGGCTTCAAAGTCAGGACTTCAACCAGATCTTCATGACTCTCAGACTGATGTAACCACTATGCTACCTTTCTGGATGGTAAAATTAAATGAGATAATGGATCTGAACATGTTTGGGGAAATGTAATAAAACCCTGGCTACATATAAGGAACATTAGAGAGAAAGCCTAGGGTCAGGGATTTTCAATTATGTCTCTCCCCACCCCTAAAAATCAGCAGGGACTCCCCACCACAAGCAAGCAGTAGAATCATATGCTTGCCCAGATCCTTTTCTACCATCATCAAATGCCAGCAATCTTTGTCTTTGCATGGGGAAGTAGGTGGGCAGAGCTGTGTGTTAGCTCATTCTTGGGTTTTTAGAACTAGGGCTTTTTAGTAGAGCTTTTTAGTAAAGCCCTTATTACATCAACCAGAAGATTAGGAAATTAACAGAGAAATAGGAATACAAGAAGGATCTGTGATTCAGCATGGTGAAGGGGAGGGCTCCTAGGGTGGAAAAAGTCCCCACCAAGAAGATCATATAACTTAGTAGCTAAGTCTAGGGTAGGGTAGGTCACTGAGAGTTTATGACTTGCCCAAGGTCATAAAGCTGATATTGCAGGGTACATTAAACTATGAATTGTTGGAATTCATGTCATAATGTTTGCTGTGAGATTTCTAGGAGTCTTCCTAGGATCTGTACAAAGAGATGTTTGCTTCTTAGAATTTTATAATTTCAAGTGCCATCTTTCCTCCAGGGAAATAAAATTAACTGATATTGCTTTCTGGAAAATATATACATACTATACACTTTTATAAATATCTGCATTAAGGAGCAGCTAAGTGGTACCATGGATAGAGCACCAGACCTGCAATCAGGAAGACCTGAGTTCAAATTTAGTCTCAGATACTTCCTAGCTCAGTTACCTTGGGTGAGTTACTTAACCTATTTGTCTCAGTTTCCTCATCTGTAAATTGGGGATAACAATAGCACCTACCTCTCAGAGTTCTTGTGAGGATCACTGATATAATGTTTGAAAAGCACTTAGTGTAATGCTTGGCATATAGTAAGAACACATAAATATTAGTAACATTAATAACAATATCATTGAGGCTCCTTTCCCCTATTGGGGTCCTTATGTATTCAAAGTATGTTGTCCCTCCCCTATAAAATCTCAAGAGAAAAATCTCTCCTTAAGAGGGTCTTTGCTTCTCCTTTTAAATAATCCAAGGCCATATCTTCATAACAGCCAGTTAATTAAGAGACCAGACTCCTTGGAAAGTTGAAGACCCACTGTCTTGTATACCTGTGTATTTTAATTGCTTCTCTCTTTCTTTTGCTTTCAACCCTAAAAATTAACCAAGATCTCCCATCTCTCTAATTATAATTTTATGGATGATTGTCTGTCTGAGCCCAAATGGTACCATAACTACTGAAATCATAGATAAGGTCCCCTGCATTCCCCTTGTTAGCTAACCTTAATTATACATGGACACCCCAATTCTATTTCTCTCATCTCAACGTGCAGGAGGCAGATGAACATGAGTACTGTAAATCTTGGTTATACATCTTCTCACTAGACAAAGTAATCTCAGAGGCCAAAGAAACAGAGCTATTGGGTTTTGTAAATAGTGCCCCTTAGGCTGTATTTTATTCCCTGCCTTAATGGAAACAACAGGATGAGCCTGACTGATTCTATCTTGAAGGAAGCCTCTACCATTGTAGAGATTTACTGCCAACATGAGATATTCTGATAAAACTAACCACTGCAAAATGCATTTTCCCATTGGAACAAATCTGACCTTTTGCAACTTCTGTGTCCCCAGGGCTTGCATATTTGTCCATTTCCATTCTGCTGTAGAATGCCATTGATTGGCTGTATACACTATAAGTTTCCCTAAAAAGCTATAAAAACCCAATCTATAGTCTATGAAGTGAAAGCTGTTACCAGCCCAAACATTCTTCCTTAGTGCACTAATAAATTTCTTTTTCTTTTCAGTCTGGCTAGTCACTTTTTGATCTTATAGTCTTATAGATCTCATGATGGGTGAGATTCTCCCTGGGCTCTCATGGAACCCAAGCTGGGAAACTCCTGCAATCAGTTACAGTACTCAAAGATCTCAAAGCATAGATCTGGAAGTGGAGAAAACAGAGAAACCATGGTACTCCTCTGTCAATCCTGAAGCCCCTGGAAAAAAGCATGCATCCCTAACACATGTCAGAGATAAGAATTTTCATGTACCATGGGGGAAACTTAGGAAGCAAGGGAAGACATCTTGGAAACTGCCACACCACCACCCCAATCTGTATGCAAATTTGGAGGACCACAGCATCTCCCTCCTATCTCCAGTATGCCTAAGGCCTTGGCTGGTATACACTAGATCCTTTAATAAATATCATTTTTACATGTAAGTCGCCTTCTTATTCCTTTCTTCCTTCCTCCTCCTCCTTCTTCTTTTTTTTACCCAGGGTCACACAGCTAGTAAGCGTTTGAGGCCAGATTTTAACTCAGGTCCTCCTAACTCCAGTATCAGTGTTCTATCCACTGAGTCACTTAGCTTTCCCATATGCATGTAAATTTCATATGTCTTTACTCTTTTTTCCTTCCCTATTGTGGACACTGAGTTACCATACATTCATTTGGGGAGAATTTTGCCACCAAATGTAAAATGGAAGTGGGAAGGTGATATTAATCAAGACTCCTCATTTTAAACTCCCAGAACTCACATAGAGCCCTCATTCAAATTGCTGCCTTGTCAGGGAGGCTAGGTGGTGCAGTGAGTAAGAGCACTGGCCCTGGAGTCGGGAGGACCTGGGATCTGTTCCACCTCAGAAAATTAGCACCCACACATAAATAACTAGCTGTGTAACCTTGAGCAAGTTACTTAACCCCAATTGCTTTAAAAAAAATTGCTGCCTTGAGTAGGCCTAATTAATCTAGTAACCTTCAGATAGAATTTGAACCCAAGCCTTAGGGATTTCAAATCCAGCACTATATCCACTACTCCCACTCAGCCTCTCAACAGAGAATTTTTTTAATCTTAAAAAGAATATTTTAATTGTATTTTTCATTATGTCCACTCTACATCCTCCTATTGTAATTTGGGTTATTTGTGATTTTGTAAATGTGTAATTTTGACTGTACAAAGATCACCCATTATGTTCAGCCATGTGGTGTAGCTTTTGCTACAAGTCATTTGGAATCATTGAAAGGGTTCTGGTATTCCTCAATATCATTCAGAAAAATCATTCCTAAGTCTTCTGCTTCCTCTGATGTTTCAACTACTAAATTCAATGACCTTTTCTTATCCTCTCAGACTTCTCTCCAACTCTTGACATTGTTACTGCCTTTGGCTTGTGGATACTTTCTCCTTCCTTAGCTCCCACAACACTGCCCTCTCCCTCTCCCTCCCCCCACCCCTCTCAGGGTTCCTCATACCAGTCTGTCTGTACTTGCTCAGGTTTCTTTGTTGAATCATCATCTATCTCTGACATGTAGGCTCTGCCTCCTTTTTTTCTTTCTTTACTTTCTCTCTTGATGATCTTATCTACACCAATGGGTTTCATTATCACCCCTTTGCAGATGACTCAGATTTATATATCTGAGTTAGTCTCTCCACTGGAAGTGAGTCCTACATCATCACCTTCTTAATGGACAGCTCTACCTGGATGTGCCATAGGCACCTCAAACAGTATGTTCAAAATGCATCTGGCATAGCAGCTAGAGCATCAGTTTTAGAATTAGGAAAATCTGAATGCAAATATCACCTCAGATAGCCATGTGATCATAATGACTTCTGGGAACCTCAGTTTCTTCATCTGTAATATGGGGAAAATATGACAATTACCTCACAGAGATATCATGAGGATCAAATGAGATCATGTATGTAAAACATTTTGCCATGTCTACTGTCCAAGGATAATCCTGGTTAAATGCAAAGAAATGTATCGCTATAAAATTGGTCACCAGGTGATTAATTGGGGTAGGGGGAGGGACTTTAGAAATTCATAAAGAACCATCTACCAAGGTGGTAAGAAGGTTGTGATCTCATATGTAGGGGTAGTGCCCATATGAAATCATGGATTTTTCCAATAATCCAAAAGAATTACAGGAATAAATTACTTGTGTCTCAACATTTCAGAAATCCATTATTTCAGCAGGGTTGGTGCTCTTTCTACCAGTTAAATTCAATTCAACAAACATTTTACTGATATGCACGGTATAGAAAGCAGTTATACTTGCTCAGGATGAGATAGCTAGTAAGTATCTGAAGCTGAATCTTACTGACTCTAGGTCCAGTACTCTATCCACTACATTGCCTACCTGCCCGTAGGTGACGAGATTGTGGAAAGGTAGGCACAATAATAATATATTGTTGGTGGAACTGTAAATTGTTCCTACAATTCTGAACAGCAATTTCAACTTGGGCTAAGAAGCTGACTAAAATTTTCATGCCCTTTGAACCAGAGATTCCACCATTAGGCATCAACCAATGAGATTTTATTAAATAAGCCAGGGGAAAAGAGGTCAGTGATAGAAAGTAAGACCCCATATATACTAAAATAAAGCAAATTTGTAGCAAAGAATTAGAAACAAAATAGATGCTTATTAATGGTGGAATGACTAAAAAGAAGTATGCTACATGCATGTAATAGAATATTACTACACTGTAAGAAATGATGAATATGAAAAATACAGAAAACTGTGGGGAAGCACATGAAATGATGCAAAGTGGAGGAAGCAAAAGCAGGAAAACAATACATACAATGATTATGACATTATAGGTAGCTAGGTAGCACAGTAGATGGTGTACTGGACCTGGGTTCAGGAACTCCTGAATTCAAACCCAGCCTCAGACACCTACTAGTTGTGTGACCCTGAGCAAGTCAATCTGTTTGCCTCAGTTTACTCAACTGCAAAATAGGGATAATAATAGTACCTACCTCCCAGAGTTGTTGTGAGGATGAATGTATTACTAATCATAAAGCACTTAACAGTGCTTAACACATAGTACATGCTATATAAATGTTAGCTATTATTATAATTACAACAGTATAAATGGAAAGAACAGCAACAAGAAAAATTGAAACTGAATCCTATGTAATTATTATTATCAGCCTTGGCTTTGCAGAAGAGATATGAGAATGTATCTCCCCTACTTGTTTACAGAGATGAGTTATTAAGGGTGCTGTATAGCCAGCTATACTGGCATACCCAGGATGGCTGCCAGCACAGGTTCTTAGGAAAAATAACTGTTCAAGAGGTCAACAATCTTTTTTAATTACATTCATTAGTTCAGAGGAAGTCAGCACTCTGAATTTTAGAGAAAATACAAAGAAAATATAGAGAAAGTACAAGCAGAGAAATAAAGACCAATAGACAAGGCTTCTGTCTGAGAAATTAGCACATATCCAATTGTCTGACCAAGGCAACACTTATAGTTACCAGAGATAGAAGCACCAACATCTGGGTTTTTCAAAGGACAGGGGAGGCTCTTTAATGGCTACCCAGAGTCTTATCAGGTCAAATCACAAGAATACTCTTCCAATGAATGAACCCTAAAGCAAAATGCTAACCTCAGAGTATATATTTATATATACCACATATATATATGTATATATATATGTGTATATATATATATATATATATATATATATATATATATATACCCTTTCTTTGGAGCCAGAGGGCCTCACAACCCTCATGACTCAGTGCCTAAATAGAAATTAACAAAAGGTGTAAAAGCCTTCCTACAAGCAAGCCTCCCCTAAGCAAGCTTCCCTTAATGGACTCCACCTGAGGAAGGGAAAATGGGGAATGGGGAATCTTACATCCCATTAATGTTGCAGGTACATAACATTACATATAATATTTGACATGGTTGATGTGTTGATTAGTGTTGAAGAACTCTTTATTTCTCTTTTTTATTTTTTGTTTTAAGAGATGACTGTCTGGGAGGAAGAGGTATATATGTTGGGAAATAGTGGTGGTGTTGAAAACAAAAGATACAAATAAAATAATCACATTATAAAATATATATAAACTTTAAAAATAAATACATATCCAGTAAAGCTGAAGCTCAAGAGAAAAAAATAACCCAAGGAACAATAGAAGGACAGATATTGGGTCTAATGAAAAGATGTGCCTCTTTAAGTAAGGAGGTTCTAACCGATACAATGTCAACATCTCCCCCACAACCCCTTTTTGTCTTTTGTCTCTGCATCTTCCTCTAAACTTCTGTCTTCCCAGACACATGTGGCATCGATGCCACAGCAAATGCCTGGTTACAGTATATGGGAGCCAATGTGGTATGGGGATAAAAACACTGGATTGGGAATCAGAGGATCTGGGTTCCTCTCTCAACTCTGCCACTTTCCTACCTATGTGGCCATAGGTAAATCACTTTTCTCAGTTTTCTAATCTGGAAAATGAGGAGGTTAAACATTTAGTCCTACAAAACTCAGCCAGTTGAGGATTAATTTTCTTTCATGCCACCAATCAACCAGGTATTTGGAAATATTGACCTGACAGGAGTTTCTACTTCACATAGAGACATTCATAATCATGTGGACAATTATGCATACCCATAAAAATCAAGCCAAAGAGGAAGAGGGAGGGATGCTTAAATGTCCATAATTGCTCACAGAGACTACCCAGGGTTCAGGTATCACACATGCCTGGGGATTCAGTCAGAATGAACTGCCACTGGGGTGGCTAGGTGGCACAGTGAGTAGAGGGCTGGCCCTGGAGTCAGAAGGACCTGAGTTTGGATCCGGCCTCAGACACTTAACACAAACAAACAAACAAACAAAAAAATACCTAGCCTTGTGACCTTGGGCAAGTTACTTAACCCCAATTGCCCTCCAAAAAAAAAAGCAGAATGAACTGCCACATTCTCAGTCCTCGCTTATCATAAATATTGCTTCCCAGCTGTCACCAAAGAAATCACCCACCAATCAGACTTATGCAAAGACACCAGAATTATACTTAGTTCTTTTCAAGTTTGTCTGTCCATGGTCCTTGAACACAAGGAAAGCCTATATAATAGAAAATCACAGATAATTGCCAATTTCCATTTTTATTGTTTCAACCTTCATTCCCTTTCTCAAAGGACACAATTCATCTGGAAATAAACAGCTCTGAAGAATCCCCCCTCCTTTTTATCTGCTCTTTATCTTTCTCTTCTAGAGAAGTAGAAAGAGGTAGTAGAGAAAGAAGAGATATAGAGAGGCCTAGATTATCTACAAGCTGGATACAAGGCAGCCCGTCTTTGTCCTAACTAGGGTTGAGATAGCTCAGATTCAAAAATCAGTCAGGGAAAACAAGACCACAGGAAGCAAAGGGGAGGAAGGGGAAGAAGTGGCCAAGTATAGAAGAAAAACTCTGCCATGAGGGGGTGCAAAGTATAACCTCAGTCAAGGAGGAAATAAAGAACGTTGAGCAAGAGGCAGAGTAGAATGAGGAACCCTGTCCTGCCCTAGTCTCAAGATCACCTGGACTGATATAATGAAAAGCTTATGGTCTGTGGAGTCAGAGTACTTGGGTTCACATCCCACCTTGGATCTCTGTGAGGTTTAGGGTATGTCTCTTCGAATTCTATCAGGTTGAAATTCTCCCACACACATTATTAAGCACCAATGGCTAACATTCCAGTTTGATTTAATCACTTAACATCAATTAACTTTTAGAATGGGATGCTTAGTTTGAAAATATAGTAATAACTAAAGTACAAACATCTCCCTCCAATACCTCAAGTGTATGATCTCCCCTATACCACCTTGGGTTCTAGGGGGAGTAGGCTCAAATTTGGCAGAGTTTCTACATACCACTGACTTTATGGAGTTCTTTTACAGATGCAGCATGCCCGTCAAATGAGTTCTCCTCTCAGCTATCACTGGGCAGGGTCCCAAAAATCATTCTTTGCTCCTTGGGGCATTTATGCTAACCTGGGTAGAAAACCTGGGTGCTAGGATCACGAGGTGCTAGGATACCCAGAGGTTCACTCGCCTGACCTTTCAAATCTTATAAGGTCTGAGTCTCAAATCTCTTCACCTAAAATGGAAAAAGAACAAATGTAGAAGCAAAGGATTAAGGCATGTTTCACAAGGCCACATGCTGACCCCAGTGGGGAAAGGTCAAGGTCTGTCCATTTACATCTTTAGTTTTCACTGGATGTCATCAGCAAAGGAGTCAAACCAAGAGAGAACATCCAAAGAGAATAAACAAAACTCTGGTTGCCTTTGAATTTTGAAGACACTCTTCTAGTTCTGGCTATGATCAAAAAGGCTTCTCCTAACCATTTGGTTAGCAAAATGAAACCATTTAATAAATGTCTTCCATTATGACTCATAACTCTTCCTGGTAGCAAGCTTCCCAGCCTCTTCTGTATGACTGGTAGTTCTCTTGCACGTATCCATCTTCTGTTACACTCCAAAATCATCCCCTTTATCATTTCTTTTTTTTTTTTTTTTAAAGCAATTGGGGTTAAGTAACTTGCTCAAGGTTACACGGCTAGTCATTATTTATGCGTGGGTGCTCATTTTCTGAGGCCAAATCTGATCTCGGGTCATCCCAACTCCGAGGCCGGCGCTCTTACTCACTGCGCCACCTAGCCACCCCTTTAGGGCAATTGGGGTTAAGTAACTTGCCCAAGGTTACACGGCTAGGTTTTTTGTTTGTGTGGATTAAGTGTCAGAGGCCAGCTCCCAACTCAGGTCCTTCTGACTCCAGGGCCGGCACTCTATTCACTGCGCCACCTAGCCGCCCCTTATCATTTCTTATAGCACAACAATATTTCATTACATTTATATTCCATAATTAGTTCAGCCATTCTTTAATGGATAGGTACCCTTAGTTTCCAGTTATTTGTCACAACAAAGAGCTGCTATAGATACTTTCATAATATGGGTCCTTCTCTCTTTTGTAAATCTCTTTGGGATATATGCCTAGCAACAGTATCAAATGTCAAAGGCATAACTTAGTAACTTCAGGGGCATCCAAGTGGTTTTTCAGGATTGCTGGACCAATAACAACTTCACAATGAGTACACTAAAATAACTGTTTTCTTGCAGCCCCTCCAACATGTGTCATTCTCCTTTGCCTTCTTTGCTAATCTATGAGATGAAACCTCAAAGTTGCTTAAATTTACATTTCTCTAATGATTTAGAGTATTTTTTCATATGGCTGTTGATAGTGTGTATTTCTTCTTTTTGAAAAGTACTTGTTCATATTCTTTGACCATTTATCTATCAGGGAATAGTTCTTAGTCTTACAAATTTGAATCAGTTATTTAAATTTTAATAACTTAAAACTGCACTAAGATTTTGTAACTCCAATATATCTTAGAAACGAGAGTTTTACCAGTGAAGCTCATTGCAAAGAATTTTTCCCAGTTAACTGTTTCCCCCTCCAAATTTAACTTCATTGGTTTTGTTTGTACAAAATCTTTTGAATCCTATGTTATCAGAATTGTCCATTTTAACTTTTGTAATCCTCTCTATCTCTTGCTTGGTCATGAACTCTTCCCCTATACACAGATCTAAAAAGTGATTTCTTCCTTGCTCCTCTAATTTTATTTATGATGTGACCTTTTATATCTAAGGCCTGTATCCAGTTGGAGCTTGTCTTGCTATGTAATATGAGATGATAGCCTAACCCTAATTTCTTCCAGACTGCTTTCAAGTTTTTTCAGCAGTTTTTTCAAATAATGAGTCCATGCTCCAGGAGCTATGGTCTTTAAAAGAGCTTAGGAAAACTACTAACTAGTTAGCATTCATCTGTCCCCCTAAGGTTTGCAAAATGTTTTACAAGTATCATCTCAAAACATTCCTGGAAGGCAGATGCTATTATAATCCCCATTTTGTAAATGAGAAAACTGATACATACAGAGGTTAAGTGGTTTGCTCAGTTATACAGCTAGTCTGAGGTCAGACTGTGGCTGAGGCAGACTTTGACTTCAGGTCTTCCTGGTTACAGGTCCAGTGTTCAATCTACTGCATTACCAGCTAGCTGCCTCTACTAAATTTGTTTGCTTCTGTGTTACATACCTAATTTGTTCCACTGATCAGTCTCTCGTTCCTAAACCAGTAGCAAATCATACTGACCAAGGCTACTTTGTATTGTAATTTGACCATTGGCACTGAAGGCTTTCCTTTCCATTTTTTTAATGTCTTATAAGATTCTTGACCTTTTGTTCCTTCAGATGAATTTCATTTTTTTTAGTTTGATAAATCTTTTTGCAGCTTGATTGGTATGGCTTTGAATAAGTAAACTAATTTAGGTGACGGTGTCATTTTTGTTATATTGGCGTTACCTGCCTATGAGCAATTAATATTTCTCTAATTCTACAGGTCTGTTTTTATTCCAGTAAAGGGTATTTTGCACTTGTATTCAGAAACTTTGTGTGTGTGTGTGTGTGTGTGTGTGTGTGTGAGTGTCTGTTTGTATGTGTCTGTGTCTGTCTGTGGGTGGACAAACTCCCAAATATTTTAAATACTCTATAGTTATTTTAGTGGAATTTGTTTATCTCTGCCTGTGGGATTTTATTGGCAACATACAGAAATGTTAATTATTTGTGTTGATTTATTCTATATCCTGCAATTTTTCCGAAGTTATTGACTGTTTCAATTAAATATTTAATTGACTCTAGCCCTAGCAGTCTTTGAGAAAAGGCTGGTTGATAACACATTGGGGAAGACATAGAGGGATTCTTTTTCAGATATCAATTGAAGATGGCCTCTTAGTTCCCTTTCAATGCCGAGAATCTGTGATGGTATGTAGAGCTTACATCATATTAAAAACACCTTTGCACCCCCAAGTGAGGGTATTTTCTTAGAGCAATTACAATCTGGGGACACTAGGCTTTAAAAAAAATTTTTTAAGGCGGCTGTTCCCTGAAAAGAGGGCAGGCAGAAGCCAAAAGTAGTGATTAATTACCCTTCAGGCTGTAAGAGAACTGTCTAACATTCTCCTGACACCAAAGTAGATAGAATAGTTGAAAACTGGCCTCTAGGTGTTAGTTATAAAGTGTATTAAGGGAGGAGTGTGCAGAGGACAGGGAATGCATGGGAACAGAGAAGGTGAAGAGTTAGTGAAAAGAATCCTGTTTAAGCTGAAGGAATATGAGTCACTCGTTTCTTTTAAGTGAGAAGTGGGTTTAGAAGTGGGGGACTGGACTACTTGAACATGGATATGGATCCCTGGATGTCTTCTAGAGAATGTCCATTTACAGAGCATGAGAATGATTTAGAACTAAGGCAAAACACACAGGTGATTGCCTCACACCTGTATCCAGCCTGCAAAATGGAAGTGTCCTGAGTCCCAAGCAAGAATCCCAGAATTTCAGTTAAAAGATTTCCATTGAAGGGTGACTTGCTACATTTCTGAGGAAGCCAGTCCACTTTGGAATAGCCCCACTTGATAAGAATCACTTTGAACTGAATAATCTGCCCCTTTGTAACTTGTACCTTTTTCGTGTAGTTTTGACCTTCAGGACCAAGCAGAATAATTTTGTTCAAACACCATTCTCACAACTATTGTATTCCACCGTAGCCCCCCAATTTGCCAGCATTCTCTTCCCTAGTTTCTTCATCCAATCATCATTTGGCATGATTGGGCTCTTCATCATTCTGGTCACTCTTTCCTGGACACTCTCCGGCTTATAAGTGTCTTACAACATGGTATCCCAAAATACGATATTTCATGCCAGTCCCTACAGTATAATCCTAGCAGTTGGGAACTAAACTCCAGAAGATGTGAGATAACGGATTGGCATGGTTCTGAGTGCCCAGTAATCTTTTTGACAGGAAGAGAAAGTAACCCAAGGAAAAAGGAAGGGACAAGAAAATTTGGAATATGAGTTTGAGAATATGTGTGAACAAGTCTAACACAAGAGCATTAAATCTCCTTTTAAAAATTTAATTTGGTGGGGCAGCTTGGTGGTGCAGGAGATAGAGTACTGGCCTTAGAGTCATGAGGACCAGAGTTCAAATATGGTCTCTGATACTAGCTGTGTGGCAAGTCACTTAACCTCAATTGTCTTTAAAAAAAAAAACAACAACTAATTTGCAAAAAAAGTAAAAACTCAAGATTATATTAGAGTTAAAAGGAACCTGAGAGCCTGGCCCAACCTTTCATCCAATACAATAATCCCTGATATGTAATCATCCAGCTTCTATTTGCCTGCTTTAAGGAATGGAAAGTTCACTACTTCGCAAGGCAGTTTATGTATGAATGTCTCCAACTGGTAGAACGTCCTTCCCTATGTTATGGGTTTGGTGCATGCCAAGACCACATTTAAGTCGAGCCAAAATCTACCCCTCAGCACCTTCTAGCCCATGGTGCTTGTTCTATCCTCTGCAGCCACATGGAACACATCAAACACTTCATCCGCATGATTACCCTTAAGATATTTAAAGAGAGGCCTCATGTTCCTACCTGTGGAGGTCTTCTTTTCCCTTTACTTCACATAGTAATTTATCTTATGTCACTTTAAGGCACTTAGTCATGTAATATTCTATAGTAATCCATATTTATGGCTAATCCTCCTTTCTAGACTGTCAGTTTCATAAAGTCAAGTACTAAGTCTTGGCTAAACTTTCTATTTCTGCAATACCTAGGGTAGTAGGTATGTTCTGGGTTCACTATGCCAAAGTCAGGCACTGTATCACCCCATTAAGGCCTAAAGGGTTCCCCTGAGTGGTTTTAGATCTGCCATGGCTATTTTTTTTTTAGAGAATTAGTTGCTAAACATTTACCTGAACAAGTCTGGTCACATGTCAACCTCAGAGGGGAGAAAGCAACACTGTCTCTTAGCATCAGTGAAAGAGTCAAACCAAAAGTGGAGATCCAACCAAGAGAGAAAAAGTCAAAGTCAAGAGAGAATACAAAGCTTACTAAGGCCTTTTGAAGGTGCCCCTAATTCCACAGCTGTAGCCATTCAAAGAGGCTTATGTCTACCCTGGACAGAACTGACCAGATCCATTTACAGAATATCAACACTGCTACTCAGAATGACAATTCCAAATCAACCCAATTAAACAAAGTATTAAATCTAAAAAGTAGGAAATAGGTAAATGTGAGGACATTGACTTTGATTATCACCATTTCAAAGAGATGTTTAGATGATGTAAAACAGTTACCAAAACAAGGTCAAGAGATACCAGAAAAAACAAACCTAGGACAGCAAACCCTCAATCCATTTGCCAAGATAGCAAACATGGCAGGCAAAGGAAGCATTAGTCTTACAAGCTCATTTATACAACATTACAGAGAAGGGTAATAGAATTTTGTGAGTAGTTTCATTTCACAAACAACAAAAAGGAGTTGAAGGAAAAATGAACTTTCAGAAAGCTTGGCTAAACCATGTCACCTGAAGGCATTTGTAGAAGAAACTGAAAGGAAAGCCACAAATAGGCATGAAATGGATTTCCTCTAATAATCACTTCTCTCTATCATAGATGATAGTGGAACCTCCATATCTGGTTCAGTACTTCAGTACCCAATGTGTTTAAAGAGGTGAAAATGATGACTAAAAATTTATTTGGAAGGAGTGGCTGGACGGAACTAATTTGGAATCTGAATTCCATCTATTTTAACCCCTTATTTTACGGATGAGAAATTCATTGTTGATTACGTTAAAGGTGATTTATTTTTTAAAGACCCAAGGACTGGTTCATCAAGATATCTTAAAGACAGGAAGTTTCCAAAAGAATGGAATGGAAAAGGTATTATTACCCAACATCCAAGTGCCTGCTTTTACATCTGTTCTTTGACCAATTAATCTGACTGATACAAATATTTCCTCCAGCAGTACAGAGAGCAAACCATCTCTGCCTTCTCATTCTATGAAATTCCTGTCTACGTCCTCTCATTAGTTTAGCCCTGCTGAGTTATCTTGCAACAAGAGCTATTTGTCGTTCTGGTCTGCTAGATTTTGTGCTATCTATAAGCATGGATATATTCTATGAACCAGTGTTGAATGGATCATCTTTGCAAAAAATTTTTGTACATATTTTTGTGTTTTAATCACAGGGTGGGATCCCTGACTACCAAAGTAAGCAAACAGGGTTGGCTGAAGCAAATTACTTTTAGGACACCTTTTATAGCTGTTTCCTCACACTAGGAGGTGAGCAATATAGTACTTTAAAAAAAAAAAAAAAGCTGCTCAGATACCCAGGGGGCTGATGAATCCCACACTGCTGCTTCAGTCCAGTTAGAAGATGATCCTATAGTCTAGGCTGCATGTGTGCAGGGTTGTGACAACAGCTCCCAGTGTGTCCTCACCTGTTGCTTTGTCTCTTGCTGATTGCCACAGCACTTTGAAGCGAGTAAAAATGTTTTGTTTTGTTTTTTAATGGCATATTTTGACTCACACACAAGTTGAATTTAAGTGAGGCAGAGTTGCATGAAATTGTTGGCCTCATTCTCTCTTCCAGAGTCATTAGAGTCCAGTGGCAAGACAGAAGTCAAGATAACTGGTGGGGGCTCAGGATGAAGTGAATGACCCTGGCATCTTTGCTGTCTAACCGAGCTCTAACAGCCCTGCTTCAAGCTGCCTATTGGAATAAATTATCCTCATCTGCCCATTCCACCAGGGGAAATCTTTACATGCTTGAGATAAACACTGAGCTACTCAAACCTACTGGTTTGAAACTCCTCAGTTACCCTCAAGCTGGTCTAGACAGTCTGCCAAAATGGTTTATGGGGGTGTGGCCACTGTGCATGCTGTAGCTTCTTAGAACCACAGATCAGAGCTGGGTGAATCAGGTGGATGAGAAATCCTGAAAAGAATGGCAGCCCTCACACCAGAGGTACTAGTCTTCCTTGAGCACCTCTATACCCCAAGAGTGCTTTGTACACATACACACACAAATGCACATGCCCCCAAGCAGCTTCCCTAAAGATGCCAGAAATTTCCCATCATCCTTTTGTAGGAAGTGATATTTCCATTAAAATTTAAAAGCAAGTGGGAGAGTTTTAACATAAATCCATAGCTGGGGGTAGGTTTTGATCCAAGGAGGTACTGAAAAAAGAAAGGAAGGAAAGGGTAGAAGAGACTAAGACATTCCCCACTTATTTTGCTGTCCTGGAATCCCCATTTGGAAGGTTCAAGTCAGCAAACATGGTAGACATCCTAGCCTGCCCTCCTGCTTAGTGCATGAGGCCAAGTATTGAGCCTAGCTCAGCTTGCCCATTAATTTACCACCTGTCCACCTATTCATAGCCTCCTCTCCTCCTCACCACCCTACCTCCTCTCATTCTATCTTGACTTCCATTATTATTGCCAATTGTCTACAGACAACATGAATTCATGTATTTCTTTCCTAAAGCCACAAGGGGGCAGCAAGGTCTACTGTCTACATGAGGCTAAACCTAGAAATGAGCTCAAACTTGCAACTGTTCAGTCTGGAAATCAGGTTGGCTCGGCCCCTCACCTGTCATTCACAGCCTACCCCTGTTTCTCTAAGACCCAGACAGAGGTATCCAGATCCTTGGCAACACTTGGCAACAAACTGAGCTCCTTAATTCCAGATGTAGATGGACCTCAACTGCTGGCTAGAGACAAAACCATAAAAACTCATAGTTAAGAGTGTTGTGCTTTCAATCTAGATATAAAGGATGATACTGTAAGAATATGGGAGAGCAAGGAATAGTTTGCCTGTCAGATTTACAGAGAAGGGAAGAATTTATGACCAAACAAGAGATAGAGAGCATTACAAAATGCAAAATGGATAATTTTGATTACATTAAATTGAAAAGGTTTTGTACAAATAAAGCCAGTGTAACCAAGATTAGAAAGAAAGTGAAAAATTGGGAAAGAATTTTTACAACCAGTGTCTCTGATAAAGGCCTCATTTCTAAAATATAGAGAGAATTGAGTCAAGTTTATAAGAATACAAGTCATCCCCCAATTGATAAATGGCCAAAGGATAAGAATAGGCAGTTTTCAGAGGAAGAAATTAGAGATATCTATAAGCATATGAAAAAATGCTCTAGGGGATATAGCCAAGATAGTGGAGTGAAAGCAGGAACTTGTCTGAGCTCTTGCTCCAACCACCTCCAACACATGCAAAATATGACTCTAAACAAATTTTTGAACTACAGAACCCACAAAGTGGTAGAGAGAAACAAATCTCCCGTTGATCACAGCCTGGCAGGCCAGCAGGAAGGGTCTATTGCATCAGGTTGGGAGCAGGGCACAATCCCACATGCTCCACCCGGGCTCAGACTCAGGGCAACCCCAACTAGCAGCACAGACCTCCTTGGAGCAGACTTCAGGAGAGTGAATCACCAGCATCTGTGGTAATTTCCAGACTTCTCAACCCATGAATGCAAAGGTCAGTAGGGAACTCTGTTGGAACCTGGTGAGAGAAGAACACAGTCTAGCCCCTGCCCCCAGGGTGAGAGATGGTGGAGGTGCTGAAGCTGCTGCTGCATGGCTGCCTCCAGAGCTCCTGGCCTGCAGATCATAGGGGAACCAAGCAACCATTCAGACAGTAATCACTCTTGCTTTGACCTGTTTGGATCTGGGTCACTGTCCCGGGTGGTGGTCCTGGGGTGAGAAACATCAGTGTGTCAGAGCTTATGGTGGCTGTAAAGAAGGCACCCTCCTCAGACCTTTGACAATATTTGCAAAAACCCCAGCAATTTGGGACAAAGCTCTACTCTAGAAGCAGAGTTCTACTATGGCAAAGAGCCCAAAAGTCAAATAATTGGCTGGTGAGATGAGCAATCAGAGGAATCACAATCAGATCATAGAATCCTTTTTGGGAGACAAAAAGAATCAAAACATGGATCCAGAAGAAGACAACAAAGTCAAAATTCCTGCATCAAAAACTTCCAAGAAAAATATGAATTAGTTACAGGCCATGGAGGAGCTCAAGAAGGATTTTGAAAATCAAGTAAGAGAAGTAGAGGAAAAATTGGGAAGAGAAATGAGAATGATGCAAGAAAATCATGAAAAGCAAGTCAACAGCCTGCTAAAGGAGACCAAAAAAAAAAATGCTGAAGAAAATAACACCTTGGGGGCGGCTAGGTGGCACAGCGAGTAGAACTTCGGCCCTGGAGTCAGAAGGACCTGAGTTCAGGTCCGGCCTCAGACACTTAACACACACACAAACAAAAAAACCTAGCCATGTGACCTTGGGCAAGTTACTTAACCCCAATTGCCCTCCAAAAAGCAAAGCAAAACAAAACAAAACAAAACAAACAAACAAAAAAAAAAACTTAAAAAATAAATTAATTCAAATGACAAAAGAGGCCCAAAAAGTCAATGAGGAGAAGAATGCCTTAAAAAGCCAAATCTGCCAGATGGAAAAGGAATTTCAAAAACTCACTGAAGAGAATAATTCCTTAAAATTAGATTGGAGCAAATAGAAGCTAATGACTTTATGAGAAATCAAGATACTATAAAACAGATCCAAATAAATGAAAAAAATAGAAGGCAATGTGAAATATCTCATTGGAAAAGCCACTGACCCAGAAAATAGATCCAGGAGAGATAATTTAAAAATTATTGGACTGTTTGAAAGCCATGATCAATAAAAGAGCCTAGAAATCATCCTTCAATAAATTCTCAAGGAAAATTGCCCATATTTTTTTGCCCAAAATTTGCCCACATATTCTAGAACCAGAGGGCAAAATAGAAATTGAAAGAATTCACTGATCACCTCTTGAAAAAGATCCCAAAAAGAAAACTCCTAGGAATATCATAGCCAAGTTCCAGAGTTCCCAGGTCAAGGAGAAAATAATACAAGCTGTCAGGAAGAAACAATTTGAGTATCATGGAAACACAACCAGGATAACACAAGATCTAGCAACTTCTACATTAAAGAATCAAAGGGCTTGGAATATGATATTCTGGAGGTCAAAGGAGGTGGGATTAAAACCAAGAATCACCTACCAAGCAAAACTGAGTATAATGCTTCAGAGGAAAATATGGTTATTCAATGAAATAGAGGACTTTCAAGCATTCTTGATGAAAAAACCAGAGATGAATAGAAAATTTGACTTTCAAATATAAGAAGCAAGAGAAGCATGAGAAGGTAACCAGGAAAAAGAAATCACAAGGAACTTATTAAAGTTGAACTATTTCATTCCTACATGGAAAAACAATAATTGTAACTCATAAGACTTTTCTCAGTATAAGGACAGTTGAAGAGAATGTGTGTGTGTGTGTGTGTGTGTGTCTGTGTGTGTGTAATGTATACATACATATGTATGTACAGGATGTTGTATGTATGTATAAATACATATGTAAGTGTGTGTATATGTATGTACATGTACACATAGACAGAGGGCACAGGATCAGTTGAACAGGAAGAAATGATATCTAAAAAATAAAATTAAGAGGTGAGAGAGAATATAAAGGGAGGAGAAAGGGAGAGATAGAATAAGGTAAACTATCTCATATAAAAGAGGCAGTAGAAAACTTACAATAGAGAAGAAGAGCAGGAAGGTGAAAGGGAATGGGTCAACCTCACTCTCATTGGATTTGGCTTAAGGAGGGAATAACATACACATTCAATTGGGTATCTTACCCTAAAGGAAAGTAGGGGGGAAGGGGATAAGAGGGGGGATGATAGAAGGGAGAACAGATTGGGGGAGAGGGTAGTTAGAATCAAACACTTTTGAAAAAGGACAGGGTCAAAGTAGAAAATAGAATAACTAGGGGTGGGATAGAATGGAGGGAACTATAGTTTGTCTTTTACAACATAACTACTGTGAAAACGTTTTACATACCCACACATGTACAACCTATATTGAATAGTTTGTCTTCCCAGTGGGGGTGGGTGAGGAGGGAAGAAGGGAAAGAATCTAAAAATCAAGGTTTTAAAAACAAATGTTTAAAAAATTGTTTTTTACATGGAATTGGGAAATACGATACACAGACACTGGGGTATAGAAATCCATCTTGCCCTACCAAGAGAGTTGGGGGTAGGGGGAGAATATAAGAGAGAACAGATTGGGGGAAGGGGTATTCAGTAGGCTTGCTATCTTGGGGTAGATGTAGGGGAAAGATGGGGAGAAAATCTGTAACTCAAAACCTTATGGAAATGAATGTTGAAAATCATAAATAAGTAAACAAATGAACGAATGAATAAACAAACGAATGAATGAATAAAAACCAAAAAAACTCTCTAAATCACTATTGATTAGAGAAATGCAGACCAAAAAAATTCTGAGGTACCATATCTTGCTGGTCAGATTGGCTAAGATGACAAAACAGGAAAATGATAAATGCTGGAGAGGGTGTGGGAAAATTGGAATACTAATGCATTGTTGGTGGAGTTGTGAACTGATCCAACCATTCTGGAGAGCAATCTGGAACTATGCCCAAGGGCTATCAAAACATGATTCAGCAAGACCTCTTCTAGGGCTGTATCCCAAAGAGATCATAGAAGTGGGAAAAGATTCTGTATGTACAAAAATATTTATAGCAGCTCTTTTTGTGTGGCAAAGAATTGGAGATCAAGGGGATACCATCAATTGGGAAATGGCTAAACAAATTGTGGTATATGAATGTAATGGAATACTATTGTGCTATAAGAAATAATGAACAGGCAGATTTCAGAAAAACCTGGAAAGACTTACATGAACTGAAACTGATTGAAATGAGCAGAACCAGGAGACATTGTAGACACTAACAGCAACATTGCGCAGTGATCAACTTTGATAGATTAGCTTTTCTCAGTAATACAATGATCTAAGACAATTCCCAAAAACTCATTATGGAAAATGCTATCCACATCCAGAAAAAGGAACTATGGAGTCCAAATGTAAACAAAGCATACTATTTTCTCATTTTTTGTCTGTTTTTTCTTTGTTTTGGTTTTTCTCTTTTGTTCTGATTGTTCTTTCACAACATGATTACTGTGGAAATATATTTACTATGATGGCACATGTATAGCCTATGTTAGATCATATGATATTTTTACAAGGGGAAGAGGAGGGAGGAAGAAAAAAATGGAACTCAAAATCTTGTAAAAGTGAATGCTGGAAAAAAAAATGAATTTAATCAACAACAAAAAAGACTGACCCATAATCCCAGCCACAGAGTGATCTCTTACTCTTATATTGATTATGTCTCCTACCTTAAACATAGACTGACCTCTAACCCTTGCCTCAGACTAATGCTAGTCATAGACTAATGTCTCTATCTGTGATCATAATGTGACACCTAGCCATAGCTACTGATTGGTCCCTAATCCCAGATGCATGATTTTCCCTCACTCTGGGCACAGATTGACTCTTCCCTTCCCCCAAACACTGGGGTCCTTACCGTAGGAAGGGAGGAATGGGTCTTCACCTCTTAAATCAGAAAAAATGCATAGAAAATAAGGTATTTAGAAACTTTTGTATAATATAGCTATGTCCTGTTCCCCATGGGCAAGTAATAACTAGAGAATGGTAGGCAAGGAGCCCTGGAGAAATGTGCAAAGTTTGCAGAGATTAACTCAATAAAGGCCATGGATTAACCTATATCTCAGACCATCAAGTGATCCCTAATTTGATCTTCTAACTCTGACCAGAGGCTGACCCCTAACCCCGGTCTGAAACCTGGCTACACACTAACCCTCAATTTTTTTCCAAAGACCAACTCCTAACCTTAGTGAAAAATCAAATCCTGAGTCTGGATATAGATTTAGCCTTTGCCCCAGTCATAAACTGGGCCCTACAAGTCAGTACATTCAACCTTTTTTTCCTTCTTTTCACTAATTCCTCCACAGCTGGGATGCTGGATTTGGAATCAAAGGACCCAAAGGAGTTGGCAAGGAAGGATCCTGTAGATAGCATTCAATGGGATGAACAGGGAAACGTTAGCCACAAATGAAATTTCTAAGCAAAGGACTTCCTCCCTGTAGCTCATACCACAACCTAGACAGCTGCCTACTCAGCCTACATAGAGGACATGGGAATGTGAACTAGCCACCAAGATAAAATAGCATGGGCACCTTGGGATTCCTCCTTCCCATGGCTGCTCTCTGGCCCTTTCTCTCCACTTCGAATCCTCCATCCCCCTCCTGGACAAACTCCAGACAAGTGGAGTCACTGAAGTCCCTGCTGTTTGTTCTCTTCTGTCCTGTCCTGTCCCCTAGCACTCCCTTCTCTGGTCTCAGATGGCTTCCTCCTCTCCCTCTTACAGGCCACGGCTTCTCTGCATGTTAAGCAGTTTAATTTCACGCAAGATTAACGGCCATATTATTACCAAATAGAGTCCCTCTCCCTTGTCTCCTCTGCCACCCACTTACTCCCCCAGTAGAAGACCCCCCTAGGAAAGCCCCAGGGATGGCAGAGTAGGAGAAGGAGGGAGAGGACAAGGAGAAGAGTAGCCTTAGGGATGCCAGGCAATTCAACAATTTGGCACTCAGACTCCACATTTTCATCCTCAGCAAAATCGAGAGGAAAAGACAGCCCAGAAGGGATGATGTGTATGAGCTGGTCAAGAGCTGAGACAGAGATGCAACCAGGCATCCCATGGGAAAGGGAGAGAGAGAGAGAGAGAGAGAGAGAGAAAGAGAGAGAGAGAGAGAGAGAGAGAAGGAAAGGAAGGGAAGGAAGGAAGGAAGGAGGGGGGGAGAGAGGAGGATAGAAAAACTGAAGCAGCTGCTATCTTAGAGGGAAGAGAAGAGCTCAAATACAATGTGTCACGAATTCAATAGACATCCTTGTGTGTGGGTACAGAACTACCCACAAGGCTAAATGACTTTACCACGGTCACACAGGTAGCACGTGGAGTTGCTGGTCCTTGAGCAGACCACTTCTGGCTTCCTGTCTATACAAGACTAGTGGACTACATTGAACAAAGCCATACACCTCCCTGGACAAGTGTCCAGGTTGAGCCAACCACTTCCCACCCCAACCTAGACAAGTACGAAGAACATTCCCAAGCAGATAAAGGAAACCAGATTTCCCAGGATACCACAGATGCTTCCAAACTTTACTGTGGAGCCCAATTCTTTCTCTCTTTTAAGTCACTTAACGAGTCTTTGCCACATTAGAATGATGAATGGGTAGTTGTATATCAAAGTCTGCCCCACTCCATCCCACCTGATCTCCACTTTGCCATCCCTGCAAGCAGTCCCACTCAACTGTATCAGATTGTATGTAGTTATGGCTGGGACTACCAAGGTTCACATAATGACCAATGGCCACAGACCCAGTTCCATTTATTAAACCTTCATTTACTTATCTTCTCCTAAATCTATTTTCTCCATGAAGCCAGACCTAATTACATAGAACCAAGGTCTTGGTGATCAATAACTCTCCACTAAGCCACTTTCCTTCTTTGATTCTCCCTTCCACACACACCTTTGCATAAGGATATGTGAATGTGTGCCTCATGTATGGGGTCTTTCTGATGTTAGAACATGCACAGGTTGCTCCCAATTTTCTGCACTAATGGATCATATAAAATCATAGTGAAGCCCCTAAATTATTTCTATGGGCATCAGATGATCAATTACATTTAATAAACATTTAGTAAGAGCCTTGAATAGCAATTGTTTCCATTTTGGCCAGAAATCCTAAGGGTCTTTCCCTCCCAGATAGATTTTTTTTAACTAGGTAAAGAGGCCATTCTCTACCTAATTTCTTACCTAGTCTTAATCATTGAATGGGCATTCTCTCAGTCAAACTGAGACCTGGGAAAGACCTTAGTTTAAAAAGGCTAAGATCTCCCATATCACCTCCCTGATGCCATGGTCCTCTTGGAGAATGAAGGATAAAACAACAACAAATTGTATATTATATAAAGGTTCTAAAATAAGCACTGGGGACACAAAGCCAAAAATGAAATAGTTCCTGCTGCCCTCAAGGAGCTTACATTCTACTAGGATATAACTCAAAAAATGAATAAATGAATAAATACTCATTATATACAAAAGCCATTCTTTTTTAATTTAAGAGGGAGCATGCACTAACAATTAGGGTCTCTCAACTTGTTTTGTTATATTTTGATAACAATATGTCAACATAATTGGTTTTCTCTGTAATCCTATGTGTTTTGTTTCATGCATTAAAAGACATTATTCTGAGAAGGGGTCCATAGGTTTCATCAGGTTTCCAAAGGGGGTCCTCAACACAAAAAGTGTTAAGAATACTTGAACTAGGGTAATAAGGAAAGGCCTTGTTCCTAATCTCAAAAGGTAGCATCTGAGTTATACTTAGAAGGAAACAAGTGATTCCAGATGGCAGTGATGATGAAGTACATTCCAGACCTGGGGGAACTATCTTAGCAACATGGAATGTCACCTACAGGTATCAGCTAAGAGGACAATTTGGCTACATAATGGGGAACTGGTCGATGAGGGCTTAGTCCTTAGAGCATTTAAAATATTCACTTCGGGGGCAGCTAGGTGGCACAGTGAATAGAGCAGTGACCCTGGAGTCAGGAGGACATGAGTTCAAATCTGTCGTCAGACACTTGACACTTACTAGCTGTGTAACCTTGGGCAGGTCACTTAACCCCAATTGCCTTGCCTTTCCCCCTCCAAAAAAAAAAAAATATTCACTGCAGCATAGGGAACTTTGGGACCTCCTTCCAGCCAGAAATGACTGAGTACTGTGTGGTGATAAATGTTCAGGTTAGCTTGAGAATCTGAAGGACTGACAAAGGAACTGGGCTGCTTGGTTAGCAAGGAGGGACATAACTCCCTCTTAGCCTTTTTTGTGCTTCTTTCTTCACTGGAGACTTTTGAATTAGGGGGATTGACTTAGCCTCAATTTGTCCATAAAAGCAAGGTGCCTTTTAGTTGTTGTTTTTTTAATCCCTTTATGTTTATTTTTTCCTGTTCTTAGGTAAATGAATATACAGAGGTCAAACAGCCAAGTTTATGACCTCATGAGCTTTGAAAAGTTAGAACCACCACAGATGCCCTCAGCAACCAGAAGCACCAGTATAGAGCATGAGAATTGGGAGCACCAGTAGCTGAGTCCAGTCCTGAGGAGTGACCTGCTTGACTCAGCTCAGCAGTAAATCAACCAGACAGCAGAGATACCACATCCTGCAAGGGCCAAGCCCAGGTGACTTAGGGAGCAACTCATCATACACAGAAGTGAACTTGGTGAGGGCTCCACAAAAGTAGAAAAGGACTCCCAGGACCAAGAAGCACCTCTCAGCTGTGTGGCTTTGACATGGGCTCTTCATTACTACAGGTTCTTCAAGTCTGTGTCCACTCTCTCTAAGGACAGAATATGTGGAAAGGGGAGAGGGTGCCCCAGTTTGGTGGGGGCAGGGGGAGATTGGTAACTTCTATCTTTTCTATACCTTCTCAGTAAATATCCCTTTGTAAAAATTAATTGGCACCATCTGATCAATCAGTATTGGGGGCTCACAAGCACTAATAGGGGGAGCACCACACCTCAGAATTACCCACTAGAACCCTAAGGCCAGCTGTAGGCAGCTGCCCTCTGGGGACCCAACTTGCAAGTGCCAGTCAGGGTTGGGAGAATGAGTCTAGCGGGAGTGGTACAACTGGAATAAAGAGCAGGGAAAGGGAAGTAACAGAAATAAGGCAAGGTGTATGGCAGCCATATTACAGAGGTTCTTTAAATTCAAGGCTAAGAATTGGATATTTCATCCTAGGAAGTTAATGACTATTTCTGAGTAGCAAAGTAACATAATCAGACCCGTGTTTTAATAACATCATTTGTGCCCAGATAAATGATCAGAAATGGGTCATAGTCATCCATTTTGACAAATCTTGGGTGGTAATATCTGAAATATGTAACAGGACATGAGACGAATGGGTAGAAAAATCGCCACTGTTCCTTTACTCAACCCTTTGGAAAGTTGTTGGGGCTCTGTGATTGATAACCAAGTTCTTCCCATTCCTACAAGAGGATCATAGGAAAGAGAGAGGCAAGATGTAAGGAAGGGAGTCCTGAGGTGGGGGGAAGATGTAAGGGAGAGAGGGAAGAAGGAAATGGAGAAGGGAATGGAGGAGCCATAAGAGAGAAAACAACACTAGGAAAATGCAAGCCAAGCTCAAGCTCTAGCAACAGTATGTCCCCACCAGAGATACTTACCTTGAGAAGATAATAGACTTCTCTGTCGTTACTGTTGCCAGAGAAACAAATAAATACCTCAGGCCTCCTTGGCTGGAAATCCCCAAATACTAGTAGGTTTCTATTCTTACTCTGTTACTGAATGATTACCCACCCTACAGCACCTGTGAGTCAAAAGCATCACTCCTTGGATGACGAGCAGCTGGTTCATCTTCAGAACATTTAATTTCCCCTCCTTCAGAAAGAGACTCACATTTGTTGCTTTTGTTGAGTTGCTGAGTTATTTTTTAGGCACTTCTAACCCTTTGTGACCCCTTTTGGGGCTTTCTTGGCAAAGATAATGGAGCAGCTTGCATTTCCTTCTCTGTTTGACAGATGAGGGAACAGAGGTGAAGTTAAGTGACTAGGCCAGGGTCATATAGCTAGTAAGTGTCTGAGGCCAGATTTTAACTCAGGAAGAGGAGTCTTCCTGACTCCAGGTCTGTCACTCTGTCCACGTTTGTTTTTAAATCTGTGTTAAATGATCTCATTTTCTAGTCCTATATGTAACATCTTTACAACTTCCAACTGTAAGACAAATGATGCTAGCACACAGGAGGGCTGCTAGCACAGGTTTACTCTTGATCTGCTCAGACATGAAGGACACTAAGACAGCTTCAGAGGGGTTAATAATCTCATTTTGTTCTAGTTTAGTCTTCTCAAAGGGGTTTCTGATAATGGGAGCATCAGCTCCAACAGCATTCCCTAATCATCCTTTTCATGGGGCCGGCATGAAGGGGGGAGAACTACTCCTATGTCTCAATGGGATCAGTCAAGACAGGCACAGCTTGTATACTCCCCTTAATCCCCTCAAGGCTAAATGGGGGCCGATTAAGGCAAATACAGATTCCCCCCAAACCTTGATGGGGACCAATCAAGACACACACACACACACACACACACACACACACACACACACACAGCATTCCAGCTTGTGCATTGAACTCTAAGGGTTCCCCACTCACTGACCAGTGCCCACCTGCTTTATAGGGCAACCAAGAAGGCATATGGCCAGCAATAGCCTCAAAAGTTTATATTATCTCACTATTATATCTCACTGTGCAGTGGCAGTGGATATTTAAGCACAAATGTTTATATTATTTATCATTATATAATGCTAAGAAAATGTGGTGGAGGGGCGGCTAGGTGGCACAGTGAGTAAGAGCGCCGGCCTCGGAGTTGGGATGACCCGAGATCGAAACCAGCCTCAGAAAATGATCACCCACACATAAATAATGATTAGCCATGTAACCTTGAGCAAGTTACTTGACCCCAATTGCTTAAAAAAAAAAAAAAAAGAAAATGTGGTGGAGATGTTTACAAGTCATGAGCCTGGGAAATAGAGATTATTATGGGCATGGATCCTGGGAAACTAAACTCTAAGAAAGAATAACAAAAGTCCACCTTATGCACACTAAAATCCACCGTACTTACACCAACCTTGTGACATGGGTCAGAATTTTCCTCTAACTCGAGTTTTTTTTCTCTTCTTGGTCTTCATACTAGGTGCCAAATTCCAAGGTAGAATAATTATGAGTGAGAGTCAAATCAAGCATTTGAACATTCTTGTAAATAGTTAAAATGGAGTAAAGATCAAAGCCATGAGAACTGAAGAGGTTAACGAACTATGAGGCCAGGGTGTTTGAGGGGATGTCAACATAGATATTATTGGAGTTCCAGGTATGTGATAGATCAGAGGTTGGGTTTAAAATAAAGATCCATGCACTGGAATCCTTGAGGAAAGAGGGAAAATGGCTCAGAGACCAGTAGATGATTATTTCAATGACTTAGATAGGATGATAAAAATAGATAGTAACCTGTGACTCAAAGGTTATTTGCATCAGACTTTCCTCATTGGTGGATTGATTAATCAATGCTCTAAGCCTTCATGAAGGGTAGTATTAGTGAGATGTTGAGAGAACAGAAATCCTGGTCTTTGGACTTCAAAAGAGAAGATACATAGTTTTAAATTCTCTTCAGGTCCCTGAAGGGAGAAAAAGACTCCAGAAGGAAGTTAGCATCTTCAACCATGCCCCTATCCCCAGTTTACTATATTAGAGACTTCAGGTAATTTTCTTTTGGGTGAAATCTGAGATTGTCTTCTCATGGTTGAGCTGAGTTATCTCACTCCCAATGGGAGAACTCATTCTGTTCTGCATTGTTCTGTATTGTAAGGTAAATTCTCATATGTGTATCTTCTCTGATTTCTCTTTTGCTATCAGCTTGGATGAATGGGTTTATTACCTATTTGCTATGTATGTTTATTACAGAACTGGCATTTTGTGGGAAGGGAGTCAAGCCTTGAATATATAGCTTGGGGCCTTCCTTCCCTTTCAAGGAATGGTGATTAGGAACAGAGCTTAAACCTAAAAATTATTTCCCCTAGATCAACATTATTTAAGGGGACAAATAGATGTAATTCTAGCTTTAGTATCCCCTCTCTCTGAGGAGAGCAGAGTGACCACTCTCTGACCCTAACCTCCTCCGCCCTCCCTGGCAGGAAGCACTCTTGGAGAATGGTGGGGAGAGGAGACTATAGAGATATGTATTCTTGCCTCCCTGTGAGTCACATCTAGACAGATCCACATGGACACACATAAACAACAGGGGCACATAGCCTACCCACATATCCCTTATAGAATGAACCTCAGAGAAGGAGAGATTTCTTGGGGATGGTAGAAAAGGTATAGAATGGAAGTTGGGGGGGTAAGGATCAATAACTGTTTATTCCTTTTGGTTCATTATTCCAGGGGACATCAGAAAGGGTACTTAAGAGTCAGTACCTGGGGATGCAAAGTCTTCTTGGGGAAGTCAAGTTTCCATAGCATAAAACAATGGAAAACTGTGAAGGGAAGATATCCAGGTTCATGGAGTTTGTTAACAATGGAGTGAAGATGATTTCAGTTGGAACAACAAAATTGGAGGGTAGAGATGGATATGGACTATGGATGAGATAGAGCTTAGATGGATAGGGCTAAGTATCGAAAGAGATGGGAGAACACTTTCACAAAGATAAAGACATACACATCCCTACTCTCTCTCTCTCTCTCTCTCTCTCTCTCTCTCTCTCTCTCTCTCTCATGCGCGCGCGCACACACACACACACACACACACACACACACACACACACACACACACACACATCAGTAAGGCAGTAGGGAAGGCATTACTGAGGCAAACTGAGTTGAGGTTGAAGAGGAAAGCTGGCCTAGAGGTAAAAATTTAAAGACCAGACAGAGAGCATCTGCTCACTAATTGGACTCAGAGAGGTGTCCCACATGTACTTGGGAGAGCTAACAATCATATGCCTTTAAGGATACAATTCAGTTCAATCCAATTAGTGTTTATTAAGGTCCTCCTGTGTATACAGGCCATACTGGCTTACCCTTTGAAAGAGACACAAGGAAAAAGAAACATGGTCTCTACACCCTGGGAGCTCCCAGGCTGAGTCGAGTTGCAAGAAAGAATAGCACATAAGAAACAAGAAGAAAGCAACACAGGACAGGAGGTGACTTGGCTGAATGTAATCAAACATTGGAATATACCAACTACTAAGCTCTGTGAGTGGCTGAGAAGAGGAGAGGACACTGGCCAAATGGTCCAAGAGAAGCAGGGATTTGAACCAGGCCATGAAGGATGGGTAGGGTTTGGTGGAAAGGGAGGAGATGGGCCATGACCACCATCTGTGCTGGCTGCAGTCAAAGTGCAGGTGCCCAAGGCAGCAACCCCAAAAGTCGGGGCTCCAGGTTTGTCAAAGATGATTCAGCTCCCTTTGTTTCAGCTGGTTACTGCAATTGTATTCAGTTACTCCTACACCATTGGAGAAATAGTTCACAGTAGAGTAGACAAAATGCTGGACCTGGTTATAGGATCAGGGGCAAAATCATTCCCCCTTTCTGAGCCTCAGTTGGCTCATCTGTGAAATAAAGATAGTGATGACCACTGGGGCTCATGAGATAATGAGGCAGCTAGGAGGCAATAGAGAGAGCATTGGGCCTGGACTACGGAAGACCCAAGTTCAAATCTGACTTCATTACTAGCTGTATGAGCAAGGCATTTGGCTTTTTTTTTTTTTTTTGGAGGGGGAAGGGGAGGGCAATTGGGGTTAAGTGACTTTCCCAAGGTCACATGGCTAGTTTTTGTGTTAAGTGTCTGAGTCTGGATTTGAACTCAGACCCTCCTGACTCCAGGGCCAGTGCTCTGCTCACTGCACCACCTAGCTACCCCCTCATTTGGCTTTTCTTTTTTTTTCTTTTTTCTTTCTTTTTTTTTTCCAATTTTCTTTTTTTTTTTTTTAAAGCAATTGGGGTTAAGTAACTTGCTTAAGGTTAAGTCATTATTTATGTGTAGGTGCTCATTTTCTGAGGCCGGATTTGATCCCAGGTCATCCCAACTCTGAGGCCAGCGCTCTTACTCACTGCGCCACCTAGCTGCCCCTCGTTTGGCTTTTCTAAGCCTCAGTTTCCTCATCTGTAAAATTGTGATAGTAATAGCACTTACCTCACAGAGTTGTGAGGATCAGATGAGATACTTGTAAATCAGCTAAGCACATCTGGAGCATAGCAGATCTGATGTAAATGCAAACAATTGTTGTCAATCAATCAGCAAGGATCAATTAGGCTCCTACTGTGTAACAGGCTCTGGGGATAGAAGGTCAAAGACAGAAAGAATCTCTGCTTGCAATGATTCTACATTCTAAAGGGGGAGAGAAACACATACACGCATATACATGTGCATGCACACACAGAGATCATAAATATAAAACAAATAAATACAATTATATGCAAAGTCCTCAAATGCAAGGTGATTTGGGAGAGAGCAGTTGGGGGAAGGGATCACGAAAGGCTTCATAATCTAAATAATACACTTTGCAAACATTGGTGTGTTTATAAATGTGAGGGTTATTTATTTGGGGTTGGTTTTTTTAACCCCTTTCTCAGCCCTAGGGTCTCAGTGTTTTGCTCCAAACTTAGGCCCAGATTTTAGGTTTATCCTTATTCTCCTTTCCACTGGGGTCTTGTCTTCTCAGCCACAGGAAAGAATTGCCCTTTCCCAGGTCCAAAGAAATCCCCTGCCCCAAGTGGAATTCAATAATGTCATCATCAATAATCTTGTCAGAATAAATCTAATCCTTCTCCACATGACTGCCCTTCTAACATTTAAAGAAAGGAATCATTCATTGTTCAAGGCTGATTTGGAAAATCTTCAGGGGGGTGTCCCATTTTAAGTAAGGACATCCTCTTTGGGCTCCGGTATGGATTTCCTTCCTTCTCCATCCATGCTAACAACCTTCTCTCTTTCAAGAAGCTCCCTCTGTCCATGCATCCCTTTCCACTGTTGGTCAGTCCCTCCCAGAACCTTTGTTTTTTAAGGAAATAGCCATGCCTTCCAGGTTCATTCCTCTCTGGGCTGTTTTCCTGACTCTTTGGACTTCTGTGTCCACCATGCACCTGCAGCCTTCCGCCCTGGGCCATCCCCTCACTTCTCCCTTTTTTCACCCCTCTATACCAGTTTTCAATTTCCTAATACTGTCTTGTCCCATTAGAATTTAAGTGCCTTAGGGGCGGCTAGGTGTCGAAGTGAGAAGAGCTCGGCCCTGGAGTCAGAAGGACCTGAGTTCAGATCCAGCATCAGACACTTAACACACACACAAATAAAAACCTAGCCGTGTGGCCTTGGGCAAATTACTTAACCCCAATGGCCCTCCAAAAACAAACAAACAAACAAAAAAGAATTTAAGTGCCTTCAGTTCAGAGACTGTCTTTTTGCTTGCATATTTGTTCCCAGTGCTCAGCATGGTGCCTGGCATATAATAAGTCAACACTTAATAAATTCTTGTTGCCTTACTTGATTTTTCACTGAGATTGACCAGGATGCCTTGAGTACATGCCATACAAAAACAGTTTTCTCTTCTTAGTAGAGAAGAAAGCAACAAATGAGCAAACCATCCCCTCCACTGTCTATTATCATTGCTTTTCTCCCATATAACTTAAAAAAACCCAACAACTTTTTTGTTATCCTTTGCACTTTGTCACCAGCTTCAACATTTCTTTTTTTTTTTTTTGGCTTTTTTGGAGGGCAATTGGGGTTAAATGACTTGCCCAAGGTCACACAGCCGGTTTTTGTGTTGTGTCTGAGGCCGGATTTAAACTCAGATCCTCCTGACTCCAGGACAGGTGCTCTACTCACTGTGCCACCTAGCTGCCCACAGCTTC
The DNA here is from genome assembly GCA_011680675.1 of Gymnobelideus leadbeateri. Lineage (NCBI taxonomy): Eukaryota > Metazoa > Chordata > Mammalia > Diprotodontia > Petauridae > Gymnobelideus > Gymnobelideus leadbeateri. The sequence goes on along the minus strand of WOXC01004751.1, from coordinate 188,208 downwards.
AATATTTCTGACACCCTTCTTATGCTGCTTTGCCATGCTTTATTCTTCCTTAGCTGATCTTATTTCTGTCTTCTGTACATGTCTTTTAAAAATTCAAGTCATCTGGTGAAATCCTTGTACCTGCATATGTGTCTTTATGTCTGGAGCTACAGAACCCACAAAATGACACAGAGAAGCTAACCTCCCACTGATGACAGCCCAGCAACCTGGCAGGGAGCGGCCAGCACAGCACCATGGGAGCAGACCCCAGCCCCCTCTTCCCCCCTCCCCCAGCCAGAGGTTTTAGCCCCAGGGTGGGCCTGACCAGCCACTGGTTGGAGGGACTCCAGAGCACCAGCAGCTGTGGCATTTCCAGAATTACCAACACATAGATGCCAACGACAAAGTGAGCGGTCAGTGCAGTATGGACTTTGGAGCCAGTAGTTGGGAGTGCATTGGCTTTTGCCCCCAGGGTGAGAAGTGGCTGAGATACCACGGCCCTGCAACCACAGTCACAAGTGGCTGCTTCAGCCCCTGGCCTACAGATTGTAGGGGGACCAAGCAACCAGTCTGAGAGGTAATCACTCTTGCTTTAACCTGCTTGGATCTGGATTGCGGTCTAGGGTGGAGGTCTTGGGGTGTTGGACCAGCTTGTCAGAGAGTATGGAGGCTTCAGAGAGGGCACCCAACTAATACTTCCAGCAGCTGAAAAAACCCCAGGGTTTGGGACAGAAGCTCCCATGTCTGGTGGCAGTGACCTACTGTGGCAAAAAGCCCAAAAATCAAGTAATTGAGTGGCAATATGACCAGGCAAAAGAAGCAAAGCAAACAAGAATCCAACATTAGACTCCTATTTTGGGGACAAAAAGGATCAAAGCATGGAACAGGAGGAAGACAGTAAAGTCAGAACTCCTACACCAAAAGCTTCAAAGGAAAATACAAGCTGGTTACAGGCCATAGATGACCATAAGAAGCAGATAAAAGAAGTAGAAGAAAAATTTGGAAGAGAAATGAGAATGATGCAAGAAAATTATGAAATGAGAGTCAACAGCCTGACTGAGGAAAATAATGCCTTAAAAATAGACTAACTCAAATGGCAAAAGAGGCTCAAAAATGCAATGAGGAGAAGAATGCCTTAAAAAGCCAAATTTGCCAGATGAAAAAAGAATCTTAAAAGCTCACTGAGGAGAATCATTTCTTCAGAATTAGACTGGAGCAAATGGAAGCTAATGACTTTATAAGAAATCAAGATGCTGTTAAACAGATCCAAACAAATGAAAGAATAGAAGGCAAAATGAAATATCTCATGGGAAAAATCACTGACCTGGAAAATAGATCCAGGAGAGATAATTTAAAAATTATTGGACTACCTGAAAGCCATGATCAAAGAAAGAACCTAGAAATCATCCTCCAAGAAATTCTCAAGGAAAACAGCCTTGATGTTTTAGAAAAAGAGGGCAAAATGAGGTTGAAAGAATCTACCAATCACTTCCTGAAAAAGAAAACTCCTAGGAATATTATAGTTCTGGGATTTCCAAATCAAGGAGAGAATATTACAAGCAGCCAGGAAGAAACAATTTGAATATTGTGGAAACACAATCAGGATAATGCAGGATCTGGCAGCTTCTACACCGAGGGATTGAAGGGCCTGGAATATGATATTCTGGAGGTCAAAGGAGCTGGAATTAAAACCAAGAATCACCTACCCAGCAAAACTGAGTATCATGTTTCAGGGGAAAATATGGTCATTCAGTGGTTTAAAGGACTTTCAAGTATTCTTGAAGAAAAAACCAGAGTTGAATAGAAAATTTGACATTCAGATACAAGAAGCAAGAGAAGCATGAGAAGGTAAACAGGGAAAAGAAATCATAAGGAACTTATTAAAGTTGAACTATTTACATTCCTACATGGAAAAATGATAATTGTAACTGATGAAACTTTTCTCAGTATGAAAATAGTTGAAGGGAATAGAAAAATACATACATATATATATCTCAGAGGATATATGGGCATATGAATACATATGTGAATGTGTATATGTTTACAGGTATACATAGATAGAGGGCACAGTACAAATTTAAAAGGGATAATACTTAAAAGGTAAAATTAAGAGGTGAGAGGAATATAATGAGAGGAGATGGGGAGAGACAGAATAGGGTAAACTATCTCATATAGAAGAGGCAAGGGAAAATGGTTACAATGGAGGGGAAGAACAGGAAGGCATAAGGGAATGGGTCAACCTTACTCTCATTGAATTTGGCTCATGGAGGGAATGACATGCACACTAAATAGGGTATCTCACCCTACAAGAGAGTAGGGGGGAAGAGGATGAAGGGGGGATGATGGGAGGGCAGGCTGGGGGGGGAGGGAAGTTGGAGGCACCCAGTTTTGAAAAGGGACAGGACCAAAGTAGAGAATAGAACAAGTGGGAGGTAGGTTAGGAGGGAGGGAAATATAATCGATCTGCTACAATATACCTATACTGTGGTAATGTTTTGCATTAGCTACACATATCCAACCTATTAAAAAAAAAAGCCAGAAAAAAAAGAAAGGGATATTTACTAAGGAGGTACAGTAAACACAGTTGGTACAAAACACCCCCCTCAAAAGTCTCTGTCATATTCTCCCATAAATATATATAGTGAAAAATGTATACATACACATATACACACACACATACACACACATACATACATACGTACATAGCCAAGGGGAAAGTGGGCTCAAGCTTAGAGACCACATGTAGCCAAAGTGGTAACAGCTCCTGGGTGCTTCGAGTTCTTTTTCCATTTTGGAGGCACTTGGTCCATTCTCCTTTAGGCATAATGTAGTCTCTTTGCTGGGTTCCTTGCACAGCCATGAGTCCAGGCTGTCCTTGGCTCCCAGTATTGTAGACATTAATGACAGATGATCTAGGGACACAATTTAGGACACAACAAAGGCAAGATAAGAGCTACTGCTATCTCCTGGGTGTTATGATACTAGGACACTAATGAGAAAATGAGAAATTCAAAATCTTCTGGACCCTTCAAAGCTAGAAGGTCCTCTTCCTGTCTGAGGCCAGTAGGTTAGGGAGTGAGGAATCACCGAGGCTGATAACTTGCACCAGTCCTTGTACTTTACGCATCCACACAACTTGCCCAGGGTTCAGCTTTGGGAGAAACCTGACTTCTCAACAGGAGAAGGAGGCACTTTTTTTTCCACTTCAGCATTCCAAGAAAAGTTGCCAATTATAATAATGTTGCTCTTGTCCATGATCTGGGGTTTTCAAAAAAAGTGGGGGGAGGGGCAGGGAGGATTTTTTTTTATTTTAAAGTATGAGTGTTCAAACACAAGTCACGTTTAGAACAGGTTGTCTATTCCAACACATAAAAGGGAATAATACTAAGCAATAATTAGAACTGAATACAATGACTTGCTATCACTAGTGCCATTAGCTGGGAGGCTATTATTCCAGTCTTGTTGGGACACAAGCAGTCTTTGCAAGGCTTTCAATTAGGCATTCACAATTTACCTCCACTGAACAGTCTGATAAAACCACGAAGTGGAAGAGTCTTTCCAGGGGCTTCTCTAGCCAATGCTGACCCTTCTCTAGTCACAAGCCTCCCCCTGCTGCTGTAATCCCACCTATTCAAGACAGTCCCTGTCCTTGTCAACAGCATTCACAAGCCATCTAAGACATTTTTGTGTTCATAAAGTGGATGCTAGAGAAAATGAAACAGAAAGGGACAGGCAAAGAAGCCTGGGGACTGCAGTGCAAACCCAAATAATTGAGCCTTCACTTCACATAGGGGATGGGGGACTGGAGGTCCCCAGGCCCCCACCTTCGTGCCCAGGTAGGGAAGGAGTCTTCTTTCATCTACTCCCCAACTGGAGGCAAGCCTTTTGTTCTTGAAAGCTGCCTCCAAGAAATCTGCCACAGAGAAGACACCTCTTTTCCTACCAAATATAACACCCCATGTCATCAGTTTATCTGGTTCAGCAACCAATTGTAAGAACTCAACCTAATTATGAGTCATGGATAGCTGGAAACCCAGCATATGCTAGGGGTTGGAGATGGGAGAAGCAATCTGTTTTATTTTGACAACACATTCATTTCCGAATACATCCTTCCTCTCTCCCCTTCTCTGAGAGTCAAAGAATAAAAAAAGAAAAGGGAGAAAAGAGTGGTTCAGCAAAACTAACATTGACAAACCAAAACCACATGAACCAGGCCTGAAACACATTTTAATGAGCCACATACAAAATCTCACACCCCTGCAAAGATGGAAGGCAAGTCTATGTTCTCTTCTCTTCTTTAGGACCAAGTATAGTCATCAAGATTACACAGTACTCAGCTTATGAGGGTTTTTTCTTTTCATTTATGTTATTGTAGCCACTCTGCGTATCATTTCCCTTGTTCTGTTTCCTTGGCTTTGTGTCAGTTAAATCTTCCACATTTTATTTACCCATTCCCCAGCTGATGGGTACTGACTTTGTTTCCAGGTTTTTGCTACTATGAAAAGTACTACTATAAGTATCTTGGTGTACCTGAGGCCTCTCTTTTTGCCATGAACCTCCTTGGATTATATGGCTATGGGAGGAATCTCTAGGTCAAAGGCTATGATATTTCAGTCACTCTCTTCAAATGATTCCAAGTTACTTTTCAGAATGGTTGGACCAGTTCACAGTTCTACAAACAATACATCTTTGAGATGTGTTGAAAGCTGATGTCTTTGTGTCTTTTTTTTTTTTTAATTAGAGAGGGAGAGTGGTTAGCATGGTTATTATTACTTTCTTTTTATACAAAGTACCACGTGATTGGTCATCAGACAGCCTGGAGTTCTGACCATTCAGCTAAAGCTTCCTCCAGCTCTGGTTTCTTTTTTCTTTCATTTTTGAGTGGTTCTCCCTTCTTCTTCAGTTTCTTCAGCTTCTGTGCCTCCTGGAAAACTCAACTGCAAAATGCCTTCACAGCAAACCAGTGGTGGCACTGAGCAGGCCAGAGGAGAGAGGGTAAAATGTGGCCTGGATCCCCACTTCCTTACAAGTCTTCTCAACAAGTCAAAGCAGGTCTTCTATGAGCCTGATCCCTGCCTGGCTTTCACAAAGGTCTTCCATAGTCACAGACCTCAACAGTCAATACTATTAGCTTGAACCACAGAGAAAGCAGTTTCAGAAGAAACTTTCTTGAGTTTGTCACAATCTCTTCATCTTCTCCTTCTCGTTGGCCATGTCCACAGACAAGAGCCTTTTTGCCCTATCAAACTCATCAGTTCCTGGGACATTTGGAGGAGGGCAGCTTGGTGGCACAGTGGATAGAGTGACAGGCCTAGAGTCAAGAAGACCTGAATTTAAACCTGACCTCAAATATTTACTAGCTGTGTGACCCTGAGCAAGTCACTTTACCCTGTTTGTCTCAGTTTTCTCATCTGTAAAATGAACTGGAGAAGGAAAATAACAAACCCCTCCAAAATCTTTGTCAAGAAGACCCCAAATGGGGTCACAAAGAGTCAGACTCAACTGAAACAACCAAAGAACAACAAAGGCTGTCCATCTGGCAGTGCTGGGCTGGCTTGGCTTATTATCTGCACATGTATGGAAAGCCCAGAGGAATAGGCACCCTCTTCTCTTCTTCATTAGCTCTGCAATCCTGTATTCTCTCACAACTCTCCTTCCCTTTGTGTCTTTAGAATTGTGTTGCCTCTGGCACAATTTTCTGCTGTGTGAATTTGGTCAAGCCCACTCATTCATCACCACACCATCGTCTTTGGTGCCATTTCCACTTCTTGTTCTATCACATTGGGTACCAGAACCACAGTGTATGAAGGGTAGGAGTGAGATTCTTCAGTCAGAGATGAGAAGAGGCAACCATCACAACACAGCTCAGTCTATTTAATTTCATTTATTTGTTGTCCTGGTTTCATCTATAAATGCTCTCAGTCATCTGGCTTAGCTGGGTCTCACTGGTCCATTTCCCTTTTCGATGTCTTTTATTGCTTTGTGAGATTGTACAGTCTATAACCTTCTATCATTCCTCTCCATAAGCTTTGAAAATTAACTTGTACAATTTACAGGATGACTGAAACTTTAAAAGACTATTTGATTCTAACCAAGCCAGTGACCAATTAGGACTTCAACTGACTGATACCACTGAAGCATGGGTCCCCCACTCCTGGCAGAAAGGCAATCCCTAGAGGAGCAAAAGGAGACCAGCATTTTTCCACAAAGCCAATGTGTTGTTTTGTTTTTCTTGCCTGTGCTCATTTGTTCTAAAGGTGAGGTGAATTATGGGTAATGAAAGAGTTGTAAAAAAGGGAAAAGAACATCAATAAAACATTTTTAAATCTCTAAAAGAAAATATAAAAATTCACAAGGTAGACACAAACCAGGCAGTCTTATTACTACCATCTTAAATTCAATATGCACTTATAAATTGTACAGAACAGAAATAGATGGTTTCTTTTTTGGTTCTTCTATGTATATTAAAATATTCATTTTGTTGATATTTCAGTTTAAAATAAAAAAAATCTTTTAAAAAATTAAATGACTTTTTCTACTTCCCTAGTCTGCCTCCTCCTTGTGCATTTCTCCCTAGCCAGAGGTGGGGAACCTGGGGCCTTTAGGCCACATGTGACTTTCTAGATCTTTAAGTGAAGCCTTTTGACTGAATCCAAATTTTACAGAATAAAAAAGCTTTCTCACCCTTGCCCTAACCTTTTTCTTCTTATACCTGTACTCTGAACAGATGTTCAGAGTACTTAACTATCTTAAGTATCTAGTATAATAGATATATATTATATAATATATATTATATTTATTTATTATAATATATTTATTATCTAATAATAATATATTTATCTAATATAATAAAATCTAGTATAATAACTACTTAACTATCAAGTGATCTTCTTTTGCTTGGCCAGAAGGTCAAGTATTTGCTGCCTGAGGTAGTTTCTGGACCCTTTTGATCTTCTAGTGGTAACTGTTTTGTAAATATTGTACTTCTTTAAGAAATGGTGCTGGGGGCGGCTAGGTGTCGCAGTGAATAGAGCGTTGGCCCTGGAATCAGAAGGACCTGAGTTCGGAGCCGGCCTCCGACACTTAATCCGCACAAACAAAAACCTAGCCGTGTAACCTTGGGCAAGTTACTTAACCCCAATTGCCCTAAAGGGGCGGCTAGGTGGCGCAGTGAGTAAGAGCGCCGGCCTCGGAGTTTGGATGACCCGAGATCAGATCCGGCCTCAGAAAATGAGCACCCACGCATAAATAATGACTAGCCGTGTAACCTTGAGCAAGTTACTTAACCCCAATTGCTTTAAAAAAAAAAAAAAGAAATGGTGCTAAGAAAACTAGCTATGTGACCTTGGGAAAGTCACTTAACCCCAATTGCCCTCCAAAAAACAAAATGGTGCTGAGTCAAGGTTAGCCAACAGGCTTACTGGAACCCTACTAACTCTCCTCTACCCCTGGTAACATTAGATTCCATCACCAACTGGCTTCCATTCCAGGTGACAACTGGATGGTGGTAGCCAGGAATGTGCTAGAGCCACTCAAACAGCCTATAGCTGATTGTTAAATATTCAGTGTGAGCATTTACAGCTTGGAAATTGGCAATTTTATTTATTTATTTACGATTTATTGTTTTATTGATTTTTAGACTTTAGAAAGTGATAGAGAAAATGTTGACAATGCAGCTTAAATTTAAAAGTTTGTTGTATGTACAGGGTTTATTTTTCTTCCTCCCAGAGATCCAGTTGTTAAACATTTATCGACATACCACTGGTAGACACCCAGACTAAATGGATGAATTACCCTAAGATGCTGAAACTCATAAAGCTGCCCACCTATTCCAAAAAGAAGGTTATTGACTCTGTGGTTTTCCCTCTCACATCATTTCCATTTGGAGCATATTGTTCATCTCAAATTTCTAGACTGTTTTAGACACTCTCTCATAGGTCAAGGGTCAGTTTTCCAGACTTAAATGAATTGATGCAAAATGAAATAAGCTGAACCAGGAAAACAATATAATAATATGACTAGAACAATACAAGACAATAAATGACAATAAAACAATTGAAACCAAATGTTGTGGAATTATAATGAACACTATATGAAAATATTTTATCTCCCTCCTGCTTCTTTGCAGAGGTGGGGGACCATAGGTGTGGAACATCAACATCACATTTAATGTCAGGCTTGTTTTAATATATTGATTAGTTTTGCCAAACTATTCTTTTACTTCTTTTAAAATTTTTTATTACAAGGGCTAACTAGGAAAAATTGAGGGCAAGACATGGTGGGAAATAAGTCAACAAGTTAGTTGATAAACATTTAAGTACCTACTATGTGTTCAGCATTGTGCTAAGTGCTAGAAATACAAAGGCAAAACACAGGTCCTGCCCACAAGGAACTCACAGTTTAATAGAAGTATAGGTGATATAAAACCAAAAGATATTAATAAGGGGTTGGGTTTTTGTTGTTGTTTTTAAAAAGATTCACCTTTCCAGAGCATATCTTTACCAGATGGCCAAGTAGAAAGAATACAAGAGCCAAGCCCTATGACAAAGCTTCCAATACTCTGTCTCCTACTTTCAGGCTGACTAGGCTACCTTATTGTGGAATTACCTTATACTGACAATCCTCTCTTCCCAGGACACACTCTTCTGTATGACTTGTGTTTTTCTTTTTCCTTTGTCCTTTTCCCATATGCTCTAGTCTTTTCAATCAGCTATGTAAGAGAGTTGGAGACTGCCCAGGGTGACTTATAGCTTACCTTAAAAGCAGCCAGAGTCTACAAACAAAATGGACTGGCCCCTATCATACACCCCTGCAGAGATGTGCTGGAGCCAGCTAAAATCATCTTGGGAAAGTCAATTGTCAAATTTTCAGTGCAAGCATTCACACCTCAAAAATCAGTAAATGCTATAAGTCAAGACTGATGACTTGTTTTGTTGATTGCATAGACTAAAGAAAGTAATTGGGAAATGTTAATAATGCTGATTAAACTTAAAAGTTCATCATGTGTACATTTTTTCCCAGAGGGCCAGTTATTAAATATTAATAATAGCACATCTCTACCTGGAGGCTCCTTCTTTACCATCTGAGTATGGATAATCATCTGGTACTACAAGGGTGGTTTGTTTTTTTTTTTCTTGTAAGGGGCTCAATCTCAATCCTAGAATAAATCCCTATCTACCATATGTATTGTGAATGATCAGGAAAAGTACATTGTACAGGTTGTCCTTGACTCATAAAGGCAAAGGGGCTACTTCAAGGACCCAACGGAGTGGCATGGGTATAGGTATAAAGGGAGGACATGGGAACCAGACTACAATGTACACATCCCCAAATTAGAAAGAATCTTCCACCAAAGCCATCTCACTAAGCTAGAACTAGAACATGAGCACAAAAGAGTCAGGAAATGCAAATCAGGCCATTAAAAAAAAATTCTGGCTTTTGGAGAATCAGATTGAGTCAGACAAATGGTCAGCTCCCTGGATCTCTCTGAATTTCAGCTTCCTAATCTTGTTTGGCCTCTCTCAGCTCTGATTCTCTGCCTGCAGTCTTTCTGCCTATCTCAAATTTGGATTCGGCACTCTGAAGATAGTTTAGTATGAACCCAGTCTGAATTTTTGGTTTATGCTTGCTCTCCTTCCAACTGTCATAGCCCCCGGAGCCCTTGGAGGATTGCCTAATCATTGGCACGTGTTGGCTCTGCCCCAGGTGGGAAGCAAAACCACTCACGGCAGATGCTCGGTAAATGCTGTGACTGACAGCTGTTGCCTCTCTCCCTGTCTCTTTCCCCTCTCTGTTCTTCCTCTCTATGTAACCCTTTTTCCTCCCATAAAGCTTCTGTTCTCGATTTCTTTCTCTTTCATCTTTTTCCCTCTCTCCTTCCCCTTTCCCCCTATTAATCTCTTTCTTTGGTCTTTCTATTCTATCTTTTCCTCCATTTCTTGTCCTCCCTTCCTTTCCTCTTGCTCTCTAGTCTATCTTTCCCTTTTTACTTTCTCCCTATCCTTCTCTTTCCTACCTTAGCCAGTTTTTCCTTTTCTGCACTATCCCTTTTCCCTCCATGTCCTCCAATCCCCCCTGTTCAATGCCCAAGAACAGCCTCTTCTCTCTTTTTTCCTCGCCTCTCGTCTCCTCTCCATGTGCAGGAGCTCATGCCCCCATTTCCAATGTGCCGTACCAAAGAACCGCTCTGTTGTCCTCCAACAAATAAGCTGACATGGTAATGAATGGCTTCAGATGGTAATTAGTGATGGAGCTGCTAATAATGAAATTCATTTACATTTTAAGTACTGCAGAGGGAGCTGGGAGAGAAAGGCAGGGAGGGAGTGAGAGGCAGTCTGGGGCCTTTTCAACCCTCCCTCCTTCTCTGCTTCCCCCGCTCCCACCCAGCCTGGCTGAGCTGAAGGTTGTTCTGTACCAATCAGTGTTACTGATGTGGAAACTATTTAACATGATTGCCTCCTCATCTTCCCCATTTAGGAAACTCTGTGAGGAGAGCTGGTTAAGCGGTGATTAGATGGTACACGCTGGCTTGGATTTAAATGCCCAATCAGAGGCACACAATGGAAGAGGCAGCCCGGCAGGGCTGGAAAAGAGCAGAATTAAGCAAAAATGTGTGCTAGCAAAGCTTCTGGCCAAACATCTTTGAGCCCAGCCCCCATCCCTACCCCATACACACCACCGATTCTAATCCTGGAACAAATCTCCTGCTTCCCACCTCAGGAAGAAGGGGGTACATCAGATCTTTCTTCCTTAAGGAGAGGGGCAGCTTAAAAGCCCTGGGAAGCACAATCTCAAAGGGGCTGTACAGAGACTTTCCCAGACTTTGATTCCCCCCATACAGGTGAGCATGTGTTACCTGTGTTTGAGATGAGATGGAGAAGAAGACATGGATACTAGGGGCCACATGCAATTAGATCCTAATTACAGACTATGGATATCAGACCTAGGAGGAGCCTCAGAAAGCCTCTTATCTGGTCCCATTTTATTGATGAGGAAACTGAGGACCAGAAAGAAAGAAATGTCTTGTCCAAAGTCAAATAATGAGGGAGCCTGGACTACAATCCAGGTTTCCTAACCAGCAGCACAGAATTCCTTTCATTGGACCCATTGGATACACAATATTTATGACTGCCTGAGGTGGAGAAAATAATTATTGTGTATTTTTAAATGAAGCCCTCTTTCCTGCTCTCTCCCACTTAGATTCTGGAGTTGTCCAGTCTGGCTATACCTGGCAAGTCAATAAAATGGGAAGGTTACCACTAGGACATATTTATTTCCATTTTTTGGCGCATCACCAGAATAGGAAAATCGAGGAGATAGGCTTAATGTGTAGTAAGAGGAGTTGGAGCTAGACATCAGGAAGAACCTCTCAAAGTAAGATGGATATTACCAGCAATAGATCTGACATTGACTGTAGGATCTCCAAGTGCCTAGGCTAAAGGCAGAAAACTCAAGGTGGTAGGTTGGGAAATGGGGGGGGGGAGGGAATGGGGAGGGCAGATGATTATGTCTTTGATGCTTTGAATGGATCACAAGGAGGATTTCTTTTTTTTGTTTTGTTTTGTTTTTCATTCAACACCCATGTACTCTGTGTGGAGACTGGTAGAGAAGGTTCTCTCAAAGCCTTGGTTTTCCACTATCCAAGAGCTTACTGACCAGGAAGATGAGACACACCCAAGAGAAAACCAAGGACAGGCTAGAAACAAATTCATGTTCTGGGTCAGCCAAAGCTACTGACTTGCCTCTATTTCTCAGGGGAGGAGGGAGAAACCTCTTTGAAGAGGTCAACTGGTCTGGTAGCTATTGTTGAGTTGAGGGGATGACCCAAGAGACCTAGATTATTAGCAAGAGCTAAATGGCTCTCCTCAGGAGTTGCCACATGCAGAACATGGTCCCCTCTGTCCTTCAATTTTTGTGAAATTGCTTTCAGCAATCAGACAAAAGGGGTGAACTCATTTTACAACATTCTGGAAAGAGACAGGATCAGAGAAAGTGGGAGCAGAGACAGAGATTATAAGAATTTGTTTTAAAAGAGACCTTATAAAGGTCACCTAGCCCAATCCCCTCATTTTCCAAAGCAGGCCCAGAGACATGAAATTACTCAGTCAAGGTCACCCCTACAGTAAGTAGAACTGATACTTGAAACTGGGTCCTTTGACTCCAAATCCAGGGTTCTTTCCACTCCATCTCCTTGCCCATAAATAGATGAAGACTGAGATGAACAGACAGAAACAAGAGGTACAGATAGAGAAGGAAAATAGGGAGAGAGACATAAAGATAGAGACAAAGGAATAGGAGAAAAAGAGGCAAGGGAAGAAACAGAGAAATGGAGTGATTGAAAGAAAGAGCTCAGCAGTTAAGTGCTGACATTTATACCGTGCTCTAAAGTTTGCAGATTGCTTTCCGTTTGACAGAAAGACAGAGAGAGAAGCAAAGAAATGACAAAAAGACAAGAGGTTCAAAGAAGAAAGACAAGTAGAGGAGCCAGGGACCAAGGGAGGTGGTGCAACCAGGAGAGAGGAAGGAAGCAGGCAAGGCTCTTTTCTAATGGAGCCAGGCCCTTGCAGAAGTGGCAGGGTAAGGAGGGTCAGGTCCTGTCACCAGGACCAGCTTCCATACACACAGACACCCCCCACCAGAGTAAATAGGGCAGGGGAACTTGCACCTCAGTAAATGGCTATTGATCTGATTTCCCTTCCAGGGGAGCCGTTTTTCTTCCTCCTGACTTAGCTGCAGAGGTCACTAGATTCCTTCCTTCCTGCTGCTCTGCCTTCATTGCAGCTTTCTACATTTCCCTCTTCTTCCCAGCCCTCCCTCCTCTCCAGCTCAGGATAGAGAACAGATTTCTGACACTGAGTTTGGGCATTGAAGGGGATCAGACTACATTCCTATCTCAGGGCTCCAGGCTATTCTCCTCAGACAAAAAGGCCCTAGCTGGGCAGCAGGGTATGAAAATGGGGTTTCCTCTGCATGTTCATTCCTTCTGGGCTTTCTTCCCTCATCTCTCCATCTGCTCCACTCCCTTCCCACTCTTTCCCTCTCTCTCTTCTTCCTGGTCTTTCCTACACATAGAGAAATCATCCAATTTCTGTCCCCTATTTCTCTCTCCTTTCTTCCCTCAGGAACAAATGAAAGAAAGCTGGTCGGCTCTATGTCCTCAGCCTCAGAGCTGGACAACCTGAGGGAGGGTTAATTCATCAAATTGAGGTTTCCTAAGGACTTAAGGTACTTCTCTTGGAACTGGGCTTCCCCTTTACAGTCTCATCTGAAGCCCTGAAGCCAAGTAGTCTGAATTCTACCATATTGATCCCTGGGGGTGCAAACTTTATCCCGAGGGCTATCGGCCTCCTTAGCAAAACTGGAAAGTCAATGAAGCCAACCAAGAAAGGAGGGAGAAAGGGAACAAGCAGCACACACACACACACACACACACACACACACACACACACACACACACACTCCATGATCCCCTCCCATAGAAGTTCTTGCCATCTCTTCCCTAGGAAGGGGTTATATAGCTCTCTGGACCTCTCCCCTCTTCTTCCTTATCAAAATCTATAGATACTTAGAAAGGCTGTAAGAAACTCACCCATGCCCACAGGTTAATGGTCAATAAGGGTTGGAGTAGTTAGGGGACTCTGCTTAGTAGCAGGGTATAATGCCATAACCTAAAGGTTACCTTAGAGCTGTGATTTTTTTTTTCATTCTGCTTCCACTGACCCTTCCCACCTTCTTACCCCTTGGGAGTCTTCTTTATATTCTTCTATAATTTCTCCACCATCCCACAAGTTATTCCAAGAGCACTCCAGAAGTCCTTCGGTGATCACCGGCCTGTCACCTGCTTGTTTCCTTTTCCAATTGTATGTGACTTTGGTGTAGTCTTTCATGAAAGGAATAGTGACATTTCAGGTGATGATGATATGGAAAGTGAGGAGACCTTACAGGAATCTCTCATATCACCACATAAAGCCACCAGGCTGGGTTTAGGATTACCTTTCTGTCAGGCTCCCACCCTCCAGAAAGCCAATTTCTCAGGGACCCAGAATCTTCAATAAGAGTCTGCATTTCTATAGCATTTGGAGCTTCCTTGGAAGCAGTAGGCAATGCAAGTACAAGTATCTCCATTTCACAGATGAGGAAGCCGAGGCTCAGAAAGGTGAAGTGGTCAACCCACTGTTGAACAGCTAACTAGCTGATGGAGCTAGGGATTCTGATTCCAAGTACAGGGAGACTGAAGCAAAGGCTTCGGGACACTTGGCTTCTTGCACTGATCAACCTCACGAGCCTGGGCAAGTTGCCGCCCTCCCTGCCTAGCTTTGTTGCTCTTTGGCTCGCATTTGCCCTCTTTCCCCCTCTGTCTTTGCCTTCCAGGGATGTGGGAGTGTGATGAATCAAAATCCCTGGAGAGTGGAGAACTCTGGTCCCTAAGGAGCCCAGACGCTAGCATTAGTCCCCTCCCCCACGTACCCCCTTCCCTACGAGGGCTGAGCTGGGAAGGAGGAGGCCGTCAGCTGGGTAGAGCCTTCGTCGCTGCCTCGCCGCCTGCACTTTGCTGACGAGAGCAGATACCGTCCTTGAGCTAGAGAGAACTCGTCCGGGAACTGGGGAGGCTTGGGAGTGGGGCTGGCTGGAGAGAAGGGAGTCTCGGGCTTTGGGAAGAGAGCTCTTTACTAGGTCCTCTCCTGTCCCTGCCTTAGATACATCACCCTTCCCGTCCCCTTCCACTCTCCTCCAGTTCCTCTCCTCTATCCCCTTTCCCCAGGTGGGAACAAGTGCGGTCGGGACTCAGCTACTGGGGGAGAGCTGAAGAAAGGGAGAGGGAGAACTCTAGGTCTCTGGTGGGAGAGTGGGAGAATGGGGGAGGGGAACGGCGGGGGCGGAACCAAGGCGGGGCTGAGGGAGGGACAGCTCCAGCGGTGAAAGGAGCTGGGCTCCTGGGCAGCCTCCAAGTCTCGAAAGAGGAGCGGGGCTGTAGTAGACCCGACAGAGTCTGGGCAGCTGGGAGCTAGCGGTTTGGGGAGAAAGAGAGCAGAGAGACTTGTCCGCCCCGTCCGGCCCTGAGACGGAGCATTTGAGAGGAGGCCCGGGGACACTTGCGTCCAGACGGTCCCTGCGGGCGCCCCTACCCCGATCCGGGGGTGTCCGGCCGGGGGGGGTGGGGGAGGATGCGGGTCCGGGGAGCCCGGCGGGCATCCTGGTGCTGCCAAGGCCCCCCCGGTGGCTAGGGCAGGCGGCTGGTCCATGGAGGGCCCCATCGGAGTCGGCTTCTCCACGCTGCCCCCCGGCCGCGCATGGAGAACTTCAAGAAGGTGCGCACGGAGGACGCGGACACCGAGGCTGAGAGCCCCGGGCCCTTCGCAGACCTGGCCCCCGGCGCCGTGGAGATGAAGGTGAAGGAGGGCAGTAAGATCCGCAACTTGCTGGGCTTCGCCGCGGCGCGCATGGAGCAACCGGCCACTCGCACCATAGTGTTTAGCGGCTGTGGCCGCGCCGTCACCAAGACCGTCACCTGCGTGGAAATTCTCAAGCGGCGGCTGGCCGGCCTGCACCAAGTCACCCGGCTGCGCTACCGGAGCTTACGGGAGGTGTGGGAGAGCCACCCGCCGCCGCCCGGCTGCCCGGGCCCCAGCCTCAGCGTGCACAAGAACGTGCCTGCCGTCTCCATTCTGCTCTCCAAGGACGCCCTGGACCCAGGGCAGCCCGGCTACCAGCCCCCAGAGCCCCGGCCCGACGCGCAGACCTGGGCGCCGGCGCTGGCGCCAGCGCCGCCTGCTGCCCCGGGACTGAAGAGGGGCCCCGGCTCGCCCGTGGCCGAGGAGAGGGCGAGTAAGAGGCTGCAGGGCCGCGAAAGGCCGGGAGCGGAGGGGGAGGGGAGCTGGGACGGTGCCGGCTGAGAACTCTTTGCTGCGGGAGTCACCCTTCTTAAGATCAGCAGGGTGGGCAGGCTCCCCTTTCCTCACACACAGGTTTCTCACTCAACCCTCATCACTGTCCTTTCTTGGACCCTGCCCCGGAATGACCCTTCACTGCCAGTCGCCTCTCCCCCAAAGGAGAAAGAAAAGCTCTGCATTTGGAGTGGATCCCCTTTCCCCTTCGCGCTCCTAAACGCAATTTTCAGAGTATCGGAAACCAATTAGCGGAGCCTCGAAACAACCGCTGCCAGCCTGTAAGCCTGCCTTTAGTCCCTCTGACTTCGAACTCCTGTCTCACTGCTCCCCGCCCCCTTCTCTAATGGACCCACTGGCGTGTCCTGAAGGAGTGCATGGAGGATGCCCTCTTTGGGAAGGAGACACACGGGAATATGGCCATCAGGTGTGGGTCCTGCCCCATAATACAGCGCCATCACTCCTTCAGACCTGGGGGGAGGGAGGGGAAGAGCAAGGGCGTTGGTGCAGGAGTGGTTCTTGTGAAGGTAGAACATGAATTCTTGGGAATCCCGAACATAGTTGAGGACATTTCTTCTGTCCCAGGCTGTCTCCATATGCGTCTGATCTCAGGGATGGACTTTGGGCCACTGAACTGAGGCTCCTAACCCCATCCAACACAATTCTTTTCCCGTATACGGTCTCCCTCCAGACCCAGAAAAATCCCTAAGTCAGTGGGAGATGAGATCCTGAAAGGGAGAGATCTCTTAGTCTGGATCAGGCCTTTTGAGGGAGTTAAAGGTAAGGTAGTGAGGGGTGGGGGAATCGGACATAAAGACATAGTAAGTATTTGCAGCCTGACACATCGGAGGGAGAGAGGGACTCATTCCCCACATACACACTTTTTCTTCTGTTGCGTCTGATTCCTTTATGAAGAATTCCAGAGATCACATCTTAGGTTTGGGAGGAGAGGAGAGTTCCTCGAAAACCTAGATTTGGGATGGGTGGTGGGGGTGGGAGAAGGGGGTGGGGTGGGAATGAATAAGTATTAACTCTAATGAAAAGCCATGGAATGAGGGAAGAGAAGTCTTAGGTAGAAGGCAGAGTGTTATGCAGATTCCCAGGATCCCTAAATGGAAAAGGTAACCCCCATGCCCCGATCAATATATGTCCCGTCAAAGGCAGAGTCTATAAGGTCAAAAGCAGAAGCTAGATTGTGGGCGGGGGGTCTCCTTTTCCTGCCTAGCACTAAAGAGTGGGGAGCTAGTGAAAATCCTTGCTTCATGCGTCAGGACCCTAAAAAGCCTACCTGGAGGATACTGAGCAATGTGAGGGATATTAGAAGGGAGGGAAGAGGAGGGGAGGATGGGTAGACACTTAAAGGTGCTGGGCCTTGAGAATAATCAGTGGTTTGCAGTAACACCTTCATCTGGGAGCCCCTTCAATCACCCCAGAGAGACAATGTCAGTGTTATTAATGGTAGTTCCAGTGACTTGTGGCTACTAGCTCCTTTGGAATAAAACACATAAACAAGAAGATGGGGGTGTTTGCTCTGGGATGATTTCCACTCCCCCTCCCCTTCCGTCTCATCTTTCACAGGGTAGCATCCCTATCTCCAAGGACTTAGACAGAAGGGAGGCCTCCTCCAGGGTTTAGCATTCTCTCTGGGGGGAAGCCTGTCAGACTTGGAAGTTTGGTGTGTTGACTGTTATCCCTGCTGTCTTTTAAACAAGGATCTCAAAGGAAGTGCTCTCTGCCTCTACTTCCCAAAAAGGTGGTAACTGGTCCAAGGCTGGGGGTGGAGGGAGGGTACTTGTGAAAGATGCTGAGTAAAGAAGCGCAAGGAATGATCCTGCTTCCCCTCCAGTTCCTAATACCTGCCCCGCCCTAGTTGCCCCACCTCAAACTCAGGAAGGCCTTGAGTGCCTGAACAAAGGTAAATGACAACTGATACTCTAGATGTCTCACATTCTCTGGGTTTGGCTTCATGTGCCTTCCCAGCCCTCACCCCCAATGCTAGTCACTATGAAGGGCTGAGATTATTGTAAATGGGAATGGTACCAAAGCAAGCTTCTGGTTTTTCCTGAACCTCCAGGGTTCCCTTTTTCCCACTTCTTGTTAAGAATGTCGATGGAAAGCCTGAAACAGCCCCCTGAAGCCGAACTCCCAGCCTCGTCTGAAAAGGGATTCTTTTGTTTTGTTCTCCTTCCCTTTCCCCAGGGGCCAAGTTATTCTTTGGGGTCCTCCACTTCCCCTGTAACCCAGCTAGACTAGCCCCTGCTCTGGTAGTCATACAAAGCCCCCTCTCTGGGGGAACTAGAAAGAATGTCTTGCCCAGCCTCCACCCTTAAATCCTGCCTCAAACCCCTTTGTGCCCAGAAGGGCCAAGGACAACCTATAGATGGAGGGAAGGGGAGGGAACAAGCCCAAACTCACTGCTGGAAATTAATATTCAATTACAGAAGCTTCGGAGAAAGCCAAGGAATCAGTGTGGGCCCCAGGCTGATAAGTAGCTTGCCTCCAGCTTGGGAACAGCTGCCTGCTGAGAGATAAGAAGGCTTCCTAAGCCTGTCTTTCCCCCCCCCCTCCCATGTCTATTTTCTCTTCCCACTTGCACAATTCACATCTGTAGCTGAAATCTGGTATCTTCTTTACTGGGTGCTACAATCTGAATGGGGGAGAGCTGAAATAAGCAAGAGGCCTTCAGCCCCTCCTGCCCCATGATGGCCCCCTCTCCTCATTCCAGCCCTCATTTAACATCTAGGCAAAGGCTCCAGAGTTCCTGTGCCCTTTCCTAGGCAGACCCATGGTTATGGAAAGAAGGAGAGATAAAGAGGAGGGAGGGAGGGAGGAAGATGGGAAGGACATTTATATCTTACATAGGCTTGGGGCTGACAGAACCAGTTAATGGATCTTACTTCCTTGATAGGAAGAGCTGGAAAGTGACTTGAGGGGCAGTGAGAAGCCTCCTCCCCCCCCTTCCACTCCAAACAGCCCTCCCCAGACAGTTTGTCATTAGTCCTGCCTAACCTTTTCCTATTACAGCTTATTCCCTTTGGCCTCAGCATGGTCACCCCCATGGCCCTCTCACACTGCAGATCTTCCCTCCCTTCCTCAGCCCCCTAGTACACTGAGTCCTTCATCTTCTAGGATAGCTGAATATCTTCAGGATGGAGTAGGTAGGGACTGATAGGCTTATATTCCTTAAGGGACTGGGAGGGTGGTGGTGACTATTAAAAATTTTCACTAGGTCAACCAGGGACTAGCCCTGAACAACAACAACAACAACAAAAAGACAAAAAAAAATTGTCATCCCCAGACCCTCCCAAGCTAAAGGTACCCCAGGTGGTAGGAAGGCTAGAAAAATGTGGTGCACAAGGATCAGATAAAGGAGGTGGGAATATTTAGCCTGGACTCTGCATTCCCTCCATGATTACCATCTTTCAATCATTTGCTGCACATGTCATGTAGAAGCAGTATGAGATTTGTTCTATCTGGTCACAGAAAGCAGAACTGGTAGTAGCAGCAGCAGGAAGAAGGATGGAGGTTTCTACTCAGTATAAGTGGTTTCTAAAAAACCATCATGCCAAAAAAATGGAACAGGCTGCCTTAGGAGCTGGTGATCTCCCCAACACTGGCACTCAAGCAGACTGGTTGACTCTCCTGTCAGAGGTGGGTTGAAGGAATTTCTACATAAGATGGAAGGATCTTCTTGGCGAGCTTTAAGACATGAAGGGAGTACAATCAATCAATAAATATTTATTAAACATTAACTGGTGGAAAGAATGCTGACTCTGGAATTCGAGGCCCCGGGTTCAAATACTGCATCTGATTCATAACCTGGGTGACCTTGGAGGTTTCAGATTCCTCATATAAAATGAAGAGGTTGAACCAGCTAATAATAGCATTTACCTAGCACTTCAAGGTTTGCAAAGCAGTTTACAAATATCCACACAACAAATCTGGGAGGCAAGTTCTATTATTATTATTATTCCTGTCTTCCAGATGAGGAGGGTGGAACAGTCCAGATGAGAGGTACTGAGTGTTAAAGGAAGGTGAAAATGGCTGATGGGACCCCTCCTTAAATGGAGGTTTTGCCAGGAGCTCTCCACCCTCCAATCAAACAGAGGGACCCCAGGGCAGAGGGCAGCAGTGAAGCTCATCTTGAAGAATAATAGGATGGAGGCTCACTGCCTAGCCCCATTGTCTCTGCCCTCCAAAAACTCATGATTTCTACATAACTTCACAGCTTCAGTCCCAAGTTGCTCTCTGCAGCAAAAGTCCATCCTTTTCACATCTATATTGGAAATGTGGCTAAGGGTGGCTAGGTGGTGAAGTTGATTGAGTGCTAGGCCTGCTGAGTTCAAATATGACCTCAGATACTTATTAGCTGTGTGGAGGGCAAGTCCCTTAACCCTGTTTGCCTCAGTTTCCTCATCTGTAAAATAAGTTGGAGAAGGAAATAGACAACCACTTCAGTATCTCTGCCAAGAAAACCCCAAATAGGGTCACAAAGGTTGGATGTGACTGAAATGACCAAAGAACAACAATATGGCTGTGACTCAAGAGACTTAATAACGGAGTTTGGAAGCATATTTTTTGAAACGTCCTTCTTAGTCCAGCTAAAGATATTAAGAGGGGAGGGAGACATTTCTTGAGTCTATATAGTCCTTTCTAGACTTAGCTGGAAGATGGAAACTTTATCAGTACTTAATCAAACATCTCAAGAAACAATACCTTTCTCTAAAATCCTTTTTCTTTGAAGCCCCCACCCTTCTTTTGGACCTAACTCCTTCCTTTGAGGAAAATATATAAAGGAAGGTCAAGAAGGAAAGCAAAGCCTCTGGGAAATGGACTGAGGGATATATGACCAGACTTAGAAAAAGGCTTCACATCTGGTTAAGATCATCTCTTTCCATGAGGAGAAACATCTGTTCCCTTCCCCTCCATTTCTTCTTAGGACCCCAGCTAACATTCATCAAGTGAGCATGCATCTCTAGCCACATGGGCCAGGCTGTTATTCATGTTGGCAATGCCTGCTGGGAGCTATCATGCTTGGTACATGGTATCCAGCCCAATGGTCAAATACCAAGTGACAAGACCATTGGCAGAGGAAATGACTCCTTCAACCCCTTCTTCAGTGAATGTTCCCTGGGGTCATGTTTGTAGATCTAGATAGAACTAGCCATTATTGAGAAAGTTCTTCCTGAAACCCACCACCAGCTCTTCTACCCTGAGCAACTGATCATTGACAAGGAAGATGCCATCAATCACTATGCCCATGGGCACAACTCTATTGGTAAGGTAATTATCAACCTGGTTCTGGACAGAATTCAGAAGCTTAATGATCAGTGCACAGGTCTTCAATGCATCTTCATTTTCCACATCTTTGGTGGTAGACCTGGCTCTGGTTTCACTTCTCTGCAAGTGGAATGTCTATCTGTTGATTATGGCAAGAAATCCAAGCTGGAATTCTTCATTTACTTGGTTCCTCAAGTTTTCACAGCTGTAGTTGAGCCTGTGACAATTAAGAAAGTTCCAAGAAACATAGTTTCTGGGTAATGTAATCATTTTATTACTAATGCCAGCATTTTAATACAAGGAAGGTCATTTGGCCATTTCTCTTAGACCACAGACCCCTCATGGGGTGGGCTCACAGTTTATATGCCTTCAAAGAGGCGATCAGCTCTGGTTAACAATTAATAAGAGAATGAATATTACAAAGAGAGGGTGGACTCTATTATAATGAGGGTGTTGGGGCATGTTACTTGGATCACCCAAATCTTGGTCAAAGAGACTTATCAATTTCCATATCACCTGTCTGACAAAAAGGAGGATCTATATTTTCCCAGACCTGTCTGAGCAAATTCAGTGAGCAGGAATGCACCTATTAGCCTAAACTTAGAATTTCTTTTGCTGTCTCATTAGATCTTGGCCTTGGTAAATCTCTGCCTAAGATTTCCCACATTAGTTGGTTAAGAAGGTAGAAAAGGAGAAATAATCATTTCTCACAAGCCCTACACCTCCCTTCTGACCATGCACATCACCCTGCATTGTGCCTTTATGGTAGACAATGAGGCTATTTATGATAATGTCCAACATAAACTAATCTGAATTGCCTTATTAGCCAAATTGTGTCCTACATCACTCTCTGATTTGATGATGCCCTGAATGTTGATCCAACAGAATTCCAAAGCAGCCTAGTTCCCTATCCCCTTATCCACTTTCCTTTGGCCACGTGCCTGTGTCATATCTGCTGAGAAGGCCAACCATGAGCAGCTGACCACAACAAAGATCACCAATGCTTGCTCTGAACCTGCCAACCAGATGGTGATGTGTGACCCTCATCATAGTAAATGCATGGCTTGTTTGTTGTTATACTGTCATGATGTGGTTCCCAAAAATGTCAATGCAGCTATCGACACCATGAAGACAAAGTATATCATTCAGTTTGTGACTTGGTGTCCAACAGGCTCCCAGACTGCCATAAATTATCAGCCTCCTCCTATGGTTCCTGGTGGTGACCTGGCCAAGGTAACATCGACTATGTGTGTGTTAAGCAACACTACAGCTAGTGCTGAGGCCTGGGCTCTCCTGGGCCACGAGTTCAATCTGATGTATGCAAGCATACCTTTGTTCATTGGGGGAGGATGGAGGAAGGAAAGTTCTGTAAGGCATGGGAGGATACAGCTGCCTTGGAGAAGGATTATGAGGAGATTGAAGCAGATAGTGCTGAGGGGAAAAATGAAGGTAAGGGATATTACATTTTACGCTGTCGTTTTCAGATTAGTTCTGTCTCTTTTATCTGTTCTGTAAAAATGTTCTCTGTGATCATTAAATATCAATAAAAGTGTGATGCTTGCAACAACAAAAAAAAGATCTTTTCCTTCCACCCTAAAGAGAGAAATGCATTCATCAGAGGGAAGAGGGTTTTTTTTTTTAAATTACTTTGGGTCACTTAGAACCAGGTAGGGAGAGGAGAATGAAAGCCCTTGAAGAGAATGGCCATAGAGTGATTGAATAGTTTTAGGAGAAAGGCCTCCCCTCCAAGATTAAGTGATTATTGTTTTATGTGATGAAGTAAAATGTTAACCTTACCCAAACTCTAGTGTATTGACTATATTTTATCCTATTGCACATTTTTTCTTTGTTCAAGAATCCTATAAATATTATTTCGAGATATCTTGGTTTAGACAGATGAACAAGGACATTGTGAGGACAAATGTCCATTTGGACATTTCTTTCTCTAAGCTAGAAATGCTTCGGTTTAGAATAATGGTTAAAGGCAATTAGGTGGTTCAGTGAATAGAATGCTGGGCCTATAGTCAGGAAAACCTGAGTTCAAATTCAGCCTCAGATATTTACTAGCTGGGTGATGATGGTCGAGTAATTTAATCTCTGTTTTCTTTAATTCTCATCTGTAAAATGAGCTAGGAAAGGAAATGGCAAACACTCTAGTATCTTTGCCAGGAAAACTCCAAATGGGGACACAAAGAGTTGGACATGACCAAAGAACAACCAATAAAAATTTTTTGTACAGGTTTGTGCCTAAAATGCAAAGTACAGAATTAATATTTTTGCTTCAACATGAGATAAATTCATAGGGTCATTTATCAATTACGTTTGGTAACAGGTATTTAAGCATGGGTGACTGAAACATAGGTTTAACAAAAACCTCATTTTACCTAATGATTTAGATCTCCTCCTATCCTCATCTCTAACAAAGCTCAATCAATCTGCAAAAATTTACTAAGCATCTGTTGTACGTGTCAAACACTGCTAGATGATGGTTAGAAAAAGACAAGGAAAGAAAATTCCTACTTGCAAGAGGCTTTCATTTTCATGAGGAAGATGATTATTTCATATGTAAGTATATGCAGAACAAATGGAAAATTAATAAATACAAAATTGTTTTAGAAAAATAGAATAGGGGCAGCTAGGTGGGCTTGGTGTATAGGGCACCAGCCCTAGAACCAAGAGGACCTGAGTTCAAATCTAGTCTCAAACAATTGACACTTACTAGCTGTGTGACCCTGGGCAAGTCACTTAACCTTGATTGCCTTGCCAAGAAAAATAAATAGAGTAGTTTGTGAGGGAGGCATTAGAAGTCAGGAGATCAGGAAAGGTTTCCTGTAGAAGCTGATGCTCCATGTAGAACATGTGGAATTCCACAATTGTGGAGTAATAGGAAGAAGTACAACTAAGTTCTCCTCATGACTCCTATACAAAGATGGAGAAAATGCACTAAACCAAGCCCTGACTGGGAAATCCAAGAAAAAAAATCACAGTGAGTTATTTTTTCTCCCTATGGCATAGGGAGACAGAGAGATTTGTGGACATGGGTTGAGGTCTGGTCAGGAAGAGTCAGATTGAGGATTCCAGTGTAGGAACTGAAGTAGGACTACATTTGGGTACTGGAGCAAGAAAAAGTCTCAGACTCAAATAGAGGGACCAGACCTTGTACAAATTGCAGGAATAGCAGTCTGATCATTCACTTCCAGTTCTAGGTCACAGGTCAAAGATAGATTGAGGAACAGCACTGTGCTTAAAGGTGGTATTTCAGGGTAAGGAATGATCGAGGTCCTAGGCTGTGTACTGATAAAAAAAAAAAAAGCAAGATAAAAACATGTAGTAATTGTGTGGCTCTGACCCTAGGAGTGCCACAGAGTTTCAGTTCCAGTTTCCAATCAGCCCTGTCATTCTAAACCAGCAGAGCTTTCCAGGTGGCTGTTAGTGGCTGAGTCCAACAGCAGTCTAATGGAACTCCAAGGGAAAGCCCATAGATGTGTTGCTTAGACCCAAACTCAGGTTAGGAATTTATAGAGCTCAGACCAGCAAGGCAGTAATCAGACATTACCCTAGATCACTGGGAGTACTGAAAGCTTGCAGATTCCCAGCCTGAGCTGTCCCTGAGATCCTAAAATAATATGGCACTCAATAAATACTCCACAAAAAAGAAGCACCAGGACCCAAGAGGACACAAACTCATCTTAGACTGTGCCTGAAGTCTGCAGAGCTTAACTCAGAATAAAGTCTGAAGTCATGAAGTGGACTCAGAATGAGCAAACAAAAAAAGTATCCCACCATAAAAAACAATTGTAGTGACAGAGACACTGAAGGCACAAACCCAGAAAAAGAGAATGGTTCCAAAATATCTACAAGCAAAACCCCAAAGAAAAACATGACTTGGGCATGAAGTTCTACTAAAATTCCTGGAAGAGATGAAGCAAAAAAAATTTCAAGAGTCAAAAATGTTTTCATAACTTAAAACATTGGGGGAGGGGAGATGGAAAAGAAATAAGAGTTATGGAAGAAAGAATTGAAAGAGAGAATTAGCAGCTTGATCCAAGAGAGATGAAACCTTGCCCAAACAACAAGCTCCCTGAAAATTAGGATGGATCAAGAAGAAGTTAGTGATTCCTTGATATAACAAGAAATATTAAAACAAAATAAAAAGACTAAAAAAAATAGAAGAAAATGTAAAGCATCTCATAGCAAAAGAACCAACCTGAAAAATAAATTGAGGAGAAATTATTTAAGAATCACTGGACTGTCTTACAACAACAACAAAAAAGAGTCTATGCATCATATTTTAGGGGGGGGAAAACAAATAGAAAACTGCCCAGATCTCTCAGAACCTGAGGGGAAAGTGAAAAAACTGGTTATTTCCTAAAAGAAACTCCAAAAGCAAAACTTTCAGGAACATAGCTTCCAAGTCAAAGGAAAATTATTTCAAGTAGCTAGAAAGAAAAAAAAATTAAGTGCCAAGGAGCCACAGTCAAAAAAGTCAAACAGTCAAACAAGATTTAGCAGTCACCTTTATAAAGGAGTAGGAAGCTTGGAATATAATATTCCAAAACGCAGAAGATAGGCTTATGACTAAGAATAGCTTGTCTAACAAAACTGAATTCAATCCTACAATGGAAAAATAGATTTTTAATGAAATAGAGAACTTCCAAGAATTACTGACAAAAAGACCACAGCTATATAGAAACTTTGAAATATAAGCACAGAAGTCAAAAGAAAAATAAAAAGGCAAACATGAGCAAGTAATAATAATCGATTAAATAAAGATAAACTGTTTCTACTCTAATGTGAGGAGACATGTGCCTCCTCAGAACCCTATCCTTATCAGGAGTTATATAAAGAGTCTACTAAGGTAGAGAGCCTAACAGGAGTTATGTTACATTTTGGTGGCCGTAAAAGAATAGAAAAGGAGAAAAGGAACACAGAAGGAGGAAGAATGGAAGAAATTATCTCACATAATCCAAGTGCTATAAGTAGAAGAATATGTAGAAGAAGGGACAGGGGGAGTAGATGACATCTGAACCTCACTTTCATCTGAATTGATGAAAGTGAGAACACACACACACACACACACACACACACACACACACACTTTAAGAGAAAGACTGAAAAAACCCCATTGTAACAAATAAGCATAGCTAAGCAAAACAAATCCACATAGTGTCCATGTCCAAAAATTGTATGTTTCTGCACCTTGTATCCTTGACAGGAAGGTGAATAACAACATCTAGAAATATGGCTGGTCATTGTATTGATCCAAGTTTTTAAGTCTTTCAAAGTTGTTTTTCTGTACAATGTATCTTCAAATGCAGTTTTTCCTGGTTCTGCTCACTCCATTCTGTGTCAGTTCATACCACCCAGCATGCGATGAAATAATTTTTCTTCATTTCATATGGCACAGCAATATTCCATTACATTCCTATGCCACAATTTGTTGAATCTTTTTTCACTGGTCTAAGAAATAGTCTTAAGGTACCTCAATTAGAGTCTAGTTTCTTGCTTTTCTTTTTTTCTTTTCCTCTTTTCATCCCTCTTCAGGATCAGGAAGTTTATTGTACTTGTGATCATTTCCTCCCCAGGATTAGCCTTCTCCTTAATACCACCTCCCCTATCTCCAGTTGTTTCCCTGTTGAGTTTAGGGTGTTTCTACATCAAAATGTTTTACATGTGTGTATTCAAGTCTCTTTTGTTCATTTCAAATAAGAGTGAAATTCATCTGATGCCTATTACTTCACCCCCTCCTCCATGTTTCTGTATGTTTGCTCAATTATGAGAAATAGTATATTCTCCCTTCTTCCTCCTTTCTACATGAATGGATTTCTTTTGCTCTCTCTTTTCTTTTTTCAATTCAAATACTCAAAATAGGGTGGCTAGGTGGTGAAGTGAATAGAGCATGAGCCCTGGAGTCAGGAGGATCTCAGTTCAAATCTGGCCTCAGACACTTAACACAAAAACTAGCCATGTGACCTTGGGCAAGTCACTTAACCTCAATTGCCCTCCAAAACAAAAACAAAAAACAAATAGTCAAAATAGAACCAATTTATCCCCAGGACATCTGTTTTTCTTATTTAACTCCCTCAGTACCCTTTGAACACTTTAAGGTTCTGAAGAGACACTTGTTTCTTCTCCCTCTAGTAAAATGTTAGTACCATATCATCATAGCGTTCTGTCCAATTGCTCAGATATATTTATCTTTCTAGGTTTCTCTGGCTTCTTGTGTTTGGATTTCAAAGTACATACTCATATCTGGCCTTCTTCATCTGAAATGCCTGAAAATTATCTATTCCATTAAAGGTCCTTTTTTTCTCCCAGAAGCATGATACTCAACATTACAGGATGTTATTCTTGGTTGCATTATTTAGTCTTTTAGAATATTATATTCCAAGGTCTTCTCTCATTTACAATGGAATCTGTCAGATCTTTTGTGATCCTGACTATAGCTCCTTGTGTAATGGGGGTCTGGCAGTGTATAGAGTGTCTCATATGTGTTTCTATATTTAGAAGAGGCTAGAAAGCTTGGTTCCAGGAGAAATGTGATGATGTGGATTGCTAGTGTCTTGGAAAGAATGTGGTATGTGCATGGATATTTTGTTACTAGTCAGCCAACCATGTGTTTAAGAAGAGGTTCTTTAATTGGCTGTGAAAGAATTTAATTAAGACCTGAAAGCTTTAGCCATTTCCTCTTTACTTCATTCAGGGATACTTTGGTCAAAGCATCCAACAAGATACAATGCTGTAAGAGGAAAGGATGTGAGGCTTTCTGACCCTCTAAGATCATTTGACCTTGTGAAAACACCTTAGTCCTTGGCCTCTAGTTCATTTCCTTTTTAGGTGAAGGAAATTGGAGCCTCTGACTTGTGAGTTCAAAAAGTAAAGAGAAAACTCCAATGTCCCCTGAAAATGGGTATCTGAGCTAATACTGAAATGCTCAAAGAGTAAGGAGTGACCTTCAGGATCCCAGCCCAAGGAGTAACTGAGACTCATCTGGCAGAGGTGCCAACTTTGTGTATGACCCTGGTAGAACCAATGCCTATAGGAACTAAACTAAATTGAAACTACTTGCCCCTACAGGTGATATAAGGAGTGGCACGTCCCAAAGGTATTAGAGCAAAACACTTTAACTTTTTTCATGCTATGTCATTAAAGTAAACATATCTTTGTGGAAAAAAAGCCAATTGATGGTAAATAAATCAAATTGTTTTGAGGTATAAATTACTGGTCCTTAACCATGAGGGTCAGTGGGAGGAGAGATAGCCAGTTGGAGCTCAAAGCCAATGGGAGTAGAGAAAAGACATCAGTCTACCAATTCCCTCAGAGTACCCTATAACCACTAAGTCTTTTTTTTTTTGGAGGGGGGAAGGGAGGGCAATTGGGGTTAAGTGACTTCCCCAAGGTCACACAGCTAGTAATATATAATCATTAGGAACTGATATAGCCCCTGACTCTAGGAGGGTGGTTGATCAAGGAAGGAATACTCAGTACATACTTATGTACTCTCAGTATATACTTATATATCTCCCTTATTAGAATGTGAAGTCCTTAAGGACAGGGACTGCTTAACCTATGTCTTTGTTATCTATCTCCAATGCATAGGACAGTTTCTGACACAGAGAAAGTGCTCAATAAATGCATATTCGTTTCTAGCATTCTCTAAATTAGAGTTGTTGGAGAAGCAGTACCAAGCTAGTACCGCCAAAGAAATAACCCCTCTCTGACTAGAAGGGTGAGCTGGATTCCAGGATCACACTGCCCAGGAAATCTTTCCTCTATCCAAGCAGCTACAGTATAGGAACTCTATACTCTTCTAGGGCTACCTCCTCTATCTAGGAACCTGAAGTTCAAAAACTCCTGCCATTAAGACCATGGGATCTATGGTTGAGAGGGTTACACCATTCATCTACCAAAGCTTAAGGGCCCAGGAACTCGGGATCTGGAAACTTTCCTCTTAGGCTACATGGAGGAGTGCATCTTTGCCTGTGCCAAGAGCTTCTGCCCTAAGGCTGCAGTTATTAATCACCTCCACATAGGAACCCCACTCCACCCCCAACAAGGATCTAGGTAAACTCTGAGTTCTATGTTTCTTTCAGTATCTCTGGGGTAGGAGGGGAAGGCATATGGGCAAAACCAGCACAAAGATGTGTTGTCTCCTACTCTGTAATCCCTGAGACATCTTCCTGTAGGTGTCCAATGAATACGTCCCTACATTTCATAAGAAGATGAATCCAAAAAGTCTCAGAAACTCAAAAATCTGTAAACTCATCAATTTATTTGACCAATCCCATATACATACAAATTTGCACATTCTCAACAATCAGTTGACATTAATTAATCAACAGTCAGTAAACATTTATTAAACATCTGCTAAGTATCTAGGATACAAAGAATACAAATAAAAGCAAAGACAGTCCTAGCCCTCAGAAATTTACAATCTTATGGGGGAATAAACAAAAGAAAACAGAGAAGGGAATAGAGGATTGGAAAAGGTACAGGCACAGGATCATGATAGAAAAGTCCAGAGAAGTCCAAAAGCAATATAGCTGGTGGGAAAGGAGAAGACAGTGCTGGGTCCCCTCCTTAAATGGAGGCCCTGGAGCCTCCAGTCAGAAGGTACAATCAGGAGCAACTAGGTGACAATGTGTCATTGGCAACATTTTGCTACCTGTTAGTGCTATGCATTGTACATCACTTAGGACAGGACCTAGCACATAGTAAGCATTTAATATGCATTCACTGACTACTACTTGAAAGTAGTAAATAAGTATATATTTAAAGTAGCTTGAACTTAGGTTAGCTTAGACTAGTTTAGACTTTTCATTAATTATGTCTTCTTCCATTTATTACTGTAGTCAGAACAGTAAATTTATTGCTGGTAGAAATGCAGTATAAAAAAAAATTCTGCTTCTGGGATGCCTTTCCAATCTTGACAATTTACTGGTGTGGTGACATGACCAAGCAACTAGTGGTATGGAAATAAAAGGAATTTTTTTTTTTATCCTAAGTTAAATTGAGATTGAACTCAAGAGTAAAAGTTCAGTTGATTGGGGTTCAAAAGACAGACTCAAAATGTCTATGTGCCTGGAACTTAACTATTTGCCTAATAAGTGCTTATTGACTATTGTATATAATGAGCATATTTGTATTTATATAGGGTTGATCGGCTGAACTGATGAATTTGCA
Source organism: Gymnobelideus leadbeateri (assembly GCA_011680675.1). NCBI lineage: Eukaryota > Metazoa > Chordata > Mammalia > Diprotodontia > Petauridae > Gymnobelideus > Gymnobelideus leadbeateri. The sequence continues at coordinate 157,882 of WOXC01004751.1, read as the reverse complement.
GGTCGATGGATTTCTGGGAGCTTCCTATGGAAAAGAAAGACATACCCATTTAACACCTGCTAGAAGATAACTCTTCAGCATGGATTCTTTAGCTAGCAGGATCCACAGAACTGAAGCTTGTTCCTGGGGTTATAAACTAAAGAGTCGGAAGAGGCTAAGTCAAAGCTGAAATCCAACTCTGGTAAACTGAGAGTCAAAGCTGCTCATTACAGCCGAAGTCTAGCAACAAGGAGACTAGCAGAGTGAATACGCTGCATTGCCTAGAAAGGCCAGCAGATGACAGAAGAGAGCAACAATAGCTTAGTCTAGCCAGCTATTCTGAAGGCATCACCATTCCAAAGTCTGTTCCATGACATCAACAGAGAATACTGACCATTCTTTAGCGTCCAGAGGCCATAGCCATGGCCGTGAAATGTATATCACTTGAAACACCCCATGTCATTCCCTGGATTTATGTGTTCTCTATGCATTTGTCCCTCCATGTATTTTCCCTGTATGAGCTTCCTCACCCAATGGTGGGATGAAAATGTGTAGGAAAGTTACTGCTAAAAGTGTCAGAGATTTCCTAATCACTTGTCTTTTTAAACCTTTTCATTAAATGATGTTCTTTTTAAAAAATCAATGTGTCCTCTGGTTGTTCTGGTTGATGGTAGAGTTTATAATCCACATTTTTGAGTGGATGTTAACTGAATCTGCAGTAGCTTTTTGTTGTTGTTATTTTCAGTTCCAAATTCTCTCTCTCTTCTATATCCTCCCCTGCCCACTGAGAAGGCAAGAAATACAATAATAAGGTAGGTCTTTTATTGCCATGAATTTGGGGTAGCTTTCTAAAGGTTCATGTTGTGGGAGGGTCCAAGTGCTACATAAAATTTTAGCATATTTGCTCATCAACTATACATATTTTGGGATAGGTAGGTGGCACAGTGGGTAGAGCACTGGCCTAGAATCGGGAGGACCTGGGTTCAAATCCAGCCTTAGAAACATACTAGCTTTGTGACCCTGGGCAAGTCACTTAACCCCTATGGCAACATACATGATCATTGGGAGAATCACACAAGGTTTGTAGAAGGTGGAACTTGGGCTTTATCTTGAAGGGTGCCAGGGAGGCCAAGAGATGAAGGTAAGGAGGAAAAATATTATTGGTATGGGGGAGAGCCAGCGTAAAGGCAGAAGGATGGGAGATGGAGTGGTGTCTTTAAGAAAGTAAGTAAGCCACTGTAGCTGAATGACAGAGGGAGGAGTGAGGTGTAAGAGGGCTAGAAAGGTAGAAAGGGGCCCGGTTGAGAAGAGCTTTAAATGCCAGAGTTTATATTTGATTATAGAGGTAACAGGGAAGCATTAGAGCCCTCTGAACAGTGGAATGCTGTGACTGGACATACACTTCAGAAAGATCTCCTTGGCAGCTAAGTAGAGGCTGGGTTGGAGTAGGAAGAGACTTGGGGAAGGGGTATGGGTTAGAAAATGGTTGTATTAGTCCATCTAAGAGGTGATGAGGGCTTGAACTAGGGTTGTGGCTATGAGTAGAAAGGGGTGTGTGTGTGTGTGTGTGTATGTGTGTGTGTACAGGAGGTATCAACCACATGGAGGGCCCGGGAGGATGGTGGTGCACTCAATATCAATAGAGAAGTTCAGAAGCAGGGAAAGTTTTGGTGGAAAGGACATTGGAAAGGACAAAGGGATCTGTCTTGGATGTGCTGACTTTGAGATACCTGTGGGACATATATATCTGGGAATCATTGACATAGAAATGATCGTTGAATCCATGGCAGCTGATAGGATTCTCTATTGAGATAGTAGAGAATGACATGAGAGGGGGACTTGGGACAGAGCCTTGAGGAGCATAGATAGAAGGCATAATATGGATGAAGAACAAATCAGCAAAGAAAACTGAGAAGTGGTCAGATTTACCTGAAGTATAAGGAATTGGAAAACTGGGGCATAATGAAATTATACCCAAAAAACTATTAATCTGGACGCGACCTTTGACTCAATAATACCTCTACTAGGCCTGTCCCCCAAAGAGATCAAAAAAAGAGGAAAAGGGCCCATAGGTACAAAAATATTTATAGCAGCTCTTTTTGTGATGACAAAAAAAAATGGAAACTAAGGGGTGCCCATCACTTTGGGAAGGTCTGAATAAAGTGTGGTATATAAATGCAATGAAATACTGTTGTGCTATAAGAAATAATGAAGTGGATGCATTTAATGGAAGCTTAGGAAGACTTGTATGAACTGTACACAGATGGAAATTGAAGAACCAGGAGAAGAAATTATATTATTAATAACATTGTACAAGCAAACAGTTTTGAAAGACTAGAAAATTCTGATTAATGTATTGACCAGCCATGATTCCTGAAGACTAATGATAAAGAATGTTATCCAGCTTCTAACAGAGAGGTAATAGAATGAGACACACATTTTTTTATATGGTCAATACAAATTTGCTTTGCTTAACTATGCATGTTTGTTACAAGGATTTTGTTTTCTAATTTTTTTTCCAGTGGGGTAGTGGAGATGTGGGAGGAAGATCAAATAAATGCTGTTTGATTTTTAAAAAAATTAACAAACAGGGTGCGGCTAGGTGGCGCAGTAAGAGTGCCAGCCCCAGAGTTGGGATTACTAGGGATTGGTTTCTGGCTTCAGTACTTAGCACCCACACATAAATAACTAGCCATGTAACCTTGAGCAAGTTACTTAATCCCAATTGCTTTAAAAAAATTAATAAACAGAAAAATAAATTCTTCTTTGATCACTCTGACTACTTGGGGTATATGGGGTATTCATGGAAAAATAGCAGCTCTGGTGTGAGGGCTTGCTAAACTCTTCAGGGTTACTCATCCACCTTTGGTGTCTACTTTCACCCAACTCTCATCTGTGTCTCTAAGAAGATGTAACATGCACAGTGGCCATACCTCAGTAAAACAGTCTTGGCAGACAGGCTAATCCAGGTTGAGAGTAACTGACAGGCCTTAAACCTGTAATGAATTAGGTGAATGTCTCAAGCATGTGAAGACTTCCCCTGAAGGAATGGGCAGAAAAGAACAATTTATTCCAATGGCCATGAAGGAGGCTGCATCACCAGTCGTCCTGACTTCTGTCCTGTCACTGGACTTGGAAGACTCTGGAAGAGAGAGTAAAGTTGAAGACTTTGTACAACTTTGCTTCACTTAATTCAATTCATGAGTAAGTCAAGATATCACTCATGATATCATTGGTCTTCTTTGAAAAAGGACAAACAATAGACATCTGACTACTCAGTCCCCTATGCAAACTTCCCAGGGTCCTCAAGTTGGAGGCCAGATTCCTTTACATGGGCATGGAAGGAGCATGGCAAGTGGATGCACTCCCAACATGGGAACCTCCAGGCCCAAATCCACAAACACAGGTAGAAGGAATTCTGAATGTTTTGTTTACACTGTCAGGCCAACCCCAGTGAGTGAGAGCCTTGTATATGACCCACAGTAAGTTACCCAAGAAATTCTGGCTCTCGTGGAATGCTCTGGCCCATCAGAGTATCTCACCTAGTTAGAATGCCTCATTCACTAATTAAAGATGAGAATCCTTTTGTGGTTGCCCAGTGTACAAAGGACGTGGAACACTCCAAAATTTACCTGAAGCTAATTCAATTAGGCTCCTCCCATAAGACTGGGGCTTTTATAAACATACCAACTAAAGCCTCTTTTTAAACTTTTGTGTACCTGCCAGATTGAAACCAAAGTGTTGGCTTATCACAAAGGTATAATATTGAATCTTTCTCCCTTCTACTAAAGAGTAAGGACACTGAGGTACTAATCAGGGCTCTAATTTGTGTCCTCTTAGATCAAAGATTCTTCACTTTATTTGTGTCATAGGCCCCTTTGGCAATCTAGTGGAGCTTGTGGGTCCCTTCTCAGAATAATGTTTTAAAATGCATAAAGTAAAATGCATAGGGTTACAAAGGAAACCAATTATATTGAAAAGCCCTTATCAAAATATTCAAAAAGCAAATCCATTGGGCCCAGGTTAAGAATCCTTCTCAATGAGCATACAGGGAAGCAACAGGTTATTAAAGAAAGGATCATTTTAAAAATCCCTAACATAGCATTTCTGTTCTTCTATCTTCTTTTGTTTCCCAATTTTTAATTCTATAAGAAGTCAGAAATATGGTCCCTTTCTCACTCAGATCACCAGCACCAGAACAATATGGTCATGAAGATCATTTGTACATCAATCACTACAAACATTTCATATACCAGTACACTTAGCAAATACCTTCTTATAGAGAACATTTGTGGCCACTGAAGAACAGACTAGTGGGTACTGTTGGCTGTTACAAAGTCTAGGTAATAACAGACTTTGTATCTGCAGCTAAACCTTTCACAGTTTCTTCTAGAAAGGCACTCATTAGGAATTAATGGATAGTCTTTTATCCTAGAGATTGCAGACATTACTATCTGGACATCTGGAAAGAAATCTTCAGAATAATACTAGTATAATGTTTCCAAAAACAGGATGTTGCCAACTGAGAGTGATAGATTCATCTAAAAAGAAGTGTTACTACAACAGTTATACTAGTTGTATTATATTATAATTTAGTAAGTTACATTATACTATGTTATACAGTATCATATTCAAGGGTATATTGAAGCCAGCTTGAACAGGCTTCCTAAGAACTGGTTGTTAAACTTTCAATGTGGCATTTACATCTCTGAAACTGGCAAATGCTATAAATCTGGACTTGATTTATTGTTTTATCGATTTCTAGACTTAAGAAAGTGATGAAGAAATAATGCAGATTAAACTAGAGTATGTCATACATATATTCCCCCCCTTTCAGAGGCCCCATTGTGAAATATTTATCAGCATACTTCTGCTTATAATACATGTAAATAAGTTCAGTTCCAAAAGTATATACTATACAGCTTTGTAATATTTCACCTAGGATATTTTATTTATAAATTTTAGGTTTAAAAGCCTATCTTGAATTCTAAGTTGCCAATAAAATAGATATTTAAATTGCAGCAATGTTTTTTTTTTTTAATAGACATTTCAATTCCAGCAGTAACCTAAAAGCATTTAGTGGAACAACTAATTCCTCTCTCTTCATGGAAACTGCAAATAAATTGTTATAGAAAGGTTTCTCTAAGTCTATATGCATATTTAAATAAAGCCTGTCAGATGTTACATTTTTTTAAAGTCCATTTGCTGCCAGTGATTGCAGCAAAACAGGGTCAATGGGGGACAAAATTTTAAAAATCTGTTCTAAGAAGCATGCTATCTTTGCTCTGGAGTGGCACCTCTTCTCTGGGAGTAGAGGCAGGTCATAGACATAATGACCACGTCCTTTGGCTCAGATTGGAGATGAGCCAAACAAAGTACTGTACAGTAGAATGCCAGGACTTAGTATTGAAGAACCAGACTTTGAGCAGGAGTATGGGGTGTTAACAGTAATCTGCTTACAAAAGGCTTTTAGCTGTTTCCTTGATGAGTGTCCTGGAGTCTATTTTAGCAGAAATGTAAACTTTCTAATCACCTTAAATACCCATATACTATAACAAAAACATATTAATAAGTATAGCACTTGGTCATTTGAATAAAATCATATTATATAGAAATAAAAGCAAAGACCCAACAGTTGTGTTGCTTTCTTTGTTTTGTTTTGATTTTACAGCATTATATTCCCAATAAATGAAGCAGGTACAATAATATTGTTGGGCTATTTTTTTTTGGCTTTTTGTTGGGCATTTGGGGTTAAGTGACTTGCCTAAGGTCACACAGCTAGTTTTTGTGTTAAGTGTCTGAGGCTGGATTTGAACTCAGGTCCTCTTGAGTCCAGGACTGGTGCTCTATTCACTGCCCCACCTAGCTGCTATTGTTGGGCTATTAAAGAAAAATTTAGTCAATTTTGGAGGACTGAAACTATATTAATACTCCCTTTTGCAATGATGGGGTATGGGGTACAGGCTCTGGGAAATCCCTTGAACTCTAATTGAATCTTCCCACTTGATGAGGCATTTGCCTGAGGTCCTAAGCCTTCATTATCACTAGGCCCAAATCTGTTACTATTTTTTTTTTGCTTTTTTTTGGAGGGGGGATTTCAGGGCAGTTGGGGTTAAGTGACATGCCCATGGTCACATGGCTAGTAAGTGTTAAGCTTCTGAGGCTAAATTTGAACTCAGGTCCTCAGGGCTGGTGCTTTATTCACTGAGCCACCTAACTGTCCCATCTCTGTTACTCTTTTTTTTTTTTTTTTTAAAGCAATTGGGGTTAAGTAACTTGCTCAAGGTTACACGGCTAGTCATTTGATTTATGCGTGGGTGCTCATTTTCTGAGGCCGGATCTGATCTCGGGTCATCCAAACTCCAAGGCCGGCGCTCTTACTCACTGCGCCACCTAGCCGCCCCTTTAGGGCAATTGGGGTTAAGTAACTTGCCCAAGGTTACACGGCTAGGTTTTTGTTTGTGCGGATTAAGTGTCGGAGGCCGGCTCCGAACTCAGGTCCTTCTGATTCCAGGGCCGGCACTCTATTCACTGCGCCACCTAGCCGCCCCCCACCTCTGTTACTCTTAACCTAGCCTAGCCCTCCATAGTCTGTCATCTCCAAGTAGCCTTCAGTTTTTCCCACCCTTAAGCCCATTCCTGGAGTCTGACCTCAGTCCTAGTCAAGATCCTCCTTAGACTCCTCTAGACCACCCCTAGATCCCTCTCACAATCTTTCTGTATATAAGATCAATCTTGTCTCCATGAAGGTGCTAAAATTCAGTCTAGCACAGAATCAGTCTGTGTCAGATTGTTCTGGCCTGCTTGTCCAATAAAAGCATCACAAATACTTAGGCCATTATGGTGAATCTTTAATGAACTTCTTTGTTTAATTATGACTGAGAGAAGGCTTGAGTTGGCAGGACCTGGTGTGTTGGTATTTTGGGGTCTTGAGCACCCCTAAATCCCAAACCTCAATACTCTCATGTGTATATCATGGTAAGCATGGTAGTGAGGGAGAGAAGGATTGTGTTAGGCACAGATGGGCTAGGCTTATCCACTACCAAGTTCTTTTAGGCTGGCTAATAGAACCTGGAAAATAAATAAGGTAAAGTAATTGTTCTGCCTGAGGGATGAAAAAAGAAAAACCTTTAGCTCCTTAGTTATAGAATTAGCTTAGGTCTTAAGTCTTCTAAGTCCTTGGGTGAGGCCTTTTGATTGAGCTCAAGTTTTATGGAACAAATACTTTTATTAAGGGTATTTGTTCTTTGAAGTTTGGATTCTGTCAAAGGGCTGAACTTGAGGACTTAGAAGGCCACATGTGGCTTCCAAGCCATAGGTTCCCCCATCCTGGTTTAGGACATCTCTTTCAAAGCTGCTTGGGCATTACGGGAAGACAGCTTCAGTTTGTACTTCTGAAAATAAGATACCTATGTATGGGCATTCTTCAGTCTACATAAACACAAGTGCCAAATTTGCTCATGTTCTGAATTTCTTATTTAATTTTTTCTCTCTCCTGAACCAGGTTTCTGTAAACAGGCTCACTGCAGGGCTTTCTCAGCACTTCACATAAGGAATCAATCAATCCATTAAGAGAAATGATTATTAATAACCAATCATCAGGATTCAGGGTTCTTTTCTCTTTTTGTTTCCTCATTCAAAATCCAGTCATTGTAGGTCAAGTCAGTCTCTGAAGGACAGGGCTTACAGAGAGAGACTGGCCTAACCCACCAGGAACATTCTCAGTAATCTTGGACTGGACATCACCCAATAGGGAGAATTTATTTCTGATAAACATATGAAAAGAATTTCATCTAGGTGAATTCTAGCCCTAAAGCATTAGGCTCAGGCCCTGGAAACCCCCATCATTCAATTTAAGTAGTCTTGGTGGAGATGGCTTCTTTTGTATGGAGTTCTGCTGGCTGAGTCTCAAGATCAAGTCAAGTTCTCAGCAGAAGGAACTGAAGACCTTTGGGCCACCTCCTCATTAACATGTCCACCCCCTCCTTGATTGTTCACCAATCAGGGTTGATCTCTGCCTGTCAGGGACACTCACTTTTCCAAAAGTATGTAAGCATTCAATTGTCTCCTTGGTCTTTTGTCTTTGGTTATTGAGAGAGACCACTAACCATCAAGTTATTGATTATTTGCTTGCTTAATTAATAAGAATTAAGGTGTAAGGAGAATGAAAAGGTAGGAGGGGCTAGGTTATAAAAGGCTTTGAATTCTAAGCAGAACATTTTGCATTTGATACAGGAGGCAATGTTATTAAGTTGGAAATGGAGGGAGCAGTGACATTACTGAACCTTTGCTTTAAGAAAATCTTTTAGTGGTTGATGTAGATGGATGGATTAGAGTGGGGAGAGAAATGAGGCAGGCAGACCCATCATCAGGCTTTTACAATAGTCCCCCTGAAGGGGGGGGGGTGGCACTGTCAAAGCAGTGAGGGGGGTATATTTGAGGGATGTTGCAAAGGTAAAATCAATAGGCCTTGGCAGTAGATTTGATATGGGGAGAGTGGGGGAGAGAATGAGAGAGAGTGAGGAATCCAGGATGACTCCTAGGCTATGAGCCTGAGGGACTAGGAGGATGCTGTTACCCTCTACAGTAATAGGGAAAGTGGAGCAGGGGGAGGGCTTGGGGAACGATAATGAATTCTATTTTGGACAGGTTTAGTTTGACTTCTGGATGTCCAGTTCAAGATGTCTAAAAGGCAGTTGGAGATGTGAGACTGGAGGTCAGGAGAGAGTTTGAGGCAGTAGAGGTAGATTTGAGAAATCATCATAATAGAAACCTGTGGTTAGAGGGCATGATCTCGATGAGGACTCAGTAAAGGAGACAGAGAAGCAGTGGTCAGATAGGTAGGAGGAGAATCAGGAGAGATGGGTGTCCTGAAAACCTAGAGAGAAGAGAGTATCAAGGAGGAGATGGTGATCAAAAGTGTGTTAAAATTGTATTTTCTTCTGGTCCCCCTGACCACACACATCCTCTAGTTAGTATAGCAAGTTTATAAGTAGCCAGTATGAGGTAACAACAGGAAAAGAGGGGAATCCAGAAGACACATATAGACTTTCCCAAAAATCAAAATGGAATGATTTGCAAACTGTATCATATATTAACCAAAAATCACATCCTGAGTCTATGTGTTAAATCAGGGGAAGCCATCTAAACTTAACTGTCAGGACCTTTTGTCCTATGATATTTAAAACTCAGATAAGCTTTATACATCCATAGTAAGACCAGCAGAACACCAAATGGTGCTGATAAATTTGAGACAAGGTGAATATGTCAATTAACTAACCCCAAGTTGGCACAGATAAGAATTAGACTGTTCCCCTAAAATACCCTATAAAAACGAGACCCCAAGTTCCTGCCTCACCCCGGTGCTCCTATACCCTAGGACCATCCTGCCAAATGCTGCCAATTCTAATCTATGGTTATATGAGTGACTCTCTGTGCCTCTCCTTCCTTCCCATTCTATTCCCCTCCACTGTTTGCTTCCCCCTATCATCCTATCCTCATCCCCCCACTATCCACCTCTGTACCAATCCCCTTTGAAAACTTGCCTCTGTATCTTTTGTGTGTTCATCCCTATACCCTCTGTGCCTCATTAGGGTGAGTGAAGCCTCACTCCCTGCTGCCATCCTGGTCTTTCCCATCGAGTACTCAAAGAACCAGGTATGCCTGCTCCATTTTATAATTCCATAAATTAGTCATCAATTAACAAGGGCTGAAGAGAGGTACAGGAAAATGAGAATTGATAAAAGGCCCTTGGAGATCATAGTAACTTTAGAGAGGGCCATTTAAGTGGAATGATAAGGTTGGAAGGCAAACTATAAGGGATAAATGACCCATTACAGATGGCTTTTTTTGAGGATCTTAGCTACAAAGACCAGAAGAAATATAGCATAGTTAGCTGGTGATAGGATAAATAAGGATTTTTTTTCATGATGGACATATAGGCAGCAAGGAATGAGCCATTAGCTATGGAAAGATTAAAAAATAAGAGAACAGAGATGAGAGAAGAGGCAATCTGTTGGAGGAGACAGGATGGAATGAAATCACTTGAACAGGTAGAAGGGTTAGCCTTGGTAAAGAAGTAAGGCTACTTTATCATGTGAGTCAGGAGTGAAGGAAAAGAGTGAGAGATAGGAGCTGAGGAAGGTCACCAAGAATGGTCTCGTTTTTTTCTGTAGAATATGATATAAGGATATGATAGATTTCACATCAGTGATAAGGGGTCCTTATGCAATTGACAAAACTTTAACAGATAAAACAAAAATCATTTGAATAGGCTACAACAGTATTTTTCTGATATCTCCAGACTTCTAAAGAACAATTACCACACTTAACATTTAAATGCAGTATAGACAGTCTATTTCACATTTTGGTTATGTTCCAAATAGTCCTAGTGAATCTTATTGTTTTCAAATTATGTTTTCTAATAGCATTTCTAGCTTTCCGGTATCTGATGTCTTGTTTACCAAACCCAAATGAAGTCTTTGACAAACTGGAGAACATACATTTGAATATTTAAGGTAACCATTAACCAGAGGAAAAGTGCTATTTATGCCTTTCAGATAAATGTTTTTACTATATGATTGCTCTCATTCATAAATCAATCACAACATTCCAAACAAAGATCTAACCTCCTAATGCTATTAATGCCTCACATTCTCAGTATCATTCTTGAATATTAGCAGCACTTCTATGAAGTATTTTCCAAAATGATAAAGCAAGACCCTAATAAAGCACTAACTTAAAACAACCTTAAGAACTTACAAATAAAGACAAAACAAAACATTGCCAATCTAATGACATTAATGTAGTTGGCTGTATTTCCAAACTACCAACACAGAAAAAAAAAACCCCCACCACTCTATGAATCTGTCTTCCAGTTTGGTCTTTCTATGCTGCATGCATTCAGATACCAGTACAGAGTAGTTACCACTTTGAATCTCATAGTTACAAAAGATACGACATTAAAAATCCCTGTCCAAAGAATAGATCAATTATGCTGTGAATGATAATTATCCCTGTCTACATCTCAGTGTGTTGTAAGGATCAAGTGAAATAATAATAGTTATAAAGTGCTTTGCTTACTAGTACTAGTACTACTGACTGCTGCTGCTGCTGCTACCAGAATAAAGGGATCTGGAGCCTGATATAGTAGATACTACCTGAAGTATCTCTTTGAAATCAGAAAGACTTACATTCATGTCCAGCCTTTGACATATACAGGCTATTCAACTAAAGTCAAGTCTTTTAGCCTCAGTGCCCCAGACAACTAAAACAATAAGTTGCAAAGAGATTGCTGATATGTGTCAGAGAAAGGAATTTCTGGCTGGGGACTTTACCACACCAATGTAATTACAGATCTGAACAACAGTAACAAAAAGTAGTTCAAGCAGTTTCTCCCTCATGAAGCCTTCCTTGATTCACCCCATTATAGCCAATTTTTCTCCACCTGAATCTCTCATGCCACTCTCTTCGGGAGCTTTTCTTTTAATATATTATTGCTTGTATTCTAATTATGTGTGTTTCCCTACTTTATTGCAAGTTCTTTGAAGGCAAAGGACCAAACTAGGTACTATCTTTGAGGTCTCAATCATTAATACAGCAAATCTTACATATATTGGGTGTTTCAGAGAAATTTAATTGAGGTCGAGAAATGTATAGACTGGTTTTAGTCATGTTGTGTTTGTAACTGACAGCAAAAGCAGGTGGAGCTGTCTAGCAGGAAGGGGCGGGGGAGGGGAACAACAGGACTGGAGCTTGGTCTGGGAGACTGGTCTGGGAGCAGAGTACTTGTTAGTTGCAAAGATAATAACGTTCAACATTTACATAACAATTTTCTAAAGACTGCAAAGCACTTTATATCTCATTTGATTTCCAAAATTATTTCTGTGAGGTAGGTACAATAGCTGTTATTATTCTTGGAAAACTGAGGACCATACACATACAATATGAGTCAATATTTGAACCTAGGTTTTCTGATTTTTCATCCAATGCCCTTTGGCTTATCTCACATATCAGTGTAGACCACAGAAATAGAAAAATTGACAAAGAAAAGGGAAGGAGAGAAGACAAGAGAAGGTCCGAGACAGAATCCAAGGACACCCACGTGTACATATAGGGGTCAGAAAGAGGATTGATAGAGTAGACCGGAGAGTGTAGTGTATTGAAAAAAAGGAATAAGGGACTCTGTCCTTACTGGGTTGTTTTTTTTGTTTTGTTTTGTTTTGTTTTTAATCCCTGGTAGCAGAAGGAGATGGTTAGTAGAGGCAAATATTGCAGAGAGGTCAAGGAGTATGACTGCAACAAAGCCCCTGGTCCTCGAGATTAAAAAGTCACCAGAGATCTTTGGGGAGCGTGGAATTCTACTGAAATTCAGTCAAGCTACCTGGAGGTCGTGCCACTGATTAAATAATGAAGAAAGTGCTTTCAGAGGTATATAAATCCAATGAACATTTATTAAGCACCTACTCCGTTCGAGCTACCACGTTGGGCTGGAGATATAAAGACAAAACAAAGAAAGAAACAAAAATATCCCTGGCCTCAAAGACTTTACACTACATTCTATTGGGATTTATTAACGTTACTATTGCAATTCTTCAGAAGAGCAGAAATATCCTCTCTGTAGGAAAGCCCTCCATTGACATTGCGCCTTCCTGACATCGTCTTTCACAGGGCTGTACTCTGAGCCTTTTCAGTCTGGCAGAAGCTAGGGTCAGCTCAGAATCCCGGGAGGTGGTCCCAGCTTTCGCGGTCCTCGCTTAGAAGCCCTGGCCAGCTACCTGTAAAGCTCAGGTCCAAAGCCCTGTGCGGACAAGCCCTTCCTCCACCCCCAGGACCTTGCACTGGGCGCTATCTGTGCACCTCTGCGGCAGGATGTTTGTGTCCGAGGGCAGGACGAGCTCCTTGCTGACTTTGCATCCCCAGCCCCGGCACGATGCTTTGCACAGAGTAGGCTTTCATTTGTTGAATTAAATCTAGTCCAACTCCCCCTGCTTTCCTCACTTTACAGAAGAGAAAGCTGAGACCCAGAGAAGGGAGGTGGATCCATCAAGCCCCGGGAGGACGACTTTAATTGGGGCGAAGGGTGTAACAGGACTCAACCCCGTGGGGGCGCGGCGGGGCTGGTTGGCCGCGGCTAAGTCAGGGGGCGTGGCCTCATGCGCCACTCTCCCGGCCGCTGGGAGGCTCTTAGCGCACACAGAGAGAGTCAAGAAACTGCCATAGAGTGTGCGATGCTAGAACGAACCGTTCTGGCAAGAGCTCCCGGCGGCCTGGATACAGGCCTCCGCTCCCGAGGTCGGAGCGAGGGCGCCGCCTGGCGGCCTCTTCTTTTCCTCTCCCTTTGGGGAATACGCCTTCCTCCCCTTTCCGTTCCCTCCTCTCTCTCGCCCTCTGGCCGCCCTCGTCCCAAGATGGCCGCGGCCAGTCACGAGGCCCGGCTGAGCGTTATGCGGTTTGTCCTCCCGGCGCCGCCATAGCCCCGCCCCTTCTCCCCCTCCTTGGCGGCCTCGTGGCGTCCGCAGCCACCTGCCCCCAGAGCGCGCGCGCACGCGCGCCGCAGTGTCTGACTCGCGCCCACGCCCGCCCGCCCCGTCGGTTCCCCTTGGGCGCGCTCGGTGCCAGCCTCCCCGCGCGCATGCGCCGCGCACCAGCTCGCGCTCCTCAGCCTGTGTCTTCAGCAGTCGGCAGTCAGTGACTCGGTCGGTCCTGTCACCCTCTCCCGCAGTCACCATGCTGGCCGCCGCTCTCCGCCGCTGCTCCGCCTCGGTGCGGGTCCTGCTGCCAAAGCCGGGGGCTGCAGCCCCCTCCTCCTGGTCGTCCTCTTCTCCCGCCGCCGCCGGTAAGGAGCCGGCCCGCGCGGCCCCACGTCCTTGCGGTGACCCGAGCCGGGGCCTAGCGTGACCGCCGCCGGCCAGGCCCGCTCGGGAGAGGCCCTGGGCTCCCCGCCCCGGGCTCTCCTGCCTGCCCTTTCCCGAGGCCGGGCTCCCGAGCAGGAGCGCGGGCGGGCCGGGCCTGGCCGCCTGGCCGGGCCCGGAGGCACTCCCGGGCGAAGGTGACATTGAACGCCCCGGCGCCCGCGGGGCGGGGCGGGAGGGCCACGGGCGCCGCCCGTCCTCCCGGGACACCTTGGGCTGACCCCGGGACCCCAAGTCCGGGTCCCCCCATACGGGCTGGGGTCCGCCGGGCCGAAAGCGGCACCCCGCGGCGTTCGAGCCTCAGCCGGAACGGGGGGCGGGGAGAGGTCCCAGCGGGGGTCCTAGAATGGGGGGAAGCCGACGTTGTTTTCCCCACCCCCCCGACCGTGCAACGCGGCCTCTTCCCATTGTGGAGTTCTTGTTTTTAAGGCATTTGAGAAGGGGGCGCAGGGGCTAGCAGAGCGACCTCAGAACGACCCTGGTGCGTGCAGGTATCGGTGACTGGCAGGGCCAGCCCCGTGCTGCTGAAGGAGAGGGCGGGGGTCCGCCGGCCGCCCCTCGATGCTCGTCCGGCGCCCGGTGGCCGTGATGGGAATGGGGCAGCGCCGGGCACCGGCTCCCCTGGGAAGACGGGACACAGAATGGAGAGCGCGCTCCTCACGCGCCGCGTGCACAGTGTCTGACTCTTGCTGCCCGTGGTGTGGGCTGGCTAAGGCACTGGCGCGGTGTAGGTTAAGCCACTTGCCCAGGATCACACTGCTGGTCTGAACTAGGTCTTCCTGACGCCATCCACTGGACCATCCAGCTACCCACACAGATATATTGGGATTGGTTAAATTTAAGGGAGGGCCTTAGCCTTGGGACCAGGAAAGGATTTATGCAGATGATGCTTGAGCTGCAGCTGAAAGAAAGGGAGCAACTCTGAGATGGAGGTAAGGAACAAGGCACACTTGGCCTTGGGGACAGCAAGTGCACAAGGCCTGGAAAGACATACAGTGTCTGAGGAACCAAGAGAAGGCCACTTATGGTGATGCGAAGAAATTTGCTGTGGTCTGCAGTGACAGGGACATTTTCAGTTTATATTGAGAAATCATCTAGGGTATAATAAACTCTGCTAATTTCTATTATCTTCAGTAATGTTACTCTAGTATCTGTTCTAGGAAGGCTTTATGGTAATGGCACTTTAATCCTGGAATCCCTGATGGTAATATGTTACATTATGGAATTAAGCACTTAAGGTTGTGAATTTAAACACTGAAGTCTGTAACAACATTCTTCCTGGGAAACTAGTCTTTTTAGGAAATAGATTTGGTCTGTCAGTCTCTTTAAACTTTAATTCCTCCTGTTTATCCAATGGTGTGTAAATTAGTATAGATGAGTGATTCCCAATCATTTTAGCTTTTCTGTATCTTATTTGTCCAGTTTTGTGATCCTCTACCCAAAATGCCATGTTGACATATCAAGAGAGCACTTTTATTTTTAGAAAAAAAATTTTAATTTGGAGGAAAGTCTTATAACATCCATTAGAAAAGATTATACTAGCGTCAGAAAAGAGAGTTTGGAAATCTTGTAGTTATCTTAATCCTTATTATGGAAATTAATTTTATATTTATACAAACATTGCATCATTCCTCTATCCATTTTTTTCTGTGTTTTTCAGTTTAGGACCTTTCCTTCCTATTAGATCATCAGATCAGAAGCATTTACTAATGTCATTTTGTGTTCCAGACCTTGGGGAAGCTTCTTCCTTCTGCTTCCTCTCCCTCTTCCACTCCCACCTTTGAAAACATTTCCATTTTATATGCAGTGAAAAGAAAACATTTACAAAAGCTGATTTTCCTATGTGGAATTTATCTTTAAAATAGGAATGTGCTGTGCTATTCTAAATCCTAGGGGGATTTAGAAACGGGGGGCTGAGGCACTGAAAATTAAGAATATTAAAATAGTTTCTAAATCTGGCAAGAGAATTGTACCAGCTAGATTTTAAGGCTCCTTTCTATATTAATGTTCTTTGATTCCATGTCTTCCTTCTGAGCATCCAGCTGAATGAGTAAGCTCTTAGGTTTGTGTTTATAGGGTTTTAAAGCATTGTATAAACATTAATGATCCTAATAAGATTTTATTTACAATTTTGTATAGTTCAGGGTTTTACAGACCTTCATTTTAGATATGTACTTTTAATAATTACTTTTCACAAAGTTTATACTATCTACCTAAAAAGCTAAATAAGGTTATCTAAAATAGATCCCAGGCAAAAATATGGCCTGAATACCCCCCGGAGAGTTTAGCAGCAAGAATGCCTGACACATAGTAAAGGCTTACTTAATTTATCTTGAAGATGTGAAAATGGAGGAAGTGATAACTTGACCATAGAATCTAAAACTGGAATGGTAATGTAAAAGTGTATATCCATAGTAGAACTCACAAAAGAATGTAAGAGACCTGGATATTCTACTTTGCTGGGCTTGAGGGCAGGGGTTGGCATCCAAGTTTTTCAAGGATGTTAGGAGGGATTTAGAATAACAATCTTTGTTTATATTTTAAAATAAATTATTCCAGTCAGTCAGGGGTATTAACAAGACTACATAACCTGTCTTATGAGATTTGAAGGTGCCTTACTCCTGTTTTTTATATCAAACATAGCTGTGAATTCCTCATTGCTAAGATGGGGACAGGGAGGGAGTCACGACTGGGTGTGCCATGTTCTAAGCAGGCTACTTATCAAATCTGTTCATCTTGAACTTCATCCTGTTTGGAAGATGGAAACTTCCTAGAAGGCATGTGCTGTTAAAATAGAGGTGGGGGGGGGGGGGATTCCTGAATTTCGATCCTAGCTCTACCATTTAATTGATTGTGATGTAGAGAAGGTCACTTCACTTGTAAACCTGTAATATGGGAATAGGAATCCTCACACTACCCAACCCATAGACCCCTGGGACACTGCTAGGAGGAAGGGGCTGTGTGAACTCTAAAGCATTGTATGCATTGAGGTAATTTTTCATAATTATCATTGAGCTGGAAGGAAATAGTTGTCTACATTTATTTTTCTAGTTAGAAGAACACAGTAAAAGAAAGGAAGTGGATGTGGGGTTCTGGTGGTATTACAGCATTGAAAATCCTTGAATAGGAGCTTCTGACAGTGGGTTAAAGTGCTGAATAGCATTTGGCAGAGACTAGCAATGTTAGTTTTTGTCTTAATATGAATAACATGTTAAGAACCCTGGGTTTAGTTCAGTCAGAGGATCTGAGCTTAAATTCTGGCTCTGCCACTTAATGACTATGACCTTGGACAGGTTGCTTTATACCCTGACCTGAGCCCAAGTTTTCTCATTTGTGAAATAGATCTTCCCCCTTTATGATTTCCCTAATTTGAATAAATATAAAAAAAGTTCAAAGAAGGAAGCCACCTGTCAGGATTTTATAGCGGAAATTTAAAAACTTGAAGTAACTTCTAGCTTGGAAATTCTGTGTTTTATAAAAACTTTTCCAAGTTTGGGGCAAACCATTTTTTATTGATAGAAAACTATACTGAAAAATGTAAATGTTTTTCTATGTGGAAGAACATAGAACTTTTTATTCTATAATTGATCCTAAATAACACTTCAACTGGTACAGGCCTACACAACATACAGCCTGAGAGCTGCTTTTGCCCCACCAAAGGATTTATGGAGCCTGGGAAGAATAGAGAGTATATGAAACAGGCCTGCTCTAGTTAAAATTGGGAATATACACATAATTTTGAAAGGAAAAGGTTAATAACAATGACTTGATCTGAAAAGGACACATGTAATTGTTGATCCTTATTCTGTACATAACATAACAAAGGTATTTTCATTAATTTAAGATGGAAAGTAAATTTTTGCATGTATGCATTTCTGCAGGTAGTTTTTCCCTTCTGTCTACAAATAGGAAATAGCTATAAATTGCCTTGCTCTACTAATTACAAATCACAGAGGTTCAGGATCAGAAAGCATCCTGGAGGTCAGTTAGTTTAACTGGTACCTGAACAAGAATAACTTTTTTTTCCCAAAAGCACAAGTTTAGTAACTGTTTTGGTACCTGCTATGTTCCAGATGCTGTGCTGAGCACTGCAGATCCAAAAAGAGGACAGAAACAGTCCCTGCCCTTAAGAGGAGCACACAGTCACATGTGGTGTTGAGATGTCTGTGAAATTTAGGAAGCCAGCAAGAAAGATGGCAGTGTTCTGAGTCTGGATCCTTTTGTGATTATTTAATGATGTAAAGAGAGGCTTCAGAGTGAGCAGAGTCTGGGTTCAAGTCTCAGCTCAGTAACAGTGAAAGGTCATGATCCTCTCACTCATAGTCCTTTACAATTTGCAAAGATACAGATAAAGATTTATACACATATGTACATTACCTCTTCTGATCTTCATCCCAACTCTCTATGGTAGGTAGGTCTAGTAGTGATAGTAACATATCTATTTATAGCTGAGGAAATTGAGACCTAACGGGATGTTATTTACCTACTATCACAGAACTAATACCTGACAGCCAGGACTCAAACCCAAGTCTATTTATGTTCAATGCTTTTTCTAGTATATCATGCTGCCTAGATTTTCACATGATGAATTTAGATTAGTAAAAGAAAAAGTTCACAAAGAATGATAAAAATATTTTCATTTGGCTCGTGGTTTGGGTCAGAAAGATTTTCTGGAAGTACAGTTGTAAAACAAACTTGAGTGAGAATATTTAAAGCAATATACCTTTGTAGGTTGTAATGTAGATATAGTTTTGTGAGCAAAAGTGTATTGCTGTCAGGATTTATCTTAGGCAGGTTGATAATTTGCCTTTACTTAACTTTTTAGTGAAAATACTGAAGTTGCTTGTTTTTTTATTTTAGTAAGATTTTACTAAATGATTTTAGTAAGAACCACAAAGAAAATGCAGCAGATGAGTTATAATCTATCTTACCTAGACAGTGGACATGCCCTATTTGGTCACTTACCACCTTCATACCTGCAACTCCGAAAGCATTGTAGAATCCACTTTTATACTGTTTAAAAAGGACAGTACCAAATGATTAGGGAAAATAAAAAGCCAGATAACATTACCACCAAAAAAGGCGATCGAGGAGACCTCAGTAAGTAGCAACCTATAGGCCTGCTTTCTTATCTCTCAAATCTGAGAATCTCTGATTAAAAATATAAGACGGCTATAGTCAGGTTTTTATACTTTTTTGTGTGGAACACATCTTTATAATTACACAACTAACTGAACAGTATAAAGAAGATCCTACTGTTTTTCACTTTAAGAAGTGTTGTCTGGCCATAGCAAATTCGTCCTTGAAAGCTCTCCAACAAGCAATTTCCAGCATAGTTGTAGCAGCAAGGCACCTTGAAGAAGAAACAGGTGAAATGTGTCAACCAAGTCAAACCATTGCCATCATTTCCCTGCAGACTCTGATGGGAGTGGCCCAAAACCTTGAATGTAAGGTCCTTGGGAATAGCAGTGCTTCCTTCCAGCTTAGGCTCCACAGCCATCAGTGAGGGGAACAATTGCTGACCAGCTGCCACTCTTAGGACAGTGAGCCCAAGAACCCAGTTGTGCTTTCAAAGCAGTCGTCATCTTTGTAGATGAAACCATAGAGGTAACTTCTGTTTATATGTCTCAAGCAAGCCTGAAAGCAGGAGGAAGTAGGTTTGTCAAAGATGTTCACCATGTGTCAAGGATGTTCTGCATAGACTCCAGGTAAAGGCGGTGAAGGCTTCCTGATGTTTCTGTTTGTAGGTGACATTATGCTGGTTGTGTCAAGACCCTGAATATTGTAGGGACTCTCCAATGAGCACTACACTCAGAAAAGATTGGCCTAATAAGTCACTTTTTTTTTTTTTGGTGGGCAACTGGGGTTAAGTAACTTGTGCAAGGTTACACGGCTATTTTTCTAGTTGTTGTGTTAAGTGTCTGAGGCCGGATCCGAACTCGGGTCCTTCTGACTGCAGGGTTGGCACTCTACTCACTGAGCCACCTAGCCGCCCTATAAGTCACTTTTTTAATGTATTAAAAAAAATGTTTATCGTCCAGATTGTAACATGCAATTAATTGGACAGTCCATTGAATTAGGACATCAATACACAGATCTTACACATGTAATGTGGATGGGCAATGAACTGGACCTAGAATTGAATAGAAAAGAAAGCTGAATTACATATGGGAAATTAGGCAGCACTTTCAGTGATTCCAAATTATTCTCTAATAGAAAAATCCATTTTCTTTATGAATATTTCCTCCGTGGTGTTTATATGACTTGTAGCTCCATAGCACCTGAAGAATTAAAATTGTAGGTGACACAAAGGGCAATGGGGAAGGTGCACTATAGGAGGAAGTTGCCCACACACATTTCCAGTGATGCCTCTTGGACAAGCTGTAGTCTGAGGAATGTCATCAAGGAAATACAAGGTGAAAAAAGGAGGTGGACCAATGGTGTCACATAAGTCAAGTTACAAACTGGTCCTCAGAAAGACTGAATGGTACCCTGGTACCTGTGAAGAGTTAGAGGGCCTGTGGCAGATCTGGGAAGGACTGGAGAAAGTGCTAGAATACATTCTGCACCAGAAGAGGAAAGGCCCATGGAGTGGACATCATGGTTCCTTTGAAGTATTGAAACCAACTTTTATAACACGCGATTTGTAAATAATACTGTCTTGAGAATAGATGATAATATGTTATTTGAAATCACGTTTTATGTACCTATCTGACTGCTCCTTCTCAGTCTCCTTTTGCTGGACCCTACCTCCAGATAGATCACTCCCTCTCACCTTCGTCCTAGCCCTCTTCTCTCCTTATACTACACTTATTGATCTCATCTACTCCCAAGGCTTTAATTATCATCTCTATGCTGATGTTTCTCTAATCTACTTTTCCTTCCCCTTACTTCTTTCCTTACCTGCCATCTCCAACTGCCTTTAGATATCCTAAACTTAGTACATCAGAACAGTACACATTATCTTTCACACTAAACCCTCCACCACCTTCTACTTCCCCAGTTACTGTAGAGGGCAGCACCTTCCTCCCAGTCCCTCAGACTGGCAACCTAAGAATCATCCTGGATTCCTCACTATCTCTCACTTCTCCTCTCCAGTCTGTTGCCAAGGTCTGTCAATTTCACCTTTGCAACATCTCTCAAATAGGCCTCCTTTTCTCCTCTGACACTTCTTGTGTTCTGTTACAGACCTTCATCCCCTCATGCCTGGACTATTGCAGTAGCCTGCTGGCCGGTCTGCCTGCCTTAAATCTCTCCACCAATACAATCCATTTTCTATTCACACACTAAAATAATTTGCCTACAGCACAGGTCTAGTCATCCCTCCACTCAAACTCCTATGTCTCCCTACTACCTGCAAGAGCAAATACAGAATACACTGTTTGACATTCAGAACCCTTCATAACTTAACCCCCTTCTACCTTTCCAGTCTTCTTACACCTTATTGCCTTTCACATATTCTTTGGTCCAGTGACACTGGCCTCCTGGCTATTCCACAAACAAAACACTCCATCTATCATTTTGGGGCATTTGCTCTCTCTGTTCCCCCGTGCTCTCCTCTGCTCTGACTCCTGACTGGCCTGACTTCCTTTAAATCCTAATTAAAATACCACCTTCTACAGGAAGCCTTCCCCAACCTCTCTTAATTCTAGTTAATAAAATTAATACATTTGTTAATAAATTTTTTCCCATATATAACTTGCTTTGTGTGTATTTGTTTGCATCTTGTCTCACCCATTAGATTGTAAACTCCTTGAGGGTAGAAATTGTCTTTTGTTTCTTTGTATCCCCAGACCTTAGCACAGTACCTGGCACATAGTGGGTAGGTATTTAATGTTTGTTGATTGATCTTACCCCCTCATTTTACAGATAGTGAAATTGAGGTCCAGAGTCACACACCAACAAATACTGGGCTTATTACGTGTCTCTTGAAATTTCAATTTGTGAGTACTTAATTTATAAGTAACTGAATTCTTTGTATTTTCTGTAGTGAGGGGATGGAGAACCTTCAGTCTCTAGGCCACATGTAGCCTTTTATGTCCTTGGGTATGGCCTTTTTTTTTTTTTAAAGCAATTGGGGTTAAGTAACTTGCCCAATGTTACAGGCCGGTGTTTTTTGTGTGTTAGTAACTGAGGCTGGAACTGATCCCAGGTCCTCCAGACTCTGGGGCCAGTGCTCTTACTGTTAGAGATAGTGTTCTGTTAATTAAATTGCTAATCTAAAAGTGATGTTCTAGCCACTTAAACGGTTTCCACTATTTGTCTTCTTTTCTTTTTCACTTCTTAGTGTTAGATTATACATATTTTTTAAATGTTTGATGCCTTTTGTTTCTATATCACAAGTTATTTTGGGGACTATCCCTATTCTTCCAAACCTTCTTGAGATGGAATCATTCTGTGTAACTAAGAAAAAAATTGCTAATCAAAAACACTTAGTACAGCAACTGCATCTCATAATGTGGACCGTGCTGTTGTACATAGATAGAGTTCCCCAACCTCACTCCTGAGGAGGAAGGCACATTTCATAATCTGTTCTCCATGCTTATTGTTTTTTCAGTTGCTCAGTTTGGCTTTCTTTCTTAGTGGCTTATTAACTCCTATTTTGTGAAATACTTTCAGAGCTAGATTTGAATAATTTTGACTACCATGAAAGCTATTTTAAGTTTTAAATGCTCTCTATTGTACATCAGATTCTATAAGCCAAAGGAATTGAAATTTGCTTGTGAGCTTGGGCTTCTTAAAAATAGGAAATACAATTTATTGGAGACATCCTGGCCTCCAGCTTGGCATTCTTCCCATTAAGTCATACTTCTTCGTATCTGTTTAGTTTATTGACTTCATGGCCTTTCAGGTGCTATTAAGTAATTGAAAGGGGAGAATTCTTTTTGTTCTTTGATGTCTTAAGGGATTGTTTATTGGGGCCAAATATTAAAGAATGAGGAAAAAATGATGTGTTCTTGTTTTCCTAACTGATGCTATCTTTAGAAACTTTATAGTATCTGTGAAATACATCCTGAGATTTTTAGCAAGTATCATATTTAAACACTGAAGATATGGTTAGATTTTTTTTTCAGATGGGATAGATATTTTAGTTAAATGTTTTAGCATTTTTAAAATATCCTAAAAAAAATTCTCTCTTTGTGTAGCTATCCAGTCAGCTCGCTGCTATTCCCATGGGTCCCATGAGACAGATGAAGAGTTTGATGCTCGCTGGGTGACATACTTCAGCAAACCAGATCTTGACGCCTGGGAATTACGAAAAGGTATGGATTGTGATGTGGCTGTAAATTGATTTTGGTAAGAAAAATTCAGCTGCTTCACATTTTCAGGCTGCTAGTATGGAATATGTCGGGGCTTTGTGACATGAGTGCTGGCAAAAGTAAACAGCTGGTAGTTATGCACAACTTTAAACTATATTCTCTAACATGTCAGACATGTCAGCCATGCAGCCCCCAGCACTCCCAAGTGCAGCCGGCACCAGATGAAAATGCAGTTGGGAAGTATTTCACAAAATCAATAGAAGTGTAACCCAACATGATGTTAATACGCGGCTTTCTAAGTCACTGTGCATCTGTGGATTCATGGGTGATTTAGTGGCTTCTTCTATTGGAATTTGCCACCACAACTATAAAATATCACACCAGGTTACTCTCTTTGGAGAGATTTGTACCTTTGAAATGACTCACAGAAGCTCTTGGGGCAGTTTTCTTATTTCTCGCCTGCTAGGTTTGTTAATAGGAAGATACAAGTACCGACCAACTCCACAATATTATAAATATGGGGGCTGGTCAGTACTTGTATCTTCCTATTAATAGTTTACTGCTTCGTGTATAGTCTGTGAGTGTGATTTCCTTCAAAACAAGACATCAGTCTGGATTCTAGCTTTCTGGATTATTGTAGAGACTTTTGTTGGGGTTTTTTAAGCCCCTAATGTTTTGTTGTTGTTGTTTTAAAGAAGTATAGTGACTTTATCCTTCTTCATTCAGGAATATTACCTTTGAGTGATCTTAGAATAGGTATGATGAAAAGAATAGTGAATTTGATTTTCTGTTAAAAGACTATTAAGTTGTCTTTGTGTGCTATGTTACATAGAAGTGAACATAGTATAACCTTATACTTCTCAGGTTTGTTTTCTGTGAAACAACACTTGGACTGTTGGACTAAACTTTGCATTTATATTTTTATGTTCCAACTATAAATCATATGATCCCATAAACTGAATTAACAATAATCCCTTAATGTAGTAGTTCAGAGAACACTAAAACAGTAATTAGGAGACTTGGAATCTTTGTCCTAACTCTGTGACCTTGGGTAAGTCAATTTTAGGGCCTCAGGTTTCATCTGTATGATAAGAAGGGTGTACTGGGTAATCTCTGAGATTGCTTTTAGTTCCATGATTCTATACACGTGTGGATAATTTAATTTATCATATGAACATGTCTAATGTTATATTGCTTCCCTACTTTTTTTAATCTAATAGGAATGAATACATTGGTTGGCTACGACCTGGTTCCAGAACCTAAAATCATTGATGCTGCTTTGAGGGCATGCAGACGGTTAGATGATTTTGCTAGTGCAGTTCGCATTCTAGAGGTTGTAAAGGTCAGTGAAATAGCATCGGCCTGAGAATTCTGTTGTTGGATTGTGGGTTTGTATTGTGTTTAAGTGTTTGTTAAAATATCTTGGAATTTGTTAATGGCAAAGGAACAGCATAGCAAGTTAAAGTTTTCTGAGTTTATTTAACTTAAGAAAGGTTTTTTTTTTGTGTGAAGAAGATAGATTTTGTTGCAAAGTAGAATTTTGCCTAAACTCATGTCCCAGAAACAAAGTGATCTCAGGACACAATTTTCTCAGAAAAGACACCATTTGGTTACTATTAAAACACCCCTCCCCCCCCCCAAATCAGTGTACACAAGGAAAGGAAATGGCTTTATCTTAAATGAAAGGGATAATTATGGGTTCTGTTGGCGATCAGTCCATTCAACACTAGAGCTAAGTGAATTATGGACTCAAATTAGAGGGAAATTAAAATTTTTCCTCTGTTGATTCAATTATAGATGTTGCCTGCTGGGCACATTTGACTGCCTTCACAAAGTTTTCTGTCATCACTGTCTTCCTTCCTGGCATTTTTCCTAAACATCATCTATAATGAGCATATTCCAATTGGCAAAATTATTCCTAGACTATAATGAGGTTTACCCAGCTCTAGGAGATGCACTTTTAAATTTTGCAGTACTTGTTTACCTTCTTTATTGAAACTAACTGCTCACTGACTAAATTGATCCTAAGGGGGATAGGAAGCTCTACTCTAGATGTACTAGTTGTATTTAATCTCAGACTGGTTTTGTTCCCTGTACTGTGTGCATTGAATTAAATGGATTTTCTATTCTTGCTGTTAGGACAAAGCAGGACCTCATAAGGAAATCTACCCATATATTATCCAGGAACTTAGACCAACTTTAGATGAATTGGGAATCTCTACTCCAGAGGAATTGGGCCTGGACAAAGTATAATCTCTTGTGGGTAAGGAACAGCAGTTTCTACCACCACTGTGTATTCTAAAAATGACCTAGTCAGTTCTGTACCTCAGTGAGCAAGAGGAGGTGGGCATTGAGTAGGAGAACCACTGGAGAGCAGAATATCCAGTATGCTTTGACAGCTGGGTTAAGAGGTGTATCTCTGTTCCTTTCATCCCCCAGAGAAACCCAACACTATATGTAGTACCTTTTAAAATTTCTTAAGTTGAATATTTGTGGTTTCAAGTGATATTTAAAAAGCTTTGAGAGATAAGATGATTTATCAATAATGCTAGCATTTTCATAAAAGGATGGTCATTTGGCCATCTCTCTCTTAGACCACAGACGATCATGACAGGCTCCTGGCACCAGGCTTATATGTCCTTTTGGAAGAGGATTGTTTCCAAGGGTGGCTACCAACTCAGATTGTTTACCAATTAATGAGAGAATGAATATTACAATGAGGGGCTGGACCTGAATTTAGATTATGTCACATTTACTCCTAAATTAGCCCCAGCCTTGGATAGTCTATTCAAAGGATTTATATACCCCTAACTGGAATAGAACACAATAGCTGCCCCACCTGGGTGGAATCTTGATTGAGGAGGTTTGCTCAGCCTTCCAGGCCTGAGGAATGGGGATAAAAGAAAAAGGGGGAAATTTTAACCTTCCCAAATCATTGCTTAAAATATTAATAATCATTTCTCTCATTGGCTAAAAGACAATTGAAGAGTGCACTGTGAATTTATGGAGTAAGATTTGTTATCACAAATGTCATTTCACTAATGTTTCTGTAAAGAACTGCCTTTAAGTTTCATGCTGCCATTTATTCATCTGCCCAAGTTGGAATTTAACAGGTAGTTCTTTAAGGGAATTTACAGACCCTGGTGGTGTTCTGTAGAAAGATACATTAGAATATGCTTCATGAAGCATTTTCTAATTTATAACCATTAAACATTGAGATCAAGGTATTCACTCCTATTTCCAAGATTAAGAGCACAAGACTTAAAGCATTAGTTTTCTAATAGTAAAAGATAGCAGAAGTTGGGGGAGGGGAGGAAGGAGAAGGGAACAAGCATTTATTATACACCTACTATATGCCAGGCAGTGTGCTAATAAGCATTTCATAAATATTTCATAAATATCTCACAACCCTGGGAGGTAGGTACTGTTATTGTCCCCATTTTGTACTTGAGAAAATTGAGGCAAAGGTTAAGTGGCTTGCCAGGGTCATAAACAGCTAATAAATGTCTGAGGCCAGATTTGAGCTCTGGTCTTCCTGACTCCAGGCCCAGCACTCTACACTGAACTTAGAGATAGAAGCTAGACTGTACTGTATAGATTTTAATAAAAATGGGACCAATTAATATTACTTAGTGGATAGGCACTGTTCAAGCAAGTAAGTGAGCAATAACCAATGCATCTCATTAGGTTGCTATTTTGTTAAATAATTCTTTTTTATATGGTGCTTTGCTATTTATAAACATGAACATGTGAAATGCAGGTTTAAATGCATATAACTAGCTCCATTCCAGGTGCTGTATGTACAAACAGATGTGGAGTTTGAGCATTTGAAGAAAACCAATTCATTTATGCAAACATTAAACACCTACAGTGTACAAAGCATAATTTTTCTTGATTCACTTTACCCCATACATGATTCGGGGCAATGGTAGCATTCCTCATCAGTGTTGACAGACAAGTATTTGTAGATAGGTCTGTATTGCCCACAGGGAACTCAAGAAACTATCAAAACTATTTTGTTTTACAAGAATTTTTTTGCATCAAATATTAAAAATTGATGAGTTTCATTATGCAGAAGGGTTTTATATTATTTGTAAGCAGGTTAAACTGTAGACATAGGATCAGAAAGAGTTTGAAGAATCCTTAGAGGCATCTAGTTTGATCCTGTCATTTCACAGATGAAGAAATGGGGACCCAAGTTTTCATTTCTGGAAAGTGCCAACCCAGGGTTCAAATCTAGTTCATCTGACTCAAACCCAGTCCACTTTCCACTGTCCCATGCTGCTGTGAGCTCATGACTTGGTTTCTTTCTGTTTCACATTCTTGCCTTCAAAAGGAGTCTGATATGCATGAATAAGCTAAAATCAGTTGTTTCTTTTCTGTAGGAATGTTCTTCCCTTTAGCAAGAAAGGTTTCTGTAATACCTTACTAGTGGTATGAGACAAAAGCCACAACTTTTTAAATGAAGGTAACCAGCAGAGGTTAGACCTGGCAGGCAGAGAGGTACCATGTCTTCTCAGGACTTTTCTCTAGGAGCCCCCATGGAAATCCTAGGGTATAGAGAGTCAGGAGTCCTGGGTCAGAAGTCTGCCCCTGCTTCTCACTTAACTCTGTGACCTTGGATGAGTCATCTAGTCATCTCTAAAATGAGGGGGTTGAATTATGTGACCTAATGTCTCTTCCAGTTTAGAACCTATGATCCTAAGGTTCGTACATAGCATATTTTATCCTAGAGAGTTATAAAGTTATAAAATGAGAATAAATGATTAAAGGAGATGAGCCGGGAGCTCCAGTGCCGTAGCTGTCACTCACTAATTATTTTCTTTTTTTCTCTTTCAGATGGGCTTCCTAAGGATTTATTGGTAATGCTACTTGATTATACACATTTACCTGGAGATGCTGATGATAAAATATTATTTGAACATGTTTTTCTTTATTGAGTCCCAGGCTATATAATATTTACTTGGACCTTAATAAAAGGGAAACCGTTTGAACTTAATTGAAGCAGTTGACATTAAAAATTTTGTCGTTGTTGTTCAGATGTGCCCAACTCTTTGTGACCCCATTTAGGTTTTTCTTGGCCAAGGTTCTAGAGTGGTTGGCCATTTCTTTCTCTAGTTCATTTTAAAGATGAAGAAACTGAGGCAAACAGGATTAAGTGACTTGCCCAGGATCACACAGCTAGATTTGAACTCAGAAATAAGTTTTCTTGCTTCCAGGCCCAGTGCTTTATGCACGATGGCACCACCTAGCTGTTGCCTCCTGAAATAATTGACCTGGGGCTAGTAGGTTAAAAATGTACTGCTTCCAGGATGAGGGAGGTGACCATCTACCATACTTCGGAAAGCAGGCCATTTCACCTTGGGGCCATTCTAATTAATAGGAACTTTCTCTTCAAACTTAATTGTTGCTAAACTTTATTGTTGTTTCTCTCTCAGCACCTTCCTTTTGCTCTAAGGTCTATCCCCAGGACTCAAGCAGAGCAGGGCTGATCCCTCTGCCACCTGAGAGCCCATAAAATTTTGACACTTGTTGTCATCCTCTATTTCTGTCCCACTTTTTCTGGTCCTACCTGGGCTAAACATTACTACTTTCTTCTGCTGACCCTTCACATCAAGTCATGTCCCACTTGTGGGTGCTGTCCAGTTTCTCACTGTCCTCCCAAAATGTGACACTCCCAACCAAACCTAGCCTGCTAGATGGTATCTAACCGGAGTAATATCTCCTGCACCTTTACTCTGTCAGTGTAGCCTAATGATGTTAAATCTCTTGGCTGTCATATCATACTGTTGGCTCTTGGAGCTGTGAGTCCTTTAAGTCCTTCTCCCAGATCTTTTTGAAATGAACTGTCTAGCTATGCTTTTCCCATCTAAAGTTGTCACTTATGATTTATTGTTGTTTTATTTCAAATGTTTATTAAGCCCCTGTGTGCCAGGCTCTGGATTTTTTTTTTTTACAGGTATCCCTGTTAAATTTAAATTAAGTTTAAATCTTATTTGATTCAGCCCAGTTTGGATCCTGACTTTTATCCCCTACATTAGGTTGGCTACCAGTGGCTGAGCATAGAGGGCCCCCTTGTAGGCACCAAGGCATTGAGGAACTTAGAGGAGCATTAATATCTTTAAGTTAGTCTTAATTACAAGGACCGATCAGATCATACATGCTCACAAGAAACTCAAGGCACCAAGGAAGAGACAAGACATTTCTTTGTACTCTGGGGTACTGAGGAAGGACTGTAGTTCCCACACTTGGGATGCTTGGGAAGGGGAAAGGAGATTGGTTGAGCGGTGCCCAAAGATTGACCATATCCAATGAGGCCTTTGTCCTGGCATTGAAGATGTCTTCTCATGCAAAGTGGAAGCATTAACTGAGCATTTTAGTGTTCTCCACAAACCACTCCTATGCCAGAAATATGCAAGCACGTAAATAAATTATAAAAGACATTTTGAGATCTTACTTGGAAAGAACATTGTACTGGCAATTGAGATAGGATTCAAGTTGTATCTGGGCCACTAAATAGTGTTAACCATGGGTTAAATAAATCATACCTTCTTCACTCTTCAGTTTCCTTAAGTGGTCCAGTTCCTTCTGAGTTTTTAGGATGCTCTGCTTTCCCAAGGTTAAAAGAAATAATTCTTTAAATTGATGTAACTTGGCAGTTTAATGGAGGAAAAGGCAGGCTTTTCCTGTTATAACCACCCTTCTAAGACAAGGTCTGACTGCTCTAGTTCCTTGGCATTAGGGTTGTTGACTACTATTGATGGTTAGGAGAAGGGACAGTGGCTGTAGATGATGCGTTTTGCCCCATCCATGATCTTGACAGGGCCATTGTAATTTGTCATTCTGTAGGGCAATTAAGTGTTTACCATATACCAGTCATTATGCTAAATTCTGGGGATTCAGAGAAGAGCAAAAACACAGCCTCTGCCCTTAAGAAACTCACATTCTCGTGGAGAAGAGATGTAAATAATTAAGTACATCTGAGGTGACTTTAGACAGGAAGTCCCTTGTTCTCATTGCATCTTGACTAAGTTTTCCCCCCAATGGCAAAAAGATGATGTAGCATGCCAGAAGGACGGCTTTTTGTGGTTATTGCCAAACTATTTTGTGCAGCAATTTCAAATCAGGAAATACAGGAGTCTTCATTAAGTGCTGAGGATGATGGCAATCCCTGACCTTAATACGTAAAGGTATGAGAAAAGTACCTCTGCATTACATGTGTGTATAGGAAGTCTAGAGTGTGCCTGTATATTGAGAGAACCAGATAAGGCTTTGGATAAGCGGAGAGGTGGTGGGTGGGATCTACCCTTAGGCGTGTATGTCCCCATTGAAAGCCCTGGTGAGTATCATCACCTAGTAGCCATATATCCACGTAGGGGCAAAGCAAGTTGAAGATGGTAATGTTAAAAAGTAGAGTCTGTTCCTGAGACAGCTGCCTTGGCAATATTTTAAGAAAAGCAACCCTCTTGAATGAGAATAACATGATATATAATAAAAATAAGATTTTTACTGAGCTCTTCCAGTCACATTGGTATAGAGGATGGCAGCTCCCAGAGCACCATACAAAAAAGCTCTGAGAGAAGCTCCCCAGGCAAGCTTATTCAGCCCTTGGTTACAGCAGCTAATGAACATCTGTTAATCCAAAAAGATAAATGAAGCACCATCTTTGTGGAGAACTTTGCTGGGTGGTAGGAAGGTACATTTAGACATACTTTCCAAAAAATCTTTTGTCTTAATAGAGGGGTAAAACACCCAAACATGTCCTGCATGGTTATACAGAAGTGAGAGGAGGGGGCACTGGAGATAGGGCATTTCAGGCAAGATGAATGCCTGATCAGAGGCATGGCTGTGAGTCAGTCCCTAAGTGAACACCTACTCCTCAGAGGAGAATAAAGTTTTAAAAAGGCTTTGGAAAGCCTTGAATGCCAGGCAAAGGAATTTTTGAGTTGCCAGCAGGGTAACCAGATGGAACTGTCCTTTGTGCAGTTACATGTCAGTTTGGAACAAATGGTAGAGGCCAACACTAAAGAGTAATAAAAATAAGTCAAATACATGCATAGGGGCAACAGTTATAGGCACCCCTGCAAATGAATGAAATTACTAAGGGAGAGAGTGTTAAAAAAAGAAGTGGATGCTATTATAAAGATCCCATTTTACAGATGAGGAAACTGAGGCACACAGGTTAAGTAACTTCCCCAGGGTCAACAGTAAGTGTTTGAGACAGGATTTGTACCCAGGCCTTTCTGACTAGGCATAGCATTCCACCCATTGTACTAGCTAGCTGCCCTGTACTCCAAAGAGATCAAAAAATGAGGAAATGTACCCTATATGTTTTACATATACACATATATCAATTTATATATAGATAAATCTGTGTAATATGTATTAATGGGAAACTAAGAAGATGCCTTTAAATTGGGGAATAGCTGAACAAGTTATGGTTTATAAATCTAATTGAATACTGTTGTGCTATTAAGAGATGATGAAGGATGTGGTTTCAGAGAAACCCAAGAAGTCTTGTACAAGCTCCAATACCATATGAAACATAAAGAACCAAGAGAACAATCTATACAATAAGGACAATATTGGGAAGCCAACCAACTTTGAAAAACTGAAGAACTCGGATCCACTCAGTGACCAACTGATGATGAAGCAGGCTACCTACCTTTAACCTGACAAAGGCAAGAGACTCCGTGCAAAATGAGACATTTTTGGACATGGTCAATATGGGAATTTGTTTTACTTGACTTTACATGTTTGTTATAAGGGATTTTTTTCCCCAATAGGGAGGGGTGAGAGAAAAGTTTTTTAATTGAAAAGATTAAAAAAAAAAAAAACCCACGAGAAAAGATCCCTGCAAACAGAATGGGAGTAAGGTGAAGGAATCATTTGCTTTAGTAGAAGAAATACCAAGGATAAAATTATCTTTCAAAGTATTTAGTGGAAAGATCTGGTACTATCTCCCAAGTATCAAGAAATAACTTAGAGTATAGAGATTGCATACTGCCATGGGGAGAGGGGAGGAGAGGGAAGAGGCAAAAATTTGGAACTCAAGGGATTGTGGAACTGAATGTTGTAAACAAATGGGGGAAAAGAAATAGCATAGTGCAGTAGAAAGAGTATTTGAGGATTTGGCATCATCAGTCCTTGGTCTCCAAAACTTATTAGCTATGTGACTTCAGAAAAGGCTCTGAACTTAGCTTTATTCATCTGTACCTTGGGAATAGTAACTCTTACACTAGCCCATATTGGGTGAGTGGGGAGGGATGCTTTGTCAGTCAATAAGCAATTGACACTTAAAGAGTTTCTAGGAAGTGCCAGGCACAGCCCTAAGGGCTAGGAATCCAAAGAAAGGGGAACAAACTGTCCCTGCCCTCAAGGGAATCACCTGCAGATGGGTGAGACAGTACAAACGCCTCCGTACATAAGCTATGTACTGTGTGATTTGGGAGGCCATCTCCAAAAGAAGAGGGGGAAGGCCCATTAGGAAGGGCATCTTGCAGAAGGTAGGATTTGATTTGAGTCTTGAACCCAGAGAAGCCCAAAAGCCTTAGTCCTGTTTTAAACTCATAATTTTAAATAGCACTAAGACTTTTGGGACACCCTATATAATTTGCTACCATCTTTGTTCTATCAAGTTACCCCGTCAGTCTATGTTCTAGTATCCATGCTGGTTCTTGGAAAGCTGGAATAGAATCAGTGCTCCCTTCTTCATCCCCTCAGCTGTGGAAGGGAATACTGCCAGGGAGTTTTACTCTCAGTTTTGTGTGAACTTGAAGTCTGTAATGACTCTTGCAAAGTGAAAAGGTTGAGGCAGTACACTGCAGCAGGAAATGCTATGGTTCTGAAGTCAAAGGTGCTAGGTTCAAATTCTGCTTTGCATGCTGTGTGGCTTCCATCAATCACTTAACCTGGGTCTCAGTTTCTTCAGTGAGGAACTTGAGCTAGAATTTCAGCTTCTAACATAGGTCTCAGATCTATAAGCCTGTGAAACTGATGGCTTCTAAATAGACGATACATTAGTTTTGTTCTTGGGTGTAGCAAATGTGCAGTTCATTAAGTTGGAAATATTGAGCTGAATTTGCAAGCAAAAAATATGACAGCACTGTGTTAACAGCAAAGGGGGGGGCAAATCATAACTTGAAAAATATTAGAGATAGAGGAAAATATAACCTAACTCATGATTGTAAAAGTGAATGAATTAATCCAATAAAGTGAAAAAAGTGACAGAATAAGAAAACAAAACCCTACAATTTATTACTTACAAAAACAAAGACACATGAAATAAAACTGAGGGGATGGAAAAAATTTAGTACACAATTGAATCTAAAAACAAAGTAAAAACAAACATTCAAAAAAGGAAAAGGGATAAACAAGGATTCTATTTTATGTTGAAAAGAACCAGATGCAAGAAATCAATATTAGTAATAAATTTCAATGCTCCAAAAGCTTTAGCATCCAAATTCATAAAGGAAACATTTGAATCACAAGAAGACACAGCAAACCAATAGTGCCAGGAGATTTCAATATCCCTGTCTTGGTTTGAAATAAATCTAACAGAAAGATAAACAAAAGGGAAAATACAGAACTGAACAAATTGCTGGAGAAATTAGAGTTAAAAAACTTCTAAATGGCATAGCAAAATAATGTATGTTTCTCAGTACCACATGGAACTTTTACAAAAATTGCCCGTATAGTAGGGCACAGAGATGTTGCAAATAATGTTTTGTTGTTGTTTTCTTTTAAAAAGGCAGAAATAGTTAATGGATCCTTTACAGACTATAATGCAATTTAAAAAATAGTCATTGGTTCAGGGACCACAAAAAAAAAGATATAGATCCAAATGCAGACCTAACAATAAAATCTTAAATAATGAAGGAGTCAAAGAACAAATCATAGAAAACAATAACTATGTAAAGCAAAATGATAATGATGAAATAACATACCAAAATTTCTGGGATGTAGTCCACAGGGGAAAAGCCATATCCTCAAAACAATATAAAATAGAAAAAGAGAAAATTGATGGACTGAATATGCATTTTAAAAATATAAACCCAAAAGACCTAAAACAAGTACAAAAGAAGAGATATTTAAAATTAGTAATAGACAAATTGGAAACAAAAAATCCCACAGAAATTACAAGTAAGACCAAAAGTTGGTTCTTTGAAAAGATCAACAAAATTCATAAAGCCTTAGTTAATCTGATTAAAAAGGAGAAAATCAAATTGATAAAATAGCAAGTGAACAAAGTGAAATCACAGCAAAATCAGAAGAAATTTTAAAAAGTAATCAAAACATATTATGTACAGTTATATGCTAACAAGCCTGAGAACACAAAAGAAATTGATACCCAAATCAGAAGTCCAGTTAGAGATCTTAAATAATCCAGTATTAGAAAAGGATACAGTGTTGATCTAGCTGTAAAGAAACTATGAAAGGGGAGTGGGGCAAACTCCTGGTCTCTGTGGATTCACAGGAGAATTTTGTTAAACTTTTAAAGAACAATTAGTACCCATACTTCACTAATTACTCTCAAAAATTGAAAAAGAAAGCACCTTTCTAGAATCTATTTTATCAAACAATATACATACCTGACACCTAAACCAGGAAAAGATAAGAAATAAGAAAAATTATAGACCAGTATCACTTATGAACTATATTAATCCTGTCAAATAGACCACAGTAATTTATCCAAGAAATTACTCGTTATGACCAAGTAGGATTTATACCAGGAATGCAAAAAAATAGTTCCAACAGTAGGAAAATAGTTACTATAATTAATCATATTAAAAACCAAAATGTCCATAACCATATAATCATTGCATAAAATCTTTGACAAAATACAGCATTCTTTTATACAAAAAATCCTACAAAGTATTGGCAGAGAGGGACCTTTCTTTTAATATCATAAAAAGCAGCTCTCTAGAACCCAAAGCAAGCATCATATGCAATGTAGATACACTAAAAGCTTTTGCAATAAATATGGGAGTGAAGCAAGGATGTCTATTCTCCCCACTATTATTTGATGTATTTCTGGAAATGCTAGCAATAGCAATAAGATGAGAGAGAAGTTAAAGGCATAAAAATAGGTAAAGAGGAGATAAAACTATCTCTATTTGCTGATGACATAATGGTTTACTTGGAAAATCCTTGGAAATCAGCCAACAAGCTAATTGAGACAATAACTTCAGCAAAGTTGTGGGCTACAAAATAAATCCTCAAAAATCTATACAATAACTTCTATATAATAACAAAACACAAGATGCAATAATAGAAAGGGAAATCCCATTCCAAATAACTGCAAAATTTATGATGTCTGGGGCTCAATATACCAAAGCACACAAAAGACTTATATAGATTCAATTACAAAGGGTTGCTTAAAGGAAATCAAGAAACAACTTCAATAGCCAATAGCCAGAGGAATATTCTGTGTTCATGGCTAGGTCTTGCCAATATAATAAAAATTATTAATACTACCAAGACTAATTTACTCTTTCAATGCTATACCAATCAAATTACCGAGGGGGTACTTTATAGAATTTTATAAAATAATAAAATTCATTTGGAAAAACAAAAGATTTAGAATATCAAGGGAAATGATGCATAGAAATAGGGACCAAGAGGGAATAGCATTTCCAGACCTCAAGTTACATTATAAAGCCATGTTCACTGAAGGCATCTGATATCGGTTAAACAATTGAAATAGATCAATGGAAAAGACTAGAAAATCGAGAATCAAAGACAAAAGAACTCAATAACCTAGCATTTGATAAGTGCAAAACATAAATTTGCCTAGGAAAAGAAGCTCTTTAATTGATCAAAACTGCCAAGAAAACTGGAAAGCCGTCTGGCAGAAATTATATCTCCTTAGGCCATTTTCCACAAAATATTCTAAATGGATATTTGACCTTAATATTAAAGATTATAATTTTAAAAATTAGAAGAGAAACAGACCATATACATCTTACAGCTACGGATAGAAGATATATTCTTTTTTTTTAAACTTTATATGAGTTTACTTTTATTTAATGAGTTGCATCAGTATGTTCCACAATTGTTAATGCATCAAAGTATAAATGACAAAATAAAGTTAACCATAACTCCTCCCAAAACACTTATTTAACTATGAAAAAAATCATGGAGCAAAACTTTATAAATTATACTAATGTAATTCAGGTCATTAGGATCATTAGTTGTCTTTTTTTTTTCAAGACAGAAAGAGAACTAGAGAAAGAGAGATTAGAGAATATTCTTAAGAAAATGAGAGAAAAAGGCAATCACAAAAGATAAAATAGATAACTTTGATTACATGAAATGGAAAAACTGTATAAACAAAATTAATGCATCTAAGATAAGTAGGGAAATGGCTGAAAGGGGGAAAAGATCTTATTATCAAATTTTTCTGGTAAGGGTTTGCTATTTAAGATATATACACATTTAATAAATGTATAATACATTTATAATAATAAGTTATACATCATTATAGAATTACAATTATATATCATAATAAGTAATTCCCCACTAAATAAGTTGGGACAGCTAGGTGGCACTATGATAGAGTGCCAGGACTAGAGTCAGTAAAACTCATTTTCATGAGTTCAAGTCTAGTTTCAGACACTTATTAGTTGTGTGACCCTGGGCAAGTCACTTAACCCTGTTTGCCTCAGTTCCCACATCTATAAAGTGAGCTGAAGAATGAAATGGCAAGCCACTCCAGTATCTTTGCCAAGAAAACCCTAAATAGCATTAAGGAGAGTCAATAAATAAGTGAGCAAAGGATACAAACAGTTCTCAAAAGCCTTGCAAAGTATTCACAGCCACATGTGTAATGCCAAGCAAAGGCAACTTCCCAAAGGTTCAAAATACCAGCATAGCTGCTCTCCATTTTATTCAGTGACAAATTAAGAACAGAGAAAATCAATATACCGCTGTGGGCTGCTCAGTGTCTAGCACTTAGCATGATCCAGAGACGTGAATAAGAAATGACCAGGCCATGTGGGTAGCTCAAGGAAAAAACATGAACTCCATTTATTGATTCTTAGGACAAGGTTTTTATAGAGCAAGGAGACAAAGGGAAGGAAGGGATCTCAAGTATTCATATCATTATCTTAGTCTGTCATATCCTGGAAGTAGCATGGCAGTAAGGTCTTTTTTTCTCTAGGTGCCAGAAAGTCTTAGGAAAAGTCAGTTACCTCCTTTCATATGCAGTCACATCACAAAGGATACTCTTGAGAGCTGGCTTCAAGGCCTGAAGCCACATCATCAAGTACATCTGCATAGGAACTGACCACCTAAGAATTCAAATATTTAGGTTTTGAACAACTAAAGTTTTGGGGCAGAGCCTTAGATCTAGGCCTAAGGAACCTCTTAATGCAGCCGCAGTCATAAATGGATACAACTGAGAGCAGACTTCAAAGCTGAAGCGCAATCCTCAAAAGACATCACATTTAGAGCTGGCAGCCCAAAGATACCTGAGTGCTGAATCAGATATAAATCCTGGCTCAGGCCTCTGGCTCCCAACAATATACAGCATAATTCAAAATACAGCATTCACCAAGGGTAATTCAATAATTTCTAAGTACTACTCCATCCCTGGGCAGTACATTCATTTAGTCAATCCCAAAGACCCTCTTCTCAAATGGAAATTAGTTTCCAATCATAAACAAAGTATATTCATTTGGTCAGTTACAGAGCACAAAAAAGGCAAAAGTTTCCCACCCCTGGATCACAACTGAAAAGGCCACCTACCCCAGAGTTACAACAAGCTTAAGCAAAGCATTTAATACCCAAAGAGAAGTCTTTTCTTCATCTTGACTCAAGGCAAATTCTCAGCAATCTCTGTTCCTGGGGAGACAAAGCTTAACAAAGCCACAAGATACATTGCCAGTGTCCTCATTAATTCATTTTCTGGCTGCAGAACAGTCCTAGGACCCCTGAAAACATTAGCAAAACTCCCTTCCAGGACTTCTGTAAACATACAACAAGAAAATCCTTCTTCAGGGCTTCTGAACCAACAGCAAGGTTCCAGGACCTCTGCAACAACAGCACTGGCCTTCACCAGTGGATGCAATTCACTCTCTGTCTGCAGAACAGTCTCTGGACCCCTGAACCAGTAGCAAGGTTCCAGGACCTCTGCAACAACAGGACTCCTGTCCTTCACCAGTGGACTAATCTGGCAAAACAACATCAAAACAGACAAAGTACCAGCATCAAAGCTATGTCTCCTCAGTCCTTGGCAGCTCCGGGTGGCAGCTCTCAAAAGTCCTGGGCAGCTCGAACGCTAGTTCGAGGAATACTCTCTCTCACTCTGCCTCCACTATGCTGCTTCTGAAACTCTTCTGCCTCTCTCTTCCTGTGCCTCCATAAATCTAAGGCACCAGCTCCTCCCAGTTCAGCCCTCTCTTTTCACAACATCAAGTCCATCCTACAAGTGGGATTCGCAAGCTCTGGGTTTTAACACAACCCGAAAACCAAGCCAATACAGGGAGATCTTTAAATTCCATTATTATTACAACATGAAAGAATGCTCCAAATAACTAATAAGAGAAATACAATTCAAAACAACCCTTAAGTTATACCTCACATAATGCAAATTTGCAAAAATGACCACAAACGGCAATAGTCAATAGTTGGAGGGCTTGTGGAATGATATGAACACTAAAACATTGTTGGTAGATCCCTGAAATGGTGTAACCATTTTGGAAAGTAATTTGGAGTTATGCAAAGTGACTAAAATGTCCAGTCTTTGAACCAGAAACTCTATTTAACTAGACCTATGGGCCAACGAAGTTAATAAGAAGAAAGACTTCATATGCCACAAATAATTATTGCAGCACTTTTTGTGATAGCTAATAATTGGAAACAAAGTAGAAGCCCATTGAGTGGGGAATGGCTAAACAAATTGTCATACATGAATGTAACGGAATGTTACTGTGTGCATATGTAAGAAATGACAAGCATGAAAAGATTTCTATGAACCAGTGTAGAGCAAAGTAAGCAGAGCCAAGAATACAATAGATACAATAACTGTAACAATGTAAATGGAAGGAACAACTACTTACCAATAAGTCAAAAGTAAAAGTAACAAAATATAAAGATCAAGAGGGTTCCAATGAAGGCGTATGGGAAGACACCGCCAACCCTTCGCGGAGGTAGGAGGTCCACAGGTGTCACACCCTGCACTTTCAATGCATTGATTGGTTGTCTTGATTTCCCACCCCCCCCTCAAAAATACTGTTTGTTATATAGGATGGGCTCTCTGGGAGGGGGAAAGGGAGGAATACTTGGGATAAAGATGATGTAAGTAACAAGATGCCGAAAACCTTTATTTTTAAGAAAAGAAAGTATAGTGGCTTCTCTTACTTTTTTTTGTTGTTGTTGAAGTTCTGACTACATTAATCCTCTAGAATATAAGACAGAACTCTACTGGATGATCTGCTGGCTCTCACATTCCAGGATTATGAACTCTAAGTCTTATCACCGTTTGACAGATGTGGAAACTGAGTTAGAGTTAAGCGTTGAACTTGAGAGATCGAGTTAAAGTCATTTCTGACAGGGCCGGACTAGCTAAAGGCCTTATCCAAGGAGATCCACTTGATTTCTTAATTCATTGATATTCTTCAACAGGATTTTTATCCCCTGGAGAGAAAACTGGTCCTCTAACCACAGAGAGCCTGCTGGCGAGCCGCCATCTTGCTAAAGGAGAGCCCCTGCCCCGACCGGGAGAGGGGCGGGATCCCGTGACGTCGGCGCAGGAGCGGTCACGTGGGAGGGGCGGCTCCGCTGCGGCTGCGGCGGCCTCGCTCGGCGCCGGACGAGTGGCCGCCCCGTGGGGAGCCGGCGGAGGCCATGGCGACCCACGGGCCACGCGCGCCCCCTCCACCCTTGCGGCCGCCGCGCGAGACCCGCGACGCGCTCACTGCCGGGCCCCCCGCCCAGGCCTCGCGACCCCGGCCCGGCCGGACCCCTGGCAGCGCGGTGAGGGAGCGCGCGCCCGGCCCAACCCCGCCCGGGGCTGCGGGGAGGGGGAGGGGCTGC
The DNA here is from genome assembly GCA_011680675.1 of Gymnobelideus leadbeateri. NCBI lineage: Eukaryota > Metazoa > Chordata > Mammalia > Diprotodontia > Petauridae > Gymnobelideus > Gymnobelideus leadbeateri. The sequence goes on along the minus strand of WOXC01004751.1, from coordinate 117,693 downwards.
GGGGTAAACTGAGGCCCGAGAGACTGAGGGACGGGGCAGAGGGTCGGGTCCCCGGTGTGCGAACCCCGAGGCCTTGTGCCGCCCCCCGCCCCGCTTCTGCCCACCCCCTCCTCGCCTCCTCCCTCCACCTGTCCTTTCCTATCTCCTCCCTGCCCCCCTTGCTCCCTCCTCCCCAAACCCCTCCTCTCCATCCCATCCCCACCCCTCCACTTTTTTCCGCTTCCTCTGCGCTCCTCCCTCCCTCCTCCCCACCCCTCTTCACTCCCCCACCTTCACCCCCTGAGCCCCTCCTGCGCCTCCTCGGTGTGGGGCTCTCCCGTTTAGCAGAGGCCCTTCTGCCTTTCATCAGGTGCCTTGCCCCCGCAGGTAGCCAGTGCCTACAAGCGGGTAGACTGGGCTCCAGAGGCGGTAGAGAAGAGGGGCCCATACATCATGACCCGGATGCCCTCCATCCAGGCCAAGTTGCGTGAGTATTTGTTTAGAGTCAGTTTCCATCGGCTCCCGGGCAGGAATCTGTGTGGACGACGGTTTCTTGAATCATACATTTAGAGCCATATGAGGGACCCTTAGTGGGCTCCTTAGAGACCTGGGTCTTCAAATCCAGGCCTCAGTGGCCAGTCTCAGCCTGGGTCCTGGCCGTGCTTCAGTGACATCCCCCACTCCAGGCAAGATTATGGGAAAACCCTCTCTACCCGCCTGACCCAGGCAGTCCTGCCCCCTTGCCAAATTAGTGTTAAGACCCAATCACAGTTTTCCTTTGTGTAAAAAAGGGCAACTTTGAAGGGGAAAAGAAAGGAAGTCAAAAGACACTGAAACGTATATCAAGAGTCCTCTGGAAGGGAAGGAAGATGGGGGACATTTTCCACTTAGTAACTGAATAGACACAAATACCGATTACACTCACTTTTTGGCTAATGGGGAGAGGAAGACCAGGCACTGCGGCCATGGCACTTGATCCTTCTGAGGGACTGGGGCTGTTTATGAGGCCTCCTCACTGCTGTTATATTAGTACTTGTTCCTTCTGCACTACATGAGTTGGGCTATATCAAAGATATTAATTTGATTCTCTTTTATTCAATTCAGAGATTGCCTCACCATATCAAAATTAGGTAACATTCATTATGTCTTTGAGCGATCGCTCCTTTGGCTGTAAGAGTAGGAGTGTCACGAAAAGTGAGCCTATTGACTTAGGCTCCTTAATTTTCCAGAGAAGCACCGGGATCTGGCAAAGGCGGTCCTGCGGAGGAAAGGCGTGATGGGAGCCTCTTCACATCATCCCAATTCGTCAGGGAAAAGGTTCCTTCCAACTTCCTGTTCCACTTTTTCTATGCCAGGGTATTTTCAGGGATGGCCTTTAGGCTGTAGAGCCTCAGGGTATGGGCTGGGAGTTGAGAACACTTAGGTTCAAACCCTCCTTTCTACTTTTGGGGATGATATAACATAGGTGAAAACAAGAAGTTATAGAAATAGAAGAGGATATACTGTAAGAGAGAAGCCAGCGGGGGGGGGGGGGTGGCTTGGGAAGGAATTGGGTTCTGGGGCCTCCCCTTCTCTCTGGTTATGGTGGAAGTGTTGGGAAGAGCAGAAAGAAGTGCTTAATGAATGTTTGGTATTCTGTGAACAGAGGCCCTGAGTTACATGCTGTCACAGATTCAGAGGTAAAGAAGATGGATCCTTGCTATTAAAGAACTTACCTAGTAGGGAAGTAAAATGTGCACAGTATTGTGGTGAGGGTTAAATTAAGTTTGCTGGAGGCCAAGTTCTTCACTAAATAAATATCAGGAATACTTGCAAAAAAAATGTAAATGGGACTTGAGGGAAGTATGAACAAGATGTCATGATAATTCATAGGGACAGACCTTTCATCTGTATTGTGGGTGGGGGATCAGAGTGGCTGGACTCTTAATTTCTCAGCTTCTTTCTAGATCTAAATATAGAGGAAGAAAGACCATTCTAGGTGTAGGAAGTAGTGTCTATGGGGGCCCATAGTGAGACATAGAGAACATTCCAAAGACTTGACTAGGCTTGGACTGAAGGCTAGACTATGTGAGAGGAGTAGGATGAGATTAGGCTGCCAGGGGGAAGAGTGGAGCTAGTCTTCAGGGTACAGGCATTATTTTGCAGGCAGTGTGGAGTCCCCTGGAGTGATCACAGCTCTGCATTAGAAAAGTTGGTGTGCTAATGGTGTCCTGGTGAGGTTGAGGGTCGGAGATGGAGGAGAGAATGGCATGAGAGGCTGCTTGGAAGCTCCCTAGTGAGAGATAATGAGGGCAAGCCTTGAAGAAATACTGCTAAGGTGACTGGGTACAAGAAGCAGGCAAAGGAACAGTCAGAGATACATGGCTGTGAGCATGGGTGACAGGAGAATTAACCAGAATGGGGAAAAGGCTGTTTGGGAGCAGAGTTGATGCATCCAGCTTTAGACAGTCCTAAATCCTTGGAATGGTGCCCCCGCCACCTAGGCCAGCACTGTGCACAGATGAGGAAATAGTGGCCTGGACAGAGGGTTAGTGACCTGCCTGATGTCACACAGGTTGGATTGAGAGTGTGGATTTAATCTCAAGACCTCTGACACCAAAAATGACCGTGGGGTGTTGGTCAGAAATGCAGATGTGGAGCCCAAGGGAGAGGTCAGGATTGAATTTATAGATTTGGAAGTGGAAGTCAGGCAAATAAGTGACTGCTTGAAACTAGGAGAAATTATTAGGGAGAGGCCTAGAAAAAGAGGACCAAAGGGACAGCCTCAGGGAATAGGAGTGGAAGAGGAGCCTCTGAGGAGGAATCCAGGAGACCAGAAGAGAGACACAGCAGAGGTTGGTCTGCAGTGTCAGACACTGAAAAAGGGACCAAAAGAATGAAGATTGAGAAGAGACCATGAGATTGGGCTCTTGGGAGGGTGTTGTTGACTTTCCCAAGAGAGCTGATTGAGGGCAAGGCTGTTGGTTTGCAAGAGGCTGAGGAGTGAATTGGGGTTAGTGGAGAAATGGAGTCAGTGAGGGTTGACTTTCTTTCAAGAAGTTAGAAAGTAGGGGACTCCAAGACGCAGTGAACAGAGCACCAGTCCTTGAGTCAGGAGGACCTGAGTTCAAATCCAGCCTCACACAATTAGCATTTACTAGCCATGTGACCTTGGGCAAGTCACTCAACCCCAATTGCCCTACCTTCTCCCCTCCAAAAGAAAAAGCAGAATTAAAATTTTAAAAATTAAAAAACAGGTTAAAAAAAAGAGAAGTTGGGAAGTAAAAAAAGAGTAAAGATAATAATTAAAACAGATAGCAGAGCTATTGTAATGTTTATAACCCAAACCTTCATTCTACAAAGAAGGAAACCAAGCCTACAAAAGCCAAGTAGCTTGCCCAGAGTCATCCAGGAAGCTCAGGACCAGAAACTCAAGACTGTTGCTCTTTGCATTAGCACATACTGCTTTGCTACTGTGTTCACTGGCTAAACAAATAGTTACCATTTACCATTTTAGCAGTTAGGCCTGTGCCAATGTTGGATGGATTTCACCAGGAGTTAGTAAGTTCTCTGTTAGTGGAGGTGTTTAAGCAGACGCTGGTTGACCACTAGTTGGGAATCGTGCTTTTGGGAGTGAGACTAGATGCTCTTTGAGTTCACTTCGGACTTGAAGGTTCTCAGATTCAGAGAGTTTATGCCCTTAAAATGAGGATAAATCTAACAGCCAGATAAGAGGCAGCTGGGAATCTCTCATCTTTTGGACAGTCCACAGTACATCCACATACTATATATCCATGCACTTTGCATGCACAGTACATCCATATAGTATACATTTGATCTAGGAGGGAGATTGAGGGTATTGTGTTAATTATGTACTTCCATAGTTGCAGACTTTGGCTTCTTATGTAAGATGACATTACTTCATTCCATGCTGTTATTTCTGTCCTTTATCCCTGTGTCCCCTCAGGTCAGTGAAGTTTAACAAGGGTTATGCTGCCCTCAACCAAAGTGCAGATGAAAACCTGGTGTCTCTCGATTCAGACAGGTGAGTTTTTCCTCTTTCTAAGACCAGGAGGAACTTGGGGAGAGAGACAGTGAATACTTACCCAGATTCCTCCCAGTCCTTTCTGAGGATAGGAACTACCAAGAATGACTTGGCTTCTGAACTAATGGGTCATGCCATTCTGTGGAGTTTAGCCATCCTTCTGTTTGTTTAAACTATAGGGTTTGTCTAAGAATGTAACCCAGCTATTTGAGTTAATATAATGTGAAAGGATGGTGCAATCCTGAACACCTCTTAACTGCTCTGGGAGGTCCTTCAGTGCTAAACATAGGCCTGTGCCCTGGATCTCTTTATCCTTCCTCTCCATCTGGCTCTAGTTAGCACTGAGGTTCAGATTTCATCCTTATATTTTATTATCTTTCTCTTCCTAGTGATGGAGAAGTGGAATCCAGATACTCATCAGGGTACTCTTCTGCAGAGGCAAGTCCACAATCCCTGGCTGTATGGAGCCCCCTCTTTCCCAGGCCTCTGAACACCAAGCAGATTCATTGAGGGGGGCACTAGGGAGGGAGGGCATGTCTTTTCAGAAGTCCCTTTTTGGTGTATAGCCCTGTGTACCCCAAGCAGTTGCCCAAGTATCTGGGGTGCCTTTGCAGAAGGTTGATAAAAGAGGGGTGTCCACTTGGACTTTGACTCCTTCTCTAGCAGTTGTTGGTTGTTAGCATGGGGTTTCTAGAGGGACAGTTTTTCTAAATGTCTCGTGAAATATCAGAAGACCATTGTGTGGTGAGCTGTCCACCTTATGACAGCAGCCAGCACAATTTCGGGGAGGGGTCCAGATGCCTTAGTGTTCTATAACATGCTTTTCTGTCAGTGTCCATTGCTGCCCACAGCTTCTGTGGAAACCCTGGGGACCCTTGGCATCCTGCCACAGTGAACAGTGCCACTTAATAGGTGCCTGCGTCTCACTGAGGGCATTAAAGGATGAGGAGGAGGCCTGGAAGAAAATACCTTTGTGTAACTTGTTGGGAGGCCTCATGAGTCTGAGCATGAAGAACAACGAATCTGGACCCAGGAGATCTGAGTTTAGTCTGCTTCTCAACTTGCTCCATGACCTTGGGTCACTTAGCCTCCCCCAAAGTTCCTAGTTTTCTCCCAGCAAAATGGGGATAATAATCCCTATAATGCCTCCCTAACAGGGCTGCTGAGAGGAACAAATGGGTTGATTGTATTCAGCAGGCATTTTTAATAAGTGCCTCCTGTGTGTTGGGTGCTCCCAGTCCCTGGCTGAGGGCAGCTCCCACCTGTAAAGGGCTCTGGCCACCCTGGCGCAGGGTGAGGCTGCCAGCTTCCTTTTGCCCCTCCTGGAGCAGGGAGGGACATGGCTGGCTCCTAGCCTGCCCCAGAGCAGCAGGGCTTCCATCAGGAGCTTGAGCAATAATAGTTTTTTATTTGGCTCCTCCACTTATGACACCCATTCTGGAGTTCTAAGATGACCTGGTCCTTTAATGATGAGGAACCAGCTTAATGGAACACTTTGATGAGTATCTCATTTGGTTCTCCCAGCAGCCCTAGGAGGGAGCTGCTTTTTATGCATTCTGTAAATGAACAACCTGACTTGGATTGAGGTTCATGCAGCCAGGAAGTGTCTGAAGCTGGATTTGAACTCAGGTTTTTCTGGCTGCAAGTCCAGTCCTCTGTATCTGCCACTTGGCTGGTTATTAATAGAATGATTACATTCACATTCTCCTTCAGCCCCACCAGATCTGGTTGTTTGCCAAGTCTGGTCACTTCAGCTCCCACAGACACCTTTGTCCTTCATTATTTTCTCTCCAGTCACAGCCCCGGGCCCTGATTTGGGCCTTCATTTCCTCTTATTCAGACTAATTTGGTTGGTGTGATTTCATTGGTAGAAGGGCAGATTGGCATTGCTCTGCAGCCTCTGGGAGGCAGTGACTTGCCCAAGACTGGGATGTTTCAGAAGCAGGGGTTGAACATAGGTCTTCCTGGCTCCAAGAGCCACATTTTGTCTTCCCCACTGTCCTTCTTACTTTAACTATCGTACTCACTTTCTCCTCACTTTCTCCTGCCTCCAGCCTCTCTCCCCTTTGTCCTCTACCACCTGTAAAATAGCATTCCTGAAGCTCCAGGCTAGCCATGTCACTCACCTGTTTAAGAAGTTTCTGTGGCCTGTGGGACACAGCACAGTCCTCAGACTTTTTTAGAGCCCATCCTACTTTGACTCCAGCCTGTATTTCTAGGCTGAGTGCCCATCACTCCCCCTAGCAAAGTCTCTATTCAAATCAGACTGGCCTTTGTGGTCCCCATAGGTAGCATTACCTTTCTCCCCACCTTTGTATAATCTGTCCCTCTGTGTCTGCAAAGCTCTTTATTCTCATGTCTTGGAACTCCCAGCTTCCTGCCAGTCAGGAAAGTGTTCCTCTCCCTCCATTGGTTTTTTTCCCTTTTTTTGGGAGCGGGGGAAGGTAGGGCAATTGGGGCTAAGTGACTTGCCCAAGGTCACTAGTAAGTGTTAAGTGTCTGAGGTTGTATTTGAACTTAGGTCCTCCTGACTCCAGGGCTGGTGCTCTATTCACTGCCCTACCTAGCCGCTCCCCTCCATTGTTTTATATTATTCTGTGTATACTTATCTCCATTTTTCAGTAGGTAGCATGGGTAATGGATAGAAACCTGATCTGGGAGCCAGGAAAACTTGGGTTCAAGTCCTGACCTCTGCTAACTGTGTGCCTCTGGACAGGTCATCAGTCCACTAGGGAATTCCCTGTGCCAGTGAAATCACAGGACAGGCTTTGTCCTTCTACTTCTCAGAATACATGTGACCATTCTGGTTTTGTGTCTTCAGTTTCTAGGACAGTGCTTGGTGTATCATGTTTTTCAAATTGAATAAAATTGACTCTAGGTAGAGAAGCAGAGGAAGAGGTGGTGACCTGGTACTTCCTAACATGAGTTGCCATTGCATCAGTGTTTGTAGGTTAGGGCTTTGGGTTTGTCATTTCCCTTTCACTGTACCCCAGGGAGCGCCCTGCCCAGTGGCTATCACAGGTTGGGGGGGGGGGTAGATGGTGAGCTCTGTGCTTTGGAATCAAGCAACAAGTCAGCCATACATCCAGCTCATAGCTCTCCAGGTGGCCAGGGTGGTAGTGATGCCATCCAGCATTTAGAAAGCCCATTGAGCAATACCAGTTGGCCTCTGAGTGTATAGTACAGACTCATTCTGCACAGCACTTCCTCTTACTTTCAGCCTGGCTTCTAATCATCCTGACCTCCTCCCTCAGCAGGTGAATCAGGACCTGAATCGGCAACTGTTGCAAGATGGTTATCACTTGGATGAAATGCCGGATGATGAAGATCTGGACCTCATTCCTCCCAAGCCCATGGCCTCCTCATCTTGCACCTGCTGCTGCTGCTGCCTTGGGGAAGCATTCTCCTGCACCGTCCAGTAGGCAGCACCTGCCTGGGGGGAAGCCACAAGAGAGACAGTTGCTCCCCTGGGGCCTAGAGAGCATTGTCTTCTCCTTCCCTGGTGGGCAAAGCTGTCAGCACCAGATTCATCGGGAGCCAAACATCCACTTAGGCAGGTCAGTGACTGACAAAGAACTCTGCCATGATGTTTCTCAGGCCGAAGGCTCTGGAGGGCAGAGTTCAGGTGGGGAGTACAGGAGGGTTCCACAGCTTCTCGGTGGTGTAGCAGTCACATTGGGAGAAGATTCTTCTATACAGGGAGGGAAATGCAGGATTTTTTGATTCTTAAGAATAAGGATAACAGAATGTGTCTTGTTTTAGAGAAGAAAGTTGTCAGCTCTTGAAATTGACCCACTGAGCATTTGAATGCAGTGAATGTTGGTTTGGTATTCTCTGAAGGAGCTCCCTGGAATGTGTTCAAATGAGATTCTATGGCCAGGTGGGATAGAGGAGTCAGAGGCAGCTGCCCTTAGTTGAGGAGCATTTAAGAAGGTTTTGGCTCCCTTGGGATTCTGACAGAAGGAAGTTTCACAGGCCTTGGCAAGGACCAAGGTAGCCTCTGTGGGCTTGCCCTTCTCTGTAGGTGCTGCTGGCTGGGCTTTCTGCTTCCCTTAAGCTTACCTCTGGTGAGGAAACTCCAGTGCTTTGGGAATGTTGGCTGTGGCCCCCAGTAATGACCAATTTCCAATTCATGGGACTTAAGAAATTACTGTGACTGGCCAAGACCCCATAGTCAGGTGCTGTCACTGTTCTGCACAGCTAGCCCTTCTTTCCCTCTCAACCTGCATCTATTTATTTATTTATTTGTTTGGAGTTTCTGGTCTTTTGTTTTTGGCCTTGTTCTTACCTGGCTCCCCCAGCCTATTTCCTGGGTTGGTGGCATTCAGATACTATGGGAGGAGGCTGGCCTCTAGCTTTGGTGAGGAGACAGTTGATCTGCAGTTTTTGTAATCTTTGTTAAGAACTCTGGAGTCGGACTGAAGGGTTGATGGTTTAGCCCAAGGAATAGAAAGTGGGAGTCAGGCAAGCCAGGGAAACAGATCCATTGTCATGGCTCTCCTACCCTTCACGTTCCTCTCACGTCTTGGTAGACCTCAGCAAATCCTCAAGGCAGGCTTAGAGTTGGGGTTCCTATGGACAGGAGTCTTATTTCCTTAGCCAGAAGGACCCAGGGATAACATTTAGATAGAAAACCTTGAGATTTGTCCTTCAAATTCTTTATTTAGATTTGGGGACTTTTTGCCGTTGAACTCAGCTTCCCCCTGGATATCTAGATTTCCGTGTGGTTGGTTTGTTTTCCCTGTGTTGGGGGATATGGGCCATGGAGGGAGCTGGTGTAGAACTGGTAATGGATCAGGCCAGGCTCTCCTTGGCTGCCTGGCACCCTGGAGCCATCTTCCTGAACTGTAAACTGTTTCTTGACATTCCCTGCCCCCCCCCACCCCTCAGCTGAGTTTGGGGGACTGACTACACAGACAGAGGAACGTTAAGGGGACTGGAGCAGCCTCGAAGGAGCTTTGGAGTCACTTGACTCCACTAAATCTGTTGTCCCGCTGGCCTTGTCAGTCCACAGGAAGGCTGTGTGAGCATGAGGTTCTGTTGGACCTGCTCCATCCGGGCTAGACAAGAGAAGGCCAGAGGGATTTCAGACACAACCTAAACACTAACAGTAACTTTGTCCTATTTGGGGTTTTTTCGTATTTTTGGTCTCAGCCTCAGTTGTTCCACTTTGGGGGCAGTTGTTCCACTGTAGCTGTCTGTCTACTTTTAGGATCTGTTCGAATCTTTATTCCCAGGTTGTTCTTAGGCTTGTTTCCAGTGTGTGTGTGTGTGTGTGTGTGTGTGTGTGTGTGTGTGTGTGTGTGTGTGTGTGTGTGTGTGTGTGTGTGTGTGTGTGTGTGTGTGTGTGTGTGTGTGTGTGTGTGTGTGTGTGTGTGTGTGTGTGTGTATGTGTGTGTAGGGAAAAAAAAGCATTGAAAGAATGTAGGACCAGACACCTGGCAGGGAGTTCATTAAAAGCTTGGTTACTTTCTCACCTTTATGGATCTTCTGGTGAAGTAACGGAAGGGCTTGATTGAGGTTCAGGCATTCCCCCAATGGGATGAAAGGATAAAAAAGCCTGGACTCCAAGCCTTTTTCTAGGCCCAGAACCAGGGTTCTTCCTTAGACTTAAGGGGCTGTTCTGACCCCCTGCTTTAGTCCTGGCTTTCCACCCCAGTTGTTTCTTTGGTAGTCTTATTGCCAGGTAAAGGGCCTCTGAAGTTTCTGGCACTAATACCCATCCTGCCTCACAGATCAGTGGGGATTCCATTCTAACAGGAAGCTGTAAGAGCTCTAGGTAGATCTTGTAAGAGGGTGGCTAGCTATCGAACAGTATAGTCAGAGACATCATCTGTCTGGAGTCTCCCCGGCCTGTTGTCAGACCAAGCTACTGGTTAAAGTCCCGTGGCCCCACACCATCAGTGACAGGGCTACTTTGGGTCCCTCACCTTCTGGTGCTCTGCAGCTGACAATCAGTACACTTGGGGAAATGGACCGGTTTGTTTTGGCTACTTAATCTAGGGGTGGGTTAATGTGGTGTACATAGTATGTATATTCAGAGAGGTGTATGGCTTAGAGTTTTCTATCATGAACAGAGTTTATAACATCAATAAATTTCTTCATGCTACAGAACCTCAGTGTGTCACTGTTGTGTGGGCTGCTATCATGAGCCCCCCAGGTGAGAGACAAAAGATCTGGACCTATGGATCCTAGGAACGTCTCTATTCCTCCCTGTAGGAACTAGGAATTTGGGGCACTGGCACACCCCTCAGCAGTGTCAGGAGGTGCTGGCTTACTGTTAGCCCTAAGGGGTAAATTGGCACGGGGACCACTGTGCTTTCATTGCTACAGGAAATCTCTTCACTTCTATACAACTTGTCACTGTCCAGAGTACCAAGAGGGTTGGTGTTCTGCCCTGGTCACTGAGTATAGATCTCATGGGCTCTGAGACCAGCTATGGGCCACTGGGACATGATATCACAAAGATCACTCAAGCTAGGCATCCATTTGGCTGTTTTTCTTGTACCCCCTCTTGATCCCCCCCCCCCCCCCACCATTACCAGCTAGCAAGGGCCTAGCTCCTGTCCAGTGAGCCTGTGTCAGGCCTTGGACATTGTCACCTCGGATGTCTGGGTTCAGCCTGGGCCCTGTGAATGACACACAGCAGCTGCTGGATTACCTAAAAACAACTCCTGCCATCACCCACTTGACACTGCCTTGAGTTGCCTGGGGCTAGGGAACATGAGCCCAGCTCTCCTGATCACCCACTCTTTTTTGAATGTCAGCAAAAGCTTCTGTGATAGAAAAGAAGCAGTTCCCCAGCATGATGTCCCACATTTGTTGGACCTCACAAAGGGTCTGAAGTCAGATTCACATCAGGTCTGGCATCTTGGGAAGCAATGTCCCCATTCTGCTGACCCCTGGCTTAGAGACATGCACTTCCCTAGCCTGGCCTCCTGGGAACACATTACAAGAGACCCCGATTCAAGTTCTCCCATCGGATCTTTGCTTGGCCCAGCTTGGCCCCTCAGCTCTAGACAGCTCTATGGGATGCTGACCTGCACTGACAGAAGTTCCTCCCATGGACACTTAAGATCAAAATCAAGATAAAACAATCAGGAACACCAAAGTGAACTAGTGTGTCAACTCAACAGAAGCTTGTTGGAAGCCTGCCAGAAGCAGAGCCCGCTCAGATGGAGGAAGACAAGTGTTAGCATGCCAGCTGAGTCTGGATTGGACCAACCATCCCCAGACACTTGTGTCCAGTGGTGGGAAAACCCCTTCTGTAGAAACCATACATCCCCACCTCGATGGTCTGCCCAAGAGAGGCTCACTGCAAACCTCATAGTGCCACCAGCCCACCACTGGCCTCACTGCAGAATGAAAAACTGAGGCGGGGGGGGGGCGATCATCAGGTCCAGCAGGCACAGTGTCTCCAACAGGGGTGCTCTGTGCCATGATATGTCATGGCCTCCTGCCAGGGGTCATAACAGGGAGTCTGGTTTTAAATCTAGGATCTTTTAGTGGGAAGGGGCTTACATCCAACATCCCACCCAGTACAACATCTTTAAGGGACAGGCTATGTTTAATTGTGTGTTTAAATACCTCCAGAGAGTGAGCATGTGTATCTCTCTTCCACTGCTGGACAGACTGTTGTCCCACCCGTGTAAAACAGGTCCCTTCCCCAGGTCCTCTATAGGTTTAGGGGTTTCTAGAGCAAGCTAAGGAACAACTGCTGGCATGATCATGATCCTCGGGCCTACTTTCTTTCAGCTGCCCCAAGACATAACACAGATACAACCCAGACTAATGGGAGGCCACAGGGCTAAGCCTGGCGAGGCAAAGATGGGGGCTAGGGCAGACAGCAGGCCCGGAACATGAGCAAGTCCTCGGCTGAACTGAGTTCCAGTGAGAGAGTCTCATTGGCTGCAATGAAGACCACGGTGCCTCGGTGCAAGGAGAGCTCAGACTTGGATGCTCTTGAGTTCCCCTTGGCTTTTCCCTTCACCACCAGGAGGATGCTGGCCGACTCTATGGGGCTAATGGTGTAGAGTCGAGTAGTGGAAGGAATCTATGGGAAGAGAAGCATATGGAATCAAATAGGCCACTGCCCTAATTTACTGGTCTAGTGTAGACCAGTAAACAGGGGACAGGCTGGTTGTGGAGGAAATGTGCTGATATAGCCTGGGTACCTGGGGACAAGCTGTAAGAAGGTGGCCCACACAACCCTTATGCACTAAAGTAGCCAGCCTGCCCCCTTTGTCTCATACCCAATGTCTGACCCTGGGGGTGCCAGAAGGCCTGGGCATGGGGGAACAAGGTCCCCACAGCTCACCTGGATCTTTAACACTGTGAATTCAGGTATAGGTGGATTGTAGATGGAGACATAAGGGTCAGATTCATCAGTTGCAGGAGGAAAGAGTTTTGAACTGCTTGGGGCTGGAGTATAGTTGAGCATGTCACACAGGGTTGTCACATCAATGAACTTGGGTGTCAAGCCAGCCCGCACTGTGTTGTCTGAGCATGCCATACACTCCACACAGTCTAGAAAGGGTGGACACACTAGTCAGTCTGCCTGATCTTCCCCATCCCCTAGCATTCCCTCCACAGGAGCAGGAAGACAAAGATTCCCTGACTGCCATGCTGGCCCACAGTCTTGCAGCAGCACCCCATCCTCAAACCACCAGCTATCCAGGACATCCAAGCCTCCTACCCTTGAGGGAGGCAGCCCCTTCCCCTGTGTCCCAGCAAAAATTACTCAAGGGAAGGTTTCACTAACCTAAGCCCTTTACTTTCTATCTGTCTCTGCTTCAGTCCCATGTTTACCCCTCCCATTGCCCAGCTTTATGTTAGGGTAGAATAGCAAACTTGGGGCCCAGAAGCCAGAACCAGATTGAAATATAATTGGGAAATGTGTGACAAAATGAAATAAAATACCCCATAGTTAATGTTAATTTGTGGTTTTTAAGTCAATATGTGGCCCACAAGGATCCATTTCTTTCTGGTGGCAACTCAAAGTCAAAGTGATGGTGAGAAGGAATCTTAAAGACATGAGGCAGGGCTATGAGAAGCAGGGCAAAATTAGTGGATGGAGATAACCGCACATTTCTCTATGGCTCTCCTCACTAGATCATTCTTAGAAATACAGACCTCTTGCTGAAACCCCAAGCCTGTGGACCAGGAAGCTGACCTATAGACCCGCCCACCTGGCCCCTGTTGCCTTCCCTCACTCACCTCCACTTAGGTAGGCATGGGGCTCATTGGCCTTCAGGAAGATGGCATCCCCTGGCTCTAGTATTACCAAGTTCAGGAAGTAGATGACAAAGCAGCCGATGTCACCAGGATACTGTCCATGAAGCTTCAGGAGGAGCACCCCATTACTGTCTGTCACGTCTTTCCCTTCTGCCGCTAGATGGGAAGAGGTGCCAGAAGCAGGTCAGAGGCCACTGATCCTCCACACTGCAAGCCTCTCCTGGCCAGTAAAAGACAAGGCAGGGAGGCCCTGGAAACAGTGCAGCAACAACATAAGGCAGCTTATAATGTGTGCCTTAGCACAAGAGAAGGGGAGAGAGTGTGGGCCTTCCTGGACTCCCTTGTTTTGGAATCAGTAAGAGCCTGGGTTCTGGGTCTGGCAGTACCACTTTTACCTGGGTGGTCCTGAGCAAGTCATTTAACCCAAGGCCTGATTGCCTCATCTGTCAAATGGAAATACTGACAGTACTCCAACCTCAGAGTTGTGGAGATCAAATGAGGTGCTGTGTTGCACGAACTGTCAAACAGGACAGAAAAGATAAGCTATTCCTATGGGGAGGGTCTGGGGAGTGACTTAAGCTGAAGCCTTTAAGTATGGGTAGAATTTGGCCTAAAGGAGGAAGGAAGACAGCTTAGGAGAAGATGTGTGAGCTGACAAGCAGGACACGAGCCTGGCTGCCACGGATGAGCTCTGGGGGCCCCCAGCACCCTACCAGCTGAGTAGTGATTCTCCTGTCTTGTGCTAGTCTCTTATTCAGTACCCTGAGCTCCCTCAGGGAAGAACCATAGCTTAGGTCCTAGGCTCTCAAGGCTGGATGGGTTCCTATGGAGCACAAGACTCTTCTTACCCTTCCTCTGCAGAGGAAGTGAAAAAGTGTATCCACAGAGACTTGTGGAAAATGGTAGTCATAACTGCATTAGTAAGTGCTTTAGGAGTCACCTAGTCCGTGTAGAATAACTCCAGTTAAATGCTGCAACTCTTATTGAAAATGAAATGCCAAAGAGCCAAAGCCCACCCCACATTTGGTTTCACTGAGTATGTCCCAGTGAAAAAAAAAAGATGAAGATCCCATTAGAGCATCCCAGGTTTTCCACCAAGACAGTGTTGAGACATGGAATTGAGTAACCCCAGAAGCAAGCTGAGCCCGCCATGGCATCAAAACCGTCCCAACCTTCCTGAGAGATGCGCTTCACCAACACATTGAGCTGTTCCTCAAAGTCCTTCTTTTCACTCTTCATCATTTTGGTGAAGCAGACCCGAAGGGCAGAAGAGGTAGCCTGGAGGTCCTGGCCCATGCTCTGCTCCAGCTGTTCCACTGCCTCATTGCCAATCAGTAACCGGAGCTCTGGCACCTCTGCAGGAAGATGAATGAGCCTGGGCATCCGACACCAGAACTAGGCCCCTTCCCAACCACCCTAGAAGTGGCAAGAATGGGGCCTTCAAATCTTCATGACCCTGGGACCGCTGGCACAAGCCAGCTAGAGAACACACCTGTGGCCAGCCTGTGGTCTTAATTTCCCAGACTGCTTAGGACTGTTCCTTCTAAGCCTCACCACTTCCCCAGCCATCCCCACATAGAGCTTGACTGAAGTCACTTCTCTATACTGCTGAAATCAATCTTAAAGCTATCCCAGGATTGATGTTGAGAAACATCCTATCTGAAAAGGTCTTCCAGGTATTTTAGAGGTCCTTAGAATGCTACCAAATTAGGCTCCCTGTGGTCACCCTTTCTTCCATAGCCCCAGCTTCCAAAGCCCACCCTGCTGTCCGTGGCCTTACTGTGAAGGAAGCCCATGATCTCCTGGACAGGCCGGAAGCCACATAAAGCATGGAAAGGGGTAAGGGCGATGGCCATCTCTGGCTTATGGTTTTTATCTGGGTAGTGTTCAGGGGCCTGGGCATGAAGCTTCATTGCCAGTTCCTATGAGGGAGTCAAGGAGACAAAAAGAGCAGTAAACATTGGAACTTTGGCCACCTGGAAGCATTCCCGAACCTTTGGCAAGCAGGTGCTGCTGAACGGGAGGGGCAGCACAGTTTGCCCCAGTCTCCTTTCCCCTCATTTTGTGGGGGCCTGGTTCGTGGATAAGTTTGGTCTTAGCTGCCGGTCTGGCTTAGCACATGGCCAGCTAAGGGCCTTGCTAGGAAGCCACAAAGGAAGCCTGGCCTTGATTCAAACCCCCAACTGGGATCTAGGCCTCTGTGACTTCCACATGCTGCATCAACCAGAGCGCACCCCCCCTCCCCATCATTTCATGTCTCTTGACCTCAGCTGCACTTATAAAGGGAGGTCACTCTCACCGGGAAGGGGAATTCACAAGCCCCTTCCTGCTCTAACATGTTAGAGCAAAAAGTTGATCTTTCAGGTTCCTGTGGAACAGGTCTAGGCTGGGTGAGGAGAGCTGCTACACAGTTCTCATGCCAAGCTGGATGCCCAGGCAGGGCCTGCCAGCCAAAGCCAGGCCCCAGAGAGTTCAGTTAGGACCTAGATTGAACTTTGGGTTGGACAGGGAAGGGTGAGGTCCTCAGTGCCAGGTGGGGGCTAGTAAGGTTGCTGTGGAGCAACATTCGGAAAAAGAAAATCATTGCTGCTAGCCCCTGTGTTTATCTTCTACCTTATTGGGATGTGCCTGGATGGAAAGGGCGGTGTTGACAGACAGCACTTTGAAGAGAAAAGGCAGATCTTGGTAGGTTTCTTTGATATTGCGGCCTAAGCAAGTCTGGTTGTTGGTGATCCATTGCCCCAGGGTCTTCTCGGAGATATGGTTGTCAGAAATCACAGCATCACCCCGGGGGTGGGTTCCCATCCACATCTGAACAGGAGAGAATCATTGGTCAGACAGGAAAGGTGATGGTGAGTTACTAGAGGATCAAGTCAACACCACAATCTGGAACAGATCCCTGAGAAAATCCAAGAGATTGTCTATCTGATTCTATTCTTTAACTGCCCAAGCCATGTTTCTTTGTCTCTGAGTTAAATTTGGAAGTCCATGAGTCCAAATGTTCACTTTTCCCCCTCTGGGTAAGCTTAAAATTCTGCTGTCCCGTAAATCACCTTAATTCAAAGAAACATTGTCTCTACACATTTTGCTGTCCACATACAATTAAGGGAGAACTGTGATCTCACTAACAAGCATTATAAGAAGCAGGTGGGTGCCCAGAAGTCCATTATCTCTGCAACAATGCTGGCTCTCCTTCAAGAAAATCTGGACTGTTACCCCTGGGACTCTAGCCATACAGGTGGACACCACCAATGAGCTTTCCCTAGCAACAAGATGGAAGGAGAGGTTGTTGCTAGCCCTCTGATCCATCATGATACTAAAGACTTTGTAACTAACCACTTTGTAACTTAACCATGTTTCCTGTCCTTCCCAAAACTATGAAGGCTAGCAAGCACCACCTCATAGTCTTTAGACTGCTTCAGGAATTGAGACCCTCCCCCCACTTATAGGTAATTGCTAGCTTACCAATAAACTGAATGTGCTCACAACTTGGTGCCTTAATTTACCTTAACTGCAATCACAACAGCCCCATGCCTACACCCAAACCAAGATCACCATCAACTCCCAAACATCTAGAGGTTGGAGTAGCCTCAGATGGTGTCAGGAGAACAGAGTCTGAGCCCTGATTCTATCATCAAGCAGGCAACCACAGCACTGGGCTGAAGAGTCTAGAGGACTTGGCTCTCCCAAAGTGGAGGTATCACCTTGAGTGCACATCACCCAACTTCTCCAGGACTGACCTCACAGGTGGGTAGGTTGATAGGGTCAAATGTTAGGCACTGCACAGATATATGGGATTCGTGTTAATCTGATGGGTCTTTTGATTGTCCTGGACCAGGGTCCATCCCTGCCCTATCCTGTTTTCCCTGTCCAGGTTAAGCCTGAAAATTAAGGAGGAATCAGTGATTGCTATGAGTTTTGAGAAATAAAGAATAATCATTCTCAGATTATGATTTTTCAAACTTCTCATTTCCTTTCTTCTGACAGAAAATCATATCTGTGTCAATGCTGCCTTTCCATCTGTAAGCACTGGGTGGGCTGGATTTCCTTCTTTCTATCACCTGCCAAAGGGGAGTGGGTAACCAAGAGGAGCTGCTGGGGCTCCCTGGGACAGTCTGGATGTCTGGGCATGGCTCACAAATGAGAAACAGGGCCTTCCTCACCTCTGCATATGGCTTGTCCTCTTGAATGTGGACCAGTGGGTCACTGCTTGCCAGCAACTGGGCTACTTCGCTGGAAAAGCCCACCTTCCCCCAGGCATAGTGCTGAACAGGGCAGGACAGCAGGAACACTGCAGGGAGAAGCAGATGGTCAGCCCAACCTTTTGGTGCTTTCTGAACGTGTGGCTTTATGGGAAGGGGGTCTAGGAAGATGCTGGCCATCCACAGGTCTGGGCTCTTAGCAGGCTGAGGAGGAGCTTTTATCTTTTGGGGGTCTTGGTCCCCTTTGGCAATCTGGTGGAATGTTTTTAATGGCATAAAATACACAGGATTACAGAGGAAACAGAGTTATAAAAGTATTTTTTTTCAATAAAGTTCACTGAGCCCAGCTCAAGGACCCTTGATTTATCAGAAACTCAAACCCTACCCTGTAGCCCCAGCCCCAGTGAACAGTGATGTTCTTGTGGCACAGGGTCCCTCAGAGACCTTGTGGGTCCCTCTCCCTGGACCCTCAGCAGACTCCCCAGTGTCCCACAGATGGGGCAGGTGTGTGCACCTGTGAGTGCCATGGCTCCAAACTGTGTGCAGCTAGTAATTGTGAAAAGGGTCACATGCATGTGCTTGCAAACCAAACACCTGTAGCCCTTGTTTCACCCACCCTGAATGGTGGAAGGAGCTTGGGCTTGAACATGAGCTCTGGCAAAAATGCCCCATGGCCCCATGGACAAAGCACTTTGATCCCATCAGTCCCAAAGCCCAATCCCCTAGGCTCCAGACTCCTACTCTATAGAATGAGGGGCCTGGCCTGCAAGGTCTCAGACACCCTCCTAGCTCTAGCATCATGTAATTACCATGATCTGGCTTGTCTGTTCTCTGTGGCCTGTGTTTTTGTCCCTCTGACTAACCCATGGGCTCCTAAAGGCAGACCCCTCCCCACCCCAAGCAAAGCCAGCACGGGGCAGAGTATGGACAAGACCCCTGATCTGTGGAGCCAGATTTGTTTCAGTAAAAGGATTGGTCACAGTGTGCTTGTTAGTGGGTGTCGTGTGATAGGGCGTGTTTCTTGGTTTCGGGACCTTTTTCTTTCATTGATGTCTCTTGTTTCTGAGAGTTTAGGAGTGAAAGAGTTGGTCTCAGAGTCAGGAAAACCTGGATTCCAGTCCTGCTTCTGGCACCTACTGGCTTTCAAAGGACTTGGGCAGCACATTCAGCCTCCCAGTGCCTTGGGCAGCTCTGAACAGACTCAAGGTGAAAAGAAGCCTCCCTCATCCGTAGAGAGCAACATCCCAGGCCCAGCCTCCAAATCTCTGGCTTCTGCATCCCCTCCATTTCCGGATCTCTCTCTCCCAACTGTTGTTCAAGACTGTGTCCCACAACCCCATTCTAGGGTTTTGGCAGAAATACTGGAGTGGTTTGCCATTTCCTTCTGCACTTCATTTTACAGATGAGGAGACTGAAGCATACAAGGTTAAGGGACTTGCCCAGGGTCACAACTTGTGTCTGAGGTTGGATTTGAACTCAGGTTTTCCTGACTCCAGGCCCAGTGCTCTATCTGTTGCACCACCTAGCTGCCCCTCTCCCTAATGAGATTTTAAAAGACCTCATCACAAAGATCTCTGTCCTTTCAGATCACTTTCAGGTCATTACAACTGTCCCATGTCAGTCATTCTCAAGAGGTAGTGAGTTCCCCATAGAGGCTGGATAACCCTGCTATGGACCCTGTCTGTGGACATCCATACACTTAGGCTTGATTAAGCTCGCCTAGTCTGTTCAGACACCCCAGCCTCAGTTTACCTTTCTGACTCTCTCATTCCTCCCCTTCACATACTCAGTGCTTTGGCCAAAGGTTTTGTTCATGCTGTTCCCCAACGTGGGGTGTTGCCCAGCCTTCTACACCAATCAGGTCTGGTCCAGGTGCACTTGGCCTGGACCTCTCCCTCAGTGTGTGGTTCCTGCCCCATGATGAATTCCTATCTGGCCTTTTAATCTCAATTCAAATGGTTTCTTCCAAGAAGTTCACCATGATTCCCTCCAGTATATAAATCACATTTCCCCCAGAGTCTCTCCCATAGCAGGTGATCTGTACCTATCTAATGTATGTCTCTGTATATGTCACTTTGCCCCTACTAGATTAGTTTCTCTGTGTGTGGGAGCCATGTCTGCATACAGCAGGCACTTAATAAATGCCAGCACAGCCTGACTTTAAGTAGATGACCCTTAGATGTATTTGCCGCTCTTGAAAGTTAACGCTTTTTCTCTGTCACTCAGTGCGAGCCCCTTCCCACAAATAAGGACTTTAACAAATATTTTCTGAAGAAACCGAGAATTTGAGAGGTGCATCCATGGTGTAGCCAATAGAAAAACAGCCTCGGAACTAGGTGGGCTTGGGTGGAGTCCCACCCTTAACACAGGCTGCCTCGGTTTCCCCATCTGTCACATGGGGAACCACAAGAGTGGCCCCTACCCCGCAGGGCTGCGGGGGGTGGGGGGGCTGGGGGTGAGCCTCAGCTTCTCTGACACCCCCCCCTCCCCCGCGTCTCGGTTAGTGCGCATCGGGGGCAGCTGGATTCTCTACCGTCCCTCCCACCACCGAACTCCCCCTCCCCCACCTCCACTCCCGGCACCGAGACCCCGCCCCCCGTTGCCCCGGGAGACCGGTTCCAGCCCTGCCCCCCTCCCACTCATCCCCCCACCCCCGTTGGATCGCGAGCCAGGTGAGGAGCTCCCCCAGCCAGGTGCCCTCCTCTCCCCCTCCCCCGCACGCCCTTAGGTCACCTCGCTGGTCCGCCATCCTCACCCCCGGCTCCCGGCACGTCGGGATTTCCCGAGAGCCGAGTGCTACCTCATCAGCCTGAGTGCGGGGCCCCCTGGGAAATGTAGTCCGGGCCAAGGCTCAGCTCCGAAGACTCCTGGAGGGGGGCGGGGTGGGGAGATGGGAAGGGGGAAGGAGAAGAGGAGGGGGAGGAGAAGGAGAAAGAGGAAGAAGGAGGAAGAGGGAGGGAGGTAGTAGGAGGGAGGAGAGGATGAAGAGGCGGGAGGGATGAGGAAGGAGGAAGAGGGAGGAAGCAAGGGAGGAGGAAGAAGGAGGTGAAGAGGAGGAGGGAGGGAGAAGGAAGAAGGAGGGAAGGAAGGGGGGAGGAAGGAGGGAATGGAAGAAGAGGGCTGGAGGAGGGGAAAGAAGGGGAAGGATGTGAACCGTCTGGGTGGAGGGGCAGCTTTGGATATCCTATGCCCCAACTCTGGGATTTCTGTTTGCTGAATCCTAACTGGCATTTATAGAGTGCTTTGCAAATAGGGTTTCTTTCATTTCTGACCACAACCAGATGAAGTAGATAGTACCATGATTGTTATTAATATATTATCCCTATTTTACAAATGAGGAAGCCAAAGCAAACAGGTATCTGAATGTGAAAAAACTGTACATGTAATTGGGAAATATTTAATGAAACAAAAAATATTTTTTAAAAATTAAAAAAGAAAAGTCATAGAGTCCCTCTTCTAAGGAAGCTTGATGCCCCTGGAATCAGGAAGATCTGGGTTCAAATCCTGTCTCAGATAATTATGAGCTGTGTGACCCTGGGCAAGTCACTTAACTGCCTCCAGCTCCTCAGCTGTAAAATGGGGCTAATAACAATACCTCCCAGAGCTGTCGTGAAGACGAGTGAAATCATGATTGTAGAGCACTGAGCAAACTGTAAGTTGCTATGTGTATGCTACCTATTAAGAATATTATTTTAATGGGAGATAGGCTTCATCTTCAAATCAGACCTTTAGGATGCAGCTGCACAGCCTCATCTTTCACGTCATTTCCATCAATCCAATCACATACATTTCTAACATTGACTTGAAGGGGCGAATGTCTCTGATGACAAGAGCTTTCTCTAATAGGTCTTTGGCAGCTCTGGTCATAGTTGAAAGAGAAGCCAGGCCATATCTCCACTGGCCTTGTTCTCCAAGCTGGTGGCTGAAGCAGGGCTGCTAATCTGGGGGAAGAGGAGGGAGGAGTCTCCACTCCCAGGGACTCTGATGCTCACTTACCATGGACAGCACCTGGCAGTTCCTCAGCAATTGGTAGTGGTGGTCAGGAAAGTAGACCCTTTCCCCATTGTGATTTCTCTCCTTAATGATGGCCAGGAGCCCAGGTCTGGAAGCACTGCTGTTCTCAAGGTTCTTGCTTCAGAATCATGAGTTGTCTCTCCTAGGACAGATGAGGGTCCAGATGGCAGCAGTGCTCCTGTCTCCTCCATAGGGGGCCTTGCTGCTGCTTCAGCTAGATTGGCTGGTGACCCTGTGGCCTTTCCCAGCCCCTCTTACCTCTAGTACCTTCCCTCTATTGAAAATCTCCAATTTATGCCATTTATATCTTGTTCCTCCATAATTGTTTGAATGTTGTCTTCCCCTCCCCACCCACTCCTTCCCCCCAGACTGTGAGGTCCTGGAGAGCGGGGAACTCTCTTTTGCCTTTCTTTGTAGCCCCAGTGCTTGGCACATCCAGGTACATAGTGAGCACTAGGTAAATGTTAGCTGTCATCATCTTCATCATCATCATCATATGCTTGTCAGCTTATTGGTTGTAGGTAGCAGTGGATGGAGTTCACTGACCCCTTCTCCACACTAGTTAACTTCCCCAGGTGATAGCTTCAGGGACTGGAAACAAGACTGATGATCATCTGGGGACAGTGTTATTCCCAAGGCTTTTTCTTGGGTCCAGAGTCCTAAGCTGTCTTCATCAGGGTCTCAGGGGAGGCAGTCCTCCACGTGGTGGTGCCTTGACTGGCCTCAGCTGCCTCCTGTTTCTCCCTTGGATTGTCTTGCTCTTATAAAAAGGGGACCAAACCATTTCATTTAATCAGTAGTGTACCCAGCACATATGATGTGCCCAGCCCTGTGCTAAACATGAAAAAAAAATTCTATTCGACAAGGATTAAGTGCTTCCTGTTGCTAGGCATTGTGTTAGGTGCAGGGAATACACAGACTAAAAAAAGCTTTTATGCCTGCTCTCAAGGAGGTTCCGATTTATCTGGTGATCTCCCACTATTCCCTTAGACCAGCCTTCTATTTTAAATCAAGCTAATCTGCCTCAACCCCACATCTTTCACTGTTCCCTGCTACTCAATTCTCTGGAATGTCCCCACAGCTCCACTCTGCCTTCTCAATTGAATCAAACTCTCCGGCTTGTAGGGAAGCCTACTTTCTCCCGGAAGCTTTCTTTCCTCTATCCCATCCCCAACCTATGCCCACCTCTAGGTGGAGTTAGATGTGGGATGGACTGCTGGATTGGCTCTCTCCATATCCCCTCTCTAGCCACTAGGTGGCGGAATGGATAAAACACTAGGCTTGAGTCAGGCAGGTTTTTCCTGAGTTCAAATCCAGACTCAAAAATTTAACTGTGTAGCCCTGGGCAAGTCACTTCACCCTGTTGGCCTCAGTTTCCACATGTGTAAAATAAGCTGGAGAAGGAAATGGCAAACCATCCAGTATCTCTGCCAGGAAAACCCCAAATGGGGTCAGGAAGAGTGGGGCATGGCTGAAACACTGTATCTCCCTCATTACAGCCAGCTGCTAGTCCGTCCTAGAATATACAGTCAACTCTCACGCATCCTCAGCCAGGTATAGTGAAAACCCACCCCTTATCTGGAGTCAAAGGGTTTGAATCCCAGGTCTCACTCCTCACCCTTTGACCATGACCGTTTACAGAGCTCAAAGGTGGTAGTGAGGGAGGGAATTCTGGGAAATCAGCCATCCGATAGTCCCTCCCTCCTTTTAATTCATATAGCCCTTAGTGATCCTGCCCAGTATTGCTGAGTGACCTTTTCTGTGTGCGAGCTGCTTTGGAAAGTTTGGTTTATTTTATTTATTTATTTATTTTTTTAGCTCAGCAACTTGATTTTAGATTCCTTAAGGGCAGGGAGAGTATCACAATTCTTAAGGTAGTGAATGGCAGCTAATCAGTGTAGAACAGAGACTTGAGTTGGAAGGGTTGAAGAAATTTCTGAGGACCAACCTGGGAATGGGCATCTGCTCTGTATGGCAGGCAAGTAACAATCCCTCAGACCTCCAGTGATATGATACCTACAAAATGTTTTCTTACCACAGGGCTTGATACATTGTGGGTACTACACAGATACTTGTTTCTTCCTCCCTTCCTCTTTTGTCTCTGGAGTCAAAGGACCTGGGTTCACATTCTACTTCAGTCATTTAATATGTGTATGACTTTAACATGACTTTGGAAAGCTAGGGCAGCTAGGTGATACAAGGGGCAACTAGAATGCTTAGTGGTTAGAGCACTAGGCTTGGAGTCAGGAAGATGCTAGTTCAGATTTAGCCTTAGATACTTACTAGCTGTATGACTGTATGACCCTGGGCAAGTCACTTAACCCTGTTTGTCTCAGTTTCCTTATCTGTAAAATGAGCCAGAGAAGGAAATGACAAACCACTCCAGGAGCTTTGCCAAGAAAACCTCAAATGTTGTCACAAAGAGTCTGTAAAATTTGGCTCACTTAAGGACCTAGAAGGTCACATGTGGCCTTAAGGCTGAAGGTTCCCCACCCCTGGACTAGGGGCTTCCATATGTCAGTTATGTGTTTCTTTCTTCAATCAGGGGGATTCTCTAAGCAGGAATTCTTAACTTGGGGTCTGTGAACTTATTTATTTATTTATTTGCTTGTTTATTAAATACTTTTCAACATTTGCTTTCATAAGATTTATAAGAGTTCTAAATTTTCCCTCCCTCCCTCCACTACCCCCTCCCCTAAATTTTCCCTCCCTTTCTCCCCTGCCCCCAAAACAGCATGCGATATGATATAAGCTATACATGTATGATCATATTAAACATATTTCCACATTAGTCATGATGTGAAAGAAGAATCAGAACAAAAGGGAAAAACATGAGAAAGAAAAAACAAAAAAAAGAAAATAGTATGTTTCAATCTGCATTCAGACCCTATAGTTCTTTCTCTGGATGTGGACAGCATTTTCTATCATGAGTCTTGGAATTGTCTTAGATCCTTGTAATGCTGAAAAAGGCTACGTCTATCAAAGTTGATCAGTGTTGCTGTCACTGTGTACAATGTTCTCCTGGTTCTGCTCACTTCACTCAGCATCAGTTCATACAAGTCTTTCCATGTTTTTCTGAAGTCTACCTGCTCACCATTTCTTATGGAAAAATAGTATTTAATTACATTCATATACCACAACTTGTTAAGCCATTCCCCAATTAATAGGTGTCCCCTCAGTTTCCAGTTCTTGGCCACACAAAAAGAGCTGCTATAAATATTTTTGTATATGTGGGTCCTTTCCCCTTTTTTATGGATCTGTGAACTTTTGTGCTTAAAATAAACAAAACTTTTGATAATTGAATTGATTGTATTTCATTTTGTGCATTTAAAAACATAATTCTGAGAAGGGGTCCATAGACTTCACCAGACTACCAAAGGGGTCTATAGTACAAAAAAGTTTGTGAACTCCTGCTTTAAGGGCAGGAAAATGTGACTCCCCCTCACCCCCCACATTCAGTCTTACACAAGTAGCCAGGAGACATCAATCACCTGTATTGGTTCAGCTTAACAGTTGTGGAATTCTGAGCCTCTACACTCTTCCACTCTATAGCCGCCCTCAGTCAAGGACCATCTATTCCCCTTCCAGATCCCCCCCCACTTCTGTCTATGGCCAATCACCATTCCTCCATGTGCCTCTATTCTGACCATCCTTGGATTCGGAGCTCATATACTGCATGGGCACCCCCATCCTGTCTCTATAGGCGGCCCTTATACTTTATTCTGCTCTTCCACCCCAAGTCTTATGAAACTCCATCCCTAGAATGACATCTTTTAGGCCTGCTGATGTTGAATAAATATTTAGGGATGGCTTGTTGATAATCAACAAGTTATAAATCAGTATAGGAGAAGGGCAAACGAGTGAGGACTAGGTGTCTTGCAATGCTCTAAGCTTCAGGCTCTCTCTTGTATCCTTAGACCCTACTACTAGCAAGGCCCTGAATTTGCAGGTTCAGCAGTGACTGAGCTCAGCCTTGCATACAAGATAGCTAATATATGATCCTTTGGTCATTGCATGAGACAGAAGAGTAGAGTCAGCTTCAGGGGCCCTGGACTTTTCATGGGATGCGTCCTATTGCAGAAAAAGGAACTTAAAAATGCCTCAGCTTAGCATTACAGCCCTCCTCCCCAGTGGGCCATTTCCAGCTTCATGTCCTGTTGTTTTATTGTTTTCCTCCCCACTACTGAGAAGCAGCAGGGTAGCATTATACAGAGCTGGCTTCAGCACCACGAAGACTCAGGTGCAAGACCTGCATCTGACATTGTTTTAGGTTCATAAACAACTTTATTTGGTTTAACATTAAATTCAAAGAGAGATGTCCAAATTGTCACAGTCTGTCTTGCCCTCCCAGAGAGACTTGACTCTGGGAACCCTTCAGGTAACATTCATAGGTGCTGAAGAAAGAAAATCAAGGTATGTAACAACACAGTTCTGAGCTGACATTCAGAATAATTGAGCAACTCTATCTCTAGTTCACTTCTCCTAGACCACTCTCATCCTTGAGGAACCAATGGGATCCCTTCCACAAATCTATATTGGAAGTCTAAGTTGGAGCAGTTAGGTGGTGTAGAGGATAGATCAGGGGCCTGGAATTGGGAAGACCTGAGTTCAAATTTGGCTTCAGACACTTACTAGCTGTGTGACCCTGGGCAAGTCACTTCCCCCTGTTTGCTCAGCTTCTTCATCTGTTAAAATGAGCTCGAGAAGGAAATAGACCACTTCAGGATCTTTGCCAAGAAAACCCCAGATGGGGCCTTGAAGGGTTGGATAGAACTGAAAACAACTGAACTGACCAAGTCTAAGTAGAATGGGGGCAGTGAGAATACCTCCTGTTGGGTAGAAGAGGGTACCTCCCATGCACTAGCCCTGATGAAATGCTTTTTTTCCCATTTGGTCCTGACCTAACAATCCACTTTACCAAGGGGTTTTCCCAAAAAATTTTTGAAAAGACGTTTTAGAGGGAAATGTTATTTCTTAGTACTTGTACTGAAACTTTTTAAAAGAAGGCATTCAAATACACTTCCATGGCCTGGATTGGCCTATAGGTCTTTAGATTCCCAAATCCACTAATTTTTCCCATGGCTTTGCCAGCTCTGTCCATCCTGATTGGCAGAACCATGGAGTTGATCCAAGATTGAATTTCTGCTGCTAATCCCATAGTGCATACCTGCTATGTGCCCAGTATTGTGATGGAGACCATGGGGATATACAAGAAATATTATGTGATCCTTGCCTCTCAAGGGCACAGTGTAGCTGAAGAAACAAGACTCTCTCAGGAGAAGAGATTATACTACTTCATTTGTCAGGGAGTTGGTAGCTCTTGCTGAGCTAGGGATCCTCTCCTCTTCCTACCCCCTCCCTCTTCCCTCCCAACACCAGCCTCCTTCCTGTACTGCACTTCACGGATAGGAACATTTTCTAGTAGAATTGGCAGAGACTAGGAGACCTGAACTCTTTATCTTTCCCCAAACCCTCCCCTCTTCCCAACTTTCTTCTTATCGTCCTGGGTGCCACCATCCTCCCAGAAACCC
Source organism: Gymnobelideus leadbeateri (assembly GCA_011680675.1). Taxonomy (NCBI): domain Eukaryota; kingdom Metazoa; phylum Chordata; class Mammalia; order Diprotodontia; family Petauridae; genus Gymnobelideus; species Gymnobelideus leadbeateri. The sequence continues at coordinate 90,709 of WOXC01004751.1, read as the reverse complement.
AGGCCTACAACCTAGGTGTTGTCCTCAGCTCCTCACTCTCTCACCAGCCCCCTCCCCCATTAGACAACCTGTCAGTCCCGTTTGTTAACGTTGTTAGCATCTCTCCCATATGCCCCCTTCTCTCCTCAGACACTGACTGCCATCCATTACCTTAGCCCAGGTCCTTAGCACCTCACACCTGAACTGTTTGTTGCAAAGCCTGCTGGGAGGTGGGGTTGGGGGTGTCTCCCTCCCTCAAGTCTTTCCAGTATTATACTTTGCACCTCCCCACGTACTCTGGGATCCAGAGACACGGGCCTCCTAGCTGTTCCTCATAGACTTCAATGCCTTAACTCCAGCTTAGCATTTTCACAGCCTGTCCCCCATGCCTGGAATTCTGCTTTCTCCCTTCCTCCAAGTCTCAGCTAAAATCCCTACTGGAAGCCTTTCTTGCCCCACCCCACCCCTGGCCTTCCCCTCCTGTATGTGTCTTGTTGGTACACCGGTGTTTCCATGGTGTTTCCCCCATTAGCTTCTAAGCTCCCTGAGGGTGGGACTTTCTTTCCTTTTGGGGGAGGAGGGGGACTTTTCTTTGTATCCCCAGTTCTTAGCACCATTCCTGACTCATTTTAACAAATGCTTGTTGACTTGACTTGGTTTGACTTGTTCCTAGCTCTGCCAACAATTTGTGGAGACTTTGGGTGAATTATGTCCCTTCTTTGGGCCTCAGTTTCCTCACCTGCCAAATGCAGGTGGTACCTACGGTGCTTCCTGCCTCAGTGGGGAGGTAGCCATCATCGAATGAAACCGATATGCAAGTGATTCAAACCATGAAAAACAAACCACTCAAACACCAGGGAATATTAAAGTTGCTCTTCAAAATTAAAAAAAGTAAAAATTAAAAAACGAAAGACTCCAGCTTCTCTTTCCCACGTCGGCTTTGGGTTTTTTTTCCTCCTGCCCAAACCCTGCATAATCAGTATATTTCTTCTGTAACTTCAACTAGTGTTAAGTCACACCAAAGCCCCGGGAGGAACTTGGGTTTGGTTAGAGACTTCCACAGGAAGGTAAGGGAGCAGACAGCACCCCTCCCACTTTTCCTTTTGCATCATTTAAAGAGCTGCGAGGGGGTCTGCTCCTGCCGGTATGATACTCTTAGCTCTCAGTGCCACTGAGCTTTGGGGTTTGCAAAGCTCTTTTAATACAACAACCTGTGCTTATCCCTCTTCTCTGTAGCTGAGGAAACCAAGGCAGGGAAAAGAAAAGTGACTTACGGGGCGGGGGTGGGGTGGGGTTCCACACAGCTGGCAAGTGTCTAGGGCTGGATTTGAACTCAGGGCTTCCTGAATTCAGATGCAGCGTTTCAGCCACTGAGCCCCCTACTAGAAAGGCATGTTCTCTATCCCACTTAGAAAATAGGGCAGTCCACGGTGAAACATGCTCATCCCCATTTTACAGATGAAGAAATCGAGGTTCAAGGTCACACGACTAGGAACGGGTCAGGGCTAGGACCGGGCCCTACGAGTCTCTTAGGCCCTAGCTCCTTCGTCCAGATGTGAGCTCCACAGCAGAAGCCACAAGTGGTGAAGGGGAGGGGGAGGGGAGACAGAACAAGTAGGCACTGCGCAAGCGCGGAACACCTGCCAGGGTGGGAGGGCGGGGCCGAGCGCTGTGACGCCTCAAGGCCCGGCCCCCCTTCGCTGCTCGCGCCTGCGTAAGCACGACTTCCTCCCGGAAGTGGAGGGTCTCCGCGGAGAGAGCGGCGGAGTACGGGTGCCCGGGCGGTAGCAGCGCCTGCTGAGCTTGTGGGCTCTTGCCACCCTCCCTCCCCTACCCCGCCCACCATGTCTGCCTTCGACACCAACCCCTTCGCGGACCCGGTGGACGTGAACCCTTTCCAGGTATGCGGCGCTTCTGCAATCCCGGGGAGACTGCTCTGGGGCTGCGGCCCGGGCCTCTCCACCTCCGGGAGACGTGGCGCCCGAGGGACGGGCCCCACGCCCAATAAGCAAGCCGGGAGCCCGAGGTCCGGCCAATCAGGACCGTAGGGGGCGGGACCAGCAACAGGTGGAACGGTGGCGAAGGGGCGGGGTGTTTGGGGGAGGGGGCAGCGAGAGCGATTGCAAAGGAAGGGGAGGGGCAGGGAAAGTGGTTGTAAATCTGGGGAGGGGGCAAGGAAAGTGGTTGTTAGTGTCCGAGGGGGAGGGGAGCCGGGAATGTTTGTAAAGGATCGGCTTGGGGAGGGCTGGGGAAGCAGGAAAACGGCGATGGGGGAGGGCCGCAAGGGGGATGGGGGCAGGGAGAGTGGATGCTGGGGGAGGAAAGAAGGGAGAGCTGTCTTTGGTGAAGGAGGAGGTAACCCGCCAATCAGGGAAGGGTTAGTTTTGGTAAACAGCTTGGATGGCCCCCTCCCTCTCCCCGGCCTCCTTGGACCCTGCAGGGCTTCTGTCTGGGAGAACACCCCTCCCCCTTCCCTTCCCCAGACCTAGCACAAGGGAGACACCCCCCACCCCACCTCCCAGCCTAAACATATCTGATCATTAGCATTTATGCCGTGCCTTAGATCTGGTCAGGAGGAAATGTTGGGAACACACGGGCACAGACCTAAAATCCAAGGTTTCCAGCTTATAAATGAGTCCATAGATGTGTAGTATCTCTCCTGAATGTTGAAGTTGGAAGATGGAGAGGAGTTATATGTTTACTGCACCCAGGTGGAATTAGGGAGAAAAGGGGAGAAGAGGAAGCCTGGCCTGCTGGAAGCCCACCACTGGTCTTGTCAGGCACATTGTGGGGATTCTTGAGGTGCAAGTTGGGTTTGAGGACTTCTATTCTGTCATAGCTGTGTGCCCTGAAGGAGGTTACCCTGCCCCACCCCCATTCTCCTGGACCTCAGGTTCCTCACCAGTGGAGCCCCTATTTCAGCCCTAACTTTATGGCATTGGGATTCTGAAGTGAGGTGTACTTGCTTTACAGAAGGGGGAAAGTGTTTCCAAGTTTGCCAGCTGGAACCTGGTTTGGGAAAGCTTCTTTTGGGGACCAGTAACTAGGGACTTAATCCTGGCCACATGGTTTGGGTTGATTGTTCACTTCTCTTAAATTTCCTGCAGGCTTAGTAGAACTCATCGTGTTGGTTCACAGGACTTTCTTCCTTAAAGGGGGCATGGAGGGACCTGCCAGTTTAGGGAGGAGGACTGTTGCTGATGTCCTGAATCCTTCCTGCAACTTAGCATGTCCTTTCTACTTCCCTCTTTTCAGTCTCCAAGAAGATCAAAGTAAAAGAAGACTTCAATTATGTAGCACAGTTATACACTAATGTGAGAACAAAAAACCTCGATACTTCTTCAGACCATGGGAGACGTAGCTGGGAGGACACTCAAATTTGTACTGGTCTCTCTTTTTTTTTTTTACCATGACATGGTAAAATGTAAATTTTTACCATGACATGTTAGATATCCTTTTTCCAAACCTTTCAAGTGATAAATGACAAATAAACAACGTTTTCATCATTTATGAAGAGGGGGAGGCTGCCCCAACAGCTAGTTGGTACAGTAGATAGAGTGCCTGGCCTGGAGTCAGGAAGACCCCAATTTAAATCCAGCCTGAGACACTTTCTAATTGTGTGACCCTGGGTAAGTCACTTAACCTGTTTGCCTCAGTTTCCTCAACTGTAAAATGAGCTGGAGAAGGAAATGGCAAATCATTTCAATATCTTTACCAAAAAATACTAAGAAATGCTAAGAATACAAAACACTCATTACCTCGAAGCATAAAGTTGTTTTCTGACAGATCCCTCTTGTAGGAAATTTGTCTCCTATTACTGAGGACCAGTATAAATATCTATGACTGGTTAATACCAGGAGATGGCTGATTTAAAGGTATGTTCTACCCAGTATCTCCTCTCACTGTAATTATCAGACTGTAATAGAAAAATAAAGGTTGAATTAGATTTTACTGAAAATGTGGGATACCTAGGGTGGGCAGGACAAAAGTTTACTTGCTTTTTTTTTGGCCTGTTGGGTCTAGAAACAAGTGATTCCTGCATGTTCACCTGCCAGGACAGCCAGCTGTCCAAAGATAGCAAGGGTTTGTTTCCAGCCTTGGAGCTGGACAAGATGAGGAGCCTGAAGCCTGCCCCCTTTTTCTTAGCAGTGCTTTGGGAGGGTCATTCTGGATCTCCAACTGATATGTATAATCTCCAACCCCAGAAATTATGCTAACCCCTCTGGAGGCCTCTTCTGCATTCAAGTGAAATCCGGTATCCATCAGTTGTCATGGAAGTGTAAGAGGCAGAGCTGACACCACCAGGATATGGGCAGGACAGGAAGCAGCTGGGGTCCCATGAACAGCAACATCTGACCAGTGACCTTTTGTCCAGAGAAGAGAAAGATCTGCTTGCAAACCTGTGCCGGTGCTGTTTCCCCTGGTGGGGTTTGAGAGGCAGCTCTGCATACCAGGCACCAAAGTCCTGGCCTTGCTCAGAATTAGTCTCCTTCAGGCCCATGCGCTGGCTGGGTGGAGAGTCTGCTCCCTTTCTGCCTACGTAGGGTAATTGGTGGGGTGTAGGGCCCAGGAAGTTTGGGTGTGAGCATAAGTTCATTTACTCAGGGTGGTGACACATGGTTCAAGGAAGGACCTAAAGAGAGAATAGGGATTATAAACTCTCACAAGCCAAAATCTTCTTTAACCTTTATCCTGTGGAATGGAAACAATCCACCAGAGAAATGAAGAGCCTCTCACTTCCTTACTCCCATTTTCTGCTGCCTCTTCCACATCTACCTTCTTATTGGTGGGGATGTACTTTCATAACTCCTTTACTTGAACATAGGAATAATTGTGATGACTGGAAATATTCAGGGAGAAGAGCAGTTAGCATAATTTTCAGGATGTGTTCAGAAGACTTATCTCATTCTTTGGACAAAACAGGAATTGCAAGTAAGGTGATAACCTTCACAACTGGGATGGATTTCACTTCATTGGCACATACTGATCACTCCTTTAATTACAGTTTGTCTGCTCTGTACTTTCTGGGGAGGAGATGGCTTGGCCTCAGGCTGTTCCTGGGACTCCTCCTACTACCAGATTATCATTAAACCTCATGTTGACTCAGAGTCTAGGGCAGGGGGGCAGTGGGGTATGACTTGCTCCCCAGATAAGGAGCCATTGGTCTGGCCTGAGACTGACCCTGGTATAGGGCAGAGTGTCTAAACTTGGGAGTCTGTGGAGAGTTTTAAGTGGTTCTGGGAACTTGGATTGGAAAAAAATTACATCTTTATTTTCACTACACCCAAGTTAAATTTAAACTTTCCTTATATTTTTAATTTAAAAAAAAATCAAAACAGCTTTCTGAGAAACTGTTTGTAGACTTTACCAGACTGCTAAAGAAGTCCATGACAAAGAAAAGGTCAGGGCCCCTGATAAGGTGATAAACTTTGCTTTCACTTAGGATTCAAGAAAAATGAGATCAGGGGCAGTGGTGGTGCAGTAAGGGAGCACTGGCCCTGGAGTCAGGAGGACCTCAGTTCATATCCAGACTCAGACACTTAACACTAGCCATGTGACTTTGGACAAGTCACTTAACCCCAATTGCCCTGCCTTCCCCCCTCCAAAAAATAAGTTAAAAAAAAAAGAAAAAGAAGACCACCTAAGTTAATTCTTGGGCCCCTTTTCTGACTGAAAATTTTTGCCAAACCAATCTCAAAAACTCCCAGAGAGAGGGAATGGAATATGTGGAGGTTCTGTCTGACAAAGTAAAGCTTTCAGCTCCAGCCTCCTGCCAAATACATAATATCACTTGTTCACTTTGTTTCTTTGCAGTTTAGAGATAATCTCTGTAGTGTGACTGTTCCCCAAGGATTTCAAACATGCCTCCACTGTAGAAGAGGAAGGAAGACATAGGACTTGGCCATGTGAGCATTCCTTACACCTTACACATTCCTGGTGCTTTAGTCTGCCCAGGGTAGGCCTAGAGTCTGAAGGATGGCCTAGTGTTGCTAGTGCTTGGAATTTTAGGAGGTTCATGATACTAGATGGAGAAGTTAGTGTGCTTGGCCTCTTTGCAGAGAAGATGTCCCAGGGAGAGCTTGGAGCCTATAGTGTTTGTCCTGTCCTCTGACTCTCACAAGAAATGTGATCCTGGGCATTTTCAGCCACCCTGGCCTGTCAGGTGACCCTGAATGAGGATGCTTCCCTTGCTAACTTCCATAAGGTGAGGGAAAAACCAACTCCAGCATCTCCTTGGTTTGGGGAGTGAGAAAGAGTACATAGAAGACATTTCACTGGGAAATGGGAGTGCCCATGGATCCAAGATTCTGCTTTATCTGTCTTGGGGGCAGTTAATTGTGTACCAGGCAAACAGTAATATTTAACCAGAACAAACAAGACTGAATTGTCACCCTTCCAGAGAAGGGTTATTTTAGGTTTTGGTGAACCAGTGGTTCATCAAGTACTTTTTCTGTAAATTTAAGAAACATTTACTGAATACAGACTTGTGTGCTAGGCATTGTAGGGCAGACTTGTCATTTACAAGAGAGATAATTTACAAGAATAACTGAAGCACAAGAGAATGTGATAAATAAAGGCTCTGAGAAAGGTACAAGGGTCAGATTTCTGAGAGAGAATCACTTCCAGCTGAGGGAAGGAGGAAGGTCTCAGGGAGACAGAACATTTGAAATGGACATTTATGATTGGGAGAAAGAAGAGGCTGAGGAGGGGCAGTGCCGTGAACAAAGGCAGAAGATAGGTCATCTTCTAGGCCAGAAGTCCAGTTTGATGTGAGCACTGGGGTGTAATAATGAAGCTATTACTTGTGCATGTGGCACCTTACATATTTTATTATATTTGAACCTCACAGGGCAGGTTGGCATTACAGATGTCATCACCTCCACTTTACAGATTAGGAAATTGAGGCTTATCAAAGTCAAGTAACTTGCCCCGGATCCTACAGGACATGGGAAGGGAAAGCTATTGGGGCAGGAAGGGCTTTGGTTGCCAGTTTGAAGAGTCCAAGCTTTCTTTGTAGGCAGTACAGTACTATAGTATTGCCCCCCACAGAGAAAAAGGCCACAGGGGCAGCTTTGATTCTCTGATGAACCTGCAGGTGCTCTCTGGGCTTCTGGCCCAGCTCAACTCTTTGGGGCTGAGGTTTGAAGTCATTTTTCTTTGTTTCTTTCTTTTCATTTTGCTCCACAATGACTTGAAATGTCAGATGTCTCAGGAAGGCCTAGAATTTCACAAACTTCAAAATGATGATGTCTCTCCACCAACCAGAGCCCTTACCTTGCAGGAAAGAATTGATCCTGCCATGCTTTTACCTCCTTCGGCATTCATTCAGTAAACTTTATAGAGTGCCAGCTGTGCTCCCAACCCTGAAACTAGCACTCAGCTGGGCTATAGGTTGTAGGGAAAGAGAAGGCTGGGGACGCAGGAGGTGGACCAGGACTTGGGCAGCACATTGAAAACAAGTGAAGAGTGATTGTAAAGCCACGTGAATTGCCCTCACATGGGTCTCCCAGCAGCTTCCCCGTGGGGGAGAGGCCTGAACTTGACCCTAGGCTTGGCTTTAGAGCTGGAAGGGCCCTTGGTTGTCATTTGTTACAGGTGCAGAGGTGGAGGCCCAGAGCTGTGAAGTGACTGGTCCAAGGTCATAGAGTAGGTGGCAAAGCCACAGTTTTAACTTAGGTCTTCTGACTTCCAGAAGCAGCATAGAGAAATGGATAGAGTGCTGGACTGTAGTCAGGAAGATCCGAGTTCAAATCCTGTCGCTGACACTGTGTGACCTTAGGCAAATCACTTCATGCCCCTGGACCTCTGTCTCTGAGCCTATAAAATTAGGGAGTTGGATTAAGTGACCACCAAGGACCCTTTTAACTCTAAATTCAAGATTTTATGACTCCAAATCTAGTGCTTTTTCCAGGAGTCTGTGCTTTGTACCAAGTCCCTAACGTGACCTAGGTCTCTGGTGTTAACTCTGCTCTCTCTGGAATTCAAGAAGAAATATGAGATACCATTTTGTACAGTTTGAGTCGGTGTATTAGGTCATTTTTTTCAGCCATGGTCTATTCTTCATGACCCCATTTGGGGTTTTTTTGGCAAAGATACTGGAGGGTTTTGCTGTGTCATTTTCTAGCTAATTTTATAGATGAGGAAACTGAGGCAAGCAGGGTTAAATGACTTGTCCAGGGTCACACAGCAAGTAAGTGTAGGAGGCCAGATTTGAAAATGAGTCATTGATGTGAAATTACTCCATATTGTGGATCACTCCCTTTGAATCAGTGAGTAAAAGTTAATTGCCCACTTTGGGCAAGGAAGTTTGGGCCTTTATTTTAACTTTCAGTTTAGCCAGGAGCAAGGGTGAATCCCCCTACAGACCAGGTTGTCTGGACTTCAGTCACCAGAGTTCATCAAAGGTTCTTGGAGGGGTAGGCTTTCAAGTGTCCAGGTGACGATGGCGTGACAGGCTCTCTTAAGTGAAGTAGTGTGGACTAAACTGGAGTCAAAGGATCTGACTTTGGATTCCAGTGTGACTTTGAATGCCACTTACTAGTGTTGTGACCTTGGGTAAGTGTTTTCACCTTGTCTGAAACATGGTGAAGCTGTCCCCAGAAGGTGCTACCTTGCCTCCAGGGCCACACCTGTTCTATGGAAGGCCTCTCCTATGACAGCATCTGAACAGCGCTGCCTTGATGGAATTGAGGAGTACCTGTCATATTCCCTTATTACACAGAGCTTCGGACCCTGGTTAGTGCACTGTAACACCTGCTGGCAGAGACCTGTTCTTTGGCCCTGCCTCCTCCCCACCCCTGGTGACACAGACCCAGATAACTAGTTCTTGGGCAGGGAGTGTCCAATTTCTGGGGCTTAACAAGATGGCTCTGAAATGAGAGCAGGTGGCTTGTCTCTGTCTTGAGAGGTGAGAGCTTTTAAAGCTGTCAGCTGGCCCTTGATCAGACTGAAATGAAGACCTCCCCAGTCTCACCCCGGGAGTAGGTTTTATTAGCCACTAAAACAAAGGGGTTTCCAGCTCACAGGGGCTCCCGAGAGTCTTCTGTTGATGTCCCAGCTCCAACAGTGACAGTGTATCTGGGCTCCAGCAGGTGTGGGGGTGCCCCCCTCCCTTATCTGTACCTTCCTGGATCCTGTTCTGGCCTGGCTAGGCTCTCTTCTGGCTGGCAGCTAATCCAATATCAAGGTACGGCATGAGGTGTTCCTCTTCTCAGAGACCTTAGTATAGTATGAGAAGACTTAAGACCCAAAGAAATGATGAGATTGCAGCATGGGAATGAGGAGGATATTTTGGGGCAGGGAGCGACACTCTTCAAGTAGCTCTCTAGGCAGTCCCAGGAGGTCGACCCTGGCGCTCCATCTCAGAGCAGTCTTGGTTTAAGGCTGTGATCCCTCCAGCTGCTCTGATATTCCTGTCACTTCCTAGAGCTGAGAAACTAGAAAAGAGAAATGATAGGGCAGAAAAGCTTCCCTTCTGAAGGTGGCATGGAGGGGGAGGCCGAGGCCGGTGCTTGCAGGAGCAGGTCCAAATATTTGAGGTCTTGGCCACTTCCTCCTAACTTGTAACTGTACAAAGTACCTCGCCCTTTCTGAGCCTCCATTTCCTCATAAGAACTGATATTTATAACTAGCATTTTACATTTTTAAAAGCATTTTACTAATAAATCATCTCACTTGGTCTCCCATCTATCCTTGGGAAGTGGGTAGCCCAGGTAGAGTCTCTACCTCTGAGTTAGGTTCCCCTACATCTTTGGAGCTCAGAGTGCTATCCCCTCAGGGTACAGTTGGTACCTCAGAGCCCCTGGAGCTGGCCTCCCCCAGCTAGAGCCCTGCAGTGCCACCCCCTGGGCTTCCCTGGATCCCACCAGGAGCCTGCCATTCTGGCTGCCTCTGGTCCCAGAGCTGTGCAGACCCTGTGTGTCAGCCTCAGGGCAAGGTAGGCAGCTCCTTTTACTGACTTGGCAGGAAGGCCCCCTGTCTTCTTGCTCTGGGCTTCTGGATGACTTCTGTGTGCTTGGGGGAGAACTCACTTATCAGAGTTCGTTATCCAGCCTCATACAGATTTCCGATTTGTATTGGCTAGGAATAGGAGAGCCAGGTGGAGCCAGATGTCACCATAGCAGGCCTTCTCTTATTTTATCTGTGAAGTAGGTCAGACACTGTTTATTGTCTCCATTTTATTGCTAAATAAACAGACTCAGAGAGTTGTTGCCCCTAATCCCACAGCAAGTAAGTGGCAAAGCTGGGCCTTCAGTTCTGGTCTTCAGGCTCAGTTTAATGAAAAAAGCATTTATTAAGTGTCTACTGTGTGCTGGATCAAGCACTGCAGATAAAAACCTGGGAACAAAGCCAGAAGCTTCCATTCTACTGGAGTAAAACAACGTTGCATACAAATCATCACAATGAGATTGGAGGGGAAGGTCAGGAAAGGCTTCATGTAGGGGGTGGCATGTAAGGTGGCAGAACCTTGACTGAAGCTAGACAGATATAAAGTGACAAAGGAGGACAGAATGTACCAAGAAAGACCTGGGGGCAAGAGTTGAAGTATTGTTTGCAGGAGATAATGAATGGGCCAGTTTGCCAGCCTGTGGACTGTGCTGGGGTTCAGAATGGGGGACGCCAGGTCCAGATGGTGAAGAGCTTTTACTTCCAAAAAAGGAGTCGTTTGTATTTTATCCTAGAGACCATCAGGAGGGAGGGAGCTTCTGGCACAGGGGAGTGGGCCCTGGGGTCAGACCTGGGCCACCGTTGGGCCTTCATTTTGACAGATGTGTAGAGGATGGCTTGGAAAGGGGAGACCACAAGGAAGCTATTGGAGATGAGAGGTGACGAGGGCCAGGTCTAGGTGGGAAGTAGCCTTGTTGTGAGGTCATGAATGTAGAATCAACAAGATTCTGTAAATGATTAGATGTGAAAGTTGAGGATGCCCTGGAAGGAGCCAATAAGCCAATAAACATGAAGTGTCTATTATGTGTCAGGCATCCAGTATTGAATATAGTCCCTGTGCTCAAGGAGCTTACAATCTAAAGACACAAAAGAATATAGGAGATGCAGGTGGTGGAACAGATCCTGGGGGGGCCTGGCCCAGTGGCATCTCCTTCCCTGGAACTAAAACAAGGCTGAGCATCAGATGCAAAGTGGAGTGAGGAGAGAATACAGTTTCTTCCTTATATGAAGAAAGGCATTGGGAAGAATTCGTGCTCCATCCTTTGGTATCCGTCTAGGCTTGAGTTAGCCCTGGCTGGTGAGATTAGCAATGATGAGCTTACCCTGGGAGGAGCAACTTGTCTGTTTTGGCCATGGTGAATTTGTGGAGCCCATGGGTGAGAACACAAGAATTCTCTTATATTAGAGGGAGAGGGCTCTTCCTGTCTAGGGAGCAGTGAAGACACATTGTAACTCCCTCCCTGTAGTTCACAGAGCGGACTCTCAAGGGCTGGTGTTTTATTTCAGGGTGTCAGGAGTGGGATTAGATGTAACCAGCAGGCCCTGGTTGTGACTGTGCCAGCCTGCCCCTCATTACTGTGTGTTGCTGGGGTGAATACCCAGGAGCCAGGCTCTGGGGAGGGACAACTCAACCCATTGCCATTAATGAATTTCTTCAGATTTCCCAGCTCATTTCCCTTCCCAGTGGACTTTAAGTGTGTCTCTGGGCTTTTCTCATCATCTTCACAGGATCCGTCTGTGACCCAGCTGACCAATCCCCCTCAGGGTGGCCTGGCAGAATTCAACCCTTTCTCAGAGAATCCCCGGCTGGTGAGTGTGCCCCTATGTGTCTCCCACCGTGACGCTACCCTGCCCACCTTCCTCATGCACAGATAGCTTGCAGTTCCCTCTAGAGCTTCAGTACCATGTGGGGTTAGTGGGATAAAGAGGAGGCAGCTCCGCTGGCACCTGTGCGCTCAAAGGAACAACTTCAATGTATATGTCATCTGGGGAGTTCTAGTAGACTCTCAGTGAAGATTGATGGGGGGTTTTTCCCATTGGGAGGAGGTTTAAGCTGTTGAAATTCCCTTCTCCAAAGTAGGAAGAATGAAAAAGCAGGTGAAAACAAGTGTTGTTCCCATAATTCGTTGGCTCGTAGGAATGCTAAATTTGACTTCATTGACCTTTATTTCTTCTGGACAAGAAACTGGGGACAGCCTATAGCTTGAGAGCTGAGATCCCTGGTCCAGATGAGATGATTTAATCAAGTCTGTCCCAGTGTGTGGCTCCTCTCACCAGAGCCCCAGCAGTGTGGCTGCTGCTGCTGCTTGGACCTGAACAGAGAGCACTTGTCTCTTCCAGAGGTCCTTGTACCTATCTGCCTCTGCAGCTCCATTTCACGGGGTTTGTGCCTTCCTCAGACCTGCAGGCCTGCGCACACTCTCTCCCGCTTCACTATTTTCCTATCTCTTCCCTTAGACAGATGCATCGGCAACGACAGTCCCAGCCACTCAGCCCACTGGGCCATCACAGCCTGCAGTCCTCCAGCCCTCGGTGGAACCGACCCCCCAGGTACTGTCTAGAAGCAGCTTCCCTGCCCCTCAGAAGTGCCACCCTTTGGTGGGTAGGGGTGGGGAGCACCATCATTGCCTGTGGCAAACCTTCCTTGCCATGATTTTCAAGGGGAAGGACACAATCTCAGGTTTTTCTAATTCAGTTGCATTAGGAATGACCAACATATGGGATCTCCTGATTATTCTGAGCTCTCTCTGGCGGTGGTCAGCGAAGTCCTTTTGGTCAGGGAGTCCTGTAGCAGTGGCTGATCTTCACTCACCCAAACAGGAATCCCAAGAGCTGGAGAGGGAGAAGGCAGAGAGACTCTGGACACATTCAGAGTGCAGTGTCCCCTGGGGTTTAGGCTTGCCTCCTGCCTGGGCACCCAGTTGCTCTTCCATTCTCCAATTGCTGGCTTTCCTAATGCTTTTTCAGGCGGTAGAGAGTTAGAGAATTGTAGAATCAGACACAGTGTAGTTATATGTTGCGGCTCTTGCTTAGACAGGATAACAAGTACCTACCTACCTACCAGGTTCCAGGCAGTGAGGGTTCACAGAGAGTTAGACGCTGCCAGGAGGACATAGTGTTCTGAATGGCAGCCACATGCAAAAGCTTCCCAGGGCAGGCATTAAGCAGAAAGATGAGAGAGTAAGAGCTTAGCTTGAGCTCCCCCAGCCAGGCTGAGCAGTGTGTGCTCAGGTGGTTCACATTCCCATCCTGACAATGCTGCTCTTTTCCCAGAGCTGGGCTAGGCTGCAGTTCCATTTTCCCCAGAGCCCAGTTCTCAGCGTCGTATAGTGGAAAGAACACTGGGTTCCAAATCTCACCTCTTGACATTGATTAGTGTCTGTGTGATCTTGGGTAAATTCCTTCCCTTCTCTGGGCTTGGCAGTTTTCCAGACCCTCTCCTGCTCCCAGCGATGGCCCTGTGATCCCTCCCTGTCTTCCACAAATGCTTTTACTTAGCTCTGGGGAAGACCCTGGGTGGTACAGAGGGAAGAAGCCAGGTGTAGAATCTGAGGTCTTTGATTTGAATCCTGACCCTGAGGCCCAGGTACTTTATCCCTTCTGGTCTCCACTTCTCATCTGGAAAGTGTAGGGTCAGACTAGATGACCTCAAGGGCCTTCCCAACTCCTAGGACCCTATTTAATAGATCCTTGGACACACTGAGGCCCTACACAAAAGCAAACTCAGCCTTGGGGCAGGCCTCCCCCACCCCCAAACAGCCGTGGGCAAGGTCCTGCTTCCCCATTTGCAGTTCACCTGACGTGATGGTTATAGGGCACACATTGGACTGCAGGAGCACAGGCTGGAATCAGGCTTAGAAGGGGAAGGGGCAGAAGCCCTGGAGCTTGTTCCCTGCGACTCTCCCAGGCCCTCCTCTGCCCTGGACTCCTGGGCCATAACCACTGGAAGTGTCTTTGGAAGGCATACAGACAGCCCACCCAGGAAGGTTGCAGGGCTATGTCCAGCTCTTGTCCTCCTCAGGACCCGTGGGACTAGGAATGGAATGCGCATGGACTCCTTCAGGAAGGCCTGGATTCAGTAGCCACTGGACCCAGTGGGGTGCATTTCCAACCTTTCCAAAAGGAAAGGGCCAGTGTGGTTCTGTGCCTTTGGCCATGGGGGGGGGGGGGGGGGGCGGGTATCCTAGCTGACTTAGACCGGGTCTGTGAGAATCAAAGGCTGGGAGTTGGACTTAACTCATCTTCGCCTTCCTCATTGCAGCCTACAGATCAGGGTAATGTGCTCTAACCTCAGCATGTCTAGGAGAGAAAACTTGGGCTCCAAAAGTTTCTGCATCGGGACAGAACTGAACTGAGCCCGAGGGGGGTTTGGGGGAGGGTGTCTGCCCCCTGGGCGAGGGCAGCTCAGAAAGCCCTGCTGCTCACAGGTGTACAGTCAGCCTTTGAGTGTCCAGTTGAGGCCTACACTTCCCCTCAGACTGCGTAACATCATCCTCTTAGGACTATGTTGCTCCTTTGGGAATTCCCTTCGTCTTTTGTCATCAGATTTCATCTGCACCCATATGTCAGCAGGCCTCTAGAGGACTGAAAGGATAGTTCTCCCACCTGGGTTCCATAGCTGTGGATGTAATGGGGCCAGGGTGGGGGATAATGGAAGGTGGGAAACAGGCTTGCAGGAATTCTTCTGAAGTCCTGGAGATTGCCTCACGATGCTCTTTAGGGGCCTGAGACCCTCTCTGAGGCCCAGTGCAGAGCTGTGTTCTGTGGGTGGCCACAAGGGCTCCCTTTGAGCACCTGCTCAAGTGAAGCTCCATTTTATCCCTGGGCATCTGCTTCCTGTAGGCTGTGGCCTCTGCAGCCCAGGCTGGCCTGCTGCAGCAGCAGGAAGAGTTGGAGAGGAAAGCCGCTGAGCTGGACAGGAAGGAACGGGAGCTGCAGAATGCCACGGCCAACCTACACGGTGAGTCTGGTTCCCTGCCTGGCCAGGTGCCCTGACTTGAGTGGCATGACTTTGGTGGGGGGTGGGCATTGTCACTTCCTCTGTTCAGGGCTTTCATGAAGGAGGCCTTTTTGTAAATTTAAACATCCCTGCACATGTCCTGTGTTGTACTCTGGGAAAAGGGCTAAGAGCCTAGAGGCGGAAGGGGCTGGTGGCAGCTAGGGCCCAAGAGCATCCCTGCTCTGGGTGGGTTTTCTGTGCCTCTGGCTCCCTCACAGGCGAAGGAAATAGAGCTCTCTCCCTGCATTTTCTGGTTATGATTATGTGCCCTGGACAGGGGGCTTTAAGTGCTAATGAATGACAATATTCACATTTGTATAGTTTGCTAAGCTTTTTCAAAGCACTTCTATGCCTGGCAAATTATTTGGAGATTTTCTAGAAAGTAAGCTATGAATCCTTTCTTTCTCCATTCCCTAACACCACTTTTGAGATCTGGGGTGCTTTTGACCACTCAGTTAGACAATAACTATTTATTAAATGCGGGCTGAGTGCTGGGCCCACCGAGTCTTCCTAAGACTTCCTAAGGACCAGACTTTCTCTGACCCTGTTCCTCCAGCCCTCCGAAGAACAGACCCTCCACCCTCCTGCTGTAGGAGGCTCCCTTACCTGCTTCCTTTCCCTAACAGTGAGGCCAAACAATTGGCCCCCGCTGCCCACAGCCTGCCCCATCAAGCCCTGCTTCTACCAGGACTTCTCTGCAGAGATCCCAGCTGATTACCAGCGAACGTGCAAGATGATGTATTACCTCTGGATGTGTGAGTATATGCGGAGGTCCGAGAGGGCTTGGCTGGGGTGCCTGTGTGCATCCACCGGTAAATGAATCCCAACGATTCCCTTGGGATGGCAGGCCCCTGCCGTGAACCACATCAGACTGTCAGCAGCTTAGGCAGCCTGGCTCTCCAAAGAGGACCACTGATGTTTTCACTCGCTGTGTTTTGGGCAAGTGGGAAGGAGGAGGTGTTTTGGTGGCCATTGAGATGTCCTGTGTCTGACATTACCCAGTTCTCCTTTTGTCTGTCATTACAATAGAAAGTGATCCAGAGAAGCTAAGAACTCTGGCTAGTCCCAGAGTGGACCTTTTTTGTTGAAGCCAGCACAGCATCATGGGAAGCACCCGACTTTCTGTGACTGCCAGGACCCAGCCCAAAGTGCAGAGGCTTCCAAGGACAGTCTCCTGCTTCCAGCTCAGGGACCAGAGAGAGATGGAGTATAGACCTTTTTTTCTCTGGGGATTCTGTAACTCTCCTGGGAATTTGCTTTAGAAACTGTAAATGGCTTGGTTTCCTTTCAAGCCTCTTCTGTATCTACCAGGGTATGCTGCCTCTGGGGCCCCAGTCTCATGAGTTCATGAAGAATAAAGATAGGGGAAACAGACACCGTTAGACGCCTTCTTTCTCTTCACTCCACATATTAATTAAGCCATTCACTAAGTGCCTACTGTGTACAGAGTACAGTGCTGAGGAAGCAGTAAAGGGTGGATGGCAGAGTGCTGTCTGGGGGACCACATGGGCACAGGAGAGGGCTCCACATGAGCTCTTGAGGTCTGGAAGAAGAGGCTAGAGCACCCTTGTGGGATGTATCAGGATGTGAGTGAAGTCCTTTTGTGCTGGGCTCAGATGAGGCGTCTGGAGGCCCTCTGATTCCAGGTAGTCATTGTCTTAAGAGGCAATGGGTGAGGCCCGGAGAAGGAGAGACCATGCAGGTGTCGGGGGGAGAAGATCGGCAAAGACATGGAGCACAGGTCTGGAGTGCTGTGGGAAAAAGTTAGTGTGGGAAAACTGCAGAGGCATGAGCAAGACATAGGCAGCCATCGACTCCAAGGAAGACGTGGCCATTTTCCTTGCCGAGACCTTCCCCGCCCCCCCCCCCCCCAATTCTTGTCTCCTCTGGCAGACTGCCCTCCTAGCATCTCCCTCCACTCTCCTTCCCTACTGATGCTGCCACGAGTCATCCTAGATCTCTCCTCCCATTCTGAGCCACACTCCTTGAGAAAGCTGGCTGGCTGCTGACTTCTGACCAGGGCTTCCAGAGTCCCCAGTGACCTCTCAGTTGCCTGATATCTGGGCCTTTCTCAGGCCTCATTCTTGACTTCTCTGCAGCCATTGATCACTGTTGGGCAGCATATTTACCCTCACTGGGCTTTGTGACACTGGTCTCCCTCAGCTCTCTTCCTTCCTCTCTGACTGCTCTATCTCCATCTCCTTTGCTGGGTCACAATCTGTGACACGACCTTGACCAAGTCCTACCAGGGTTCTCCTCTCTTCTAAGTGACCTCATCAGCTAACTTGAATTTAATTATCATCTATGCTTGTGGCTCACAAACCTCTCTGTCTCTCCATCTCTTTCCCTCTCTTTCTCCCTTCTTTCTCTCTTCTCTCTTTCCCTCTCTCTCTGACTATCCCTCCCCCTCCCCTCCTCGTTTTCTCTCTCTCTCTTTCTCTCACTTTGTCCCTTTCTCCTTCCCTCTTCTTTCCTCTCTCCTCCTCCCCCTCTCCCCTTCTCTCCCTCCCTCTCTTTCTCCCTTTTCCCTCTCCTCTCTTTCCCTCTCTCTGACTATCTCTCCCCCTCCCCTCCTCTCTCTCTCTTTGTCCCTCTCTCCTTCCCTGTTCCTCCCTCTCTCCCTCCTCCCCTCCACTTTCTCTCCCCCCTTCCCTCCTCCACATTTTCTCTCCCTTTCCCTCCCCCCCTTCTCTTTTCTCTCTCCTTTTTCTCCCTTCCCCTCCCCTCGATTTCTGTGTTTCTCTCATCCTGCATCATCAGCTGCCTACTGACCACCGCAATCTGGATGTCCTGTAAACATCTCACACGCTAAAATCATTCTCTCCCCCCAAATCCATCCCCCGTCGTTACTTTACTCTTGAGGACCTCACCCACTTCCCAGCTTGGCAGCACTCCCCCGCCCAGCATCGTCCCATCTTGTCTCTGCCTCCCTGCCATCTCTTCCCTCTGTCCCCATCTCTCCATTCACAGCCACTGCCCTGGTTCAGGAAGCTGTGTGAAAGATGGACTGGAGGGGAAGCAGGGAGAGCAGTTGAGAGTCCAGGTAGGAGGGGAGATAAGCCTGAGCTGGAGTGGTGGCTGGGAATGGAGAGATGTGCTGCCTCCCCTGGTTAGATTGTAAGCCTTCCAAGGGCAGCGGTAGGGAGCCTTCTGCTTTTGTCTTCATATTCTCAGCAGCCAGCACTGTGCCCTGCACATATTAGGCCTTAGTCCATACTTGGTCATTGATGTTTTGAAATGTGACCATTGCCTGAGTTATTAAAAAGCCACATGCTAGCAGTGGCCATACCCCCATCTGCCATCTTGATTTCCCCAATTCTGGATCCTGCTTCCTTCCCAGAGTGATCCTTGATCTGACTGCCCTGCCATAATCTTTCTGACCTCCTTCCCCCAGTGCACTCAGTGACTTTGCTCCTGAATCTTCTTGCCTGCCTGGCCGCATTCTCTGCTCACGATTACAGGGGGGTTGACTTTGGCCTCTCAATCCTGTGGTTTGTGCTCTTCACCCCATGTGCCTTCATCTGTTGGTACCGACCCATCTACAAGGCCTTCAGGCAAGTGAGGACCCTGGGGTGGAGCAGGGCAGGGAGGGGGCTGGGGCCCAGCAGGCCCCTTGGGCTGGCTTGAAAGAGATGATTGGTGATCTGGAGCTGACAGTTCGGGGCTTTATCACCCTTAGGCTGGCTCCATCCCCTAGGACTTGGCCTCAGCACTGCTTATGTGTTCAATGCACTCTCTCTCCTTCTCTCCACAGGTCTGACAACTCCTTCAGCTTCTTCGTGTTCTTCTTTGTGTTCTTCTGCCAAATAGCTATCTACATCATCCAGCTGGTGGGCCTCCCGGGCTGGGGGAACAGGTGAGGCCTGGCTACTCCTGCCTTTCATTGCCTGACTCTTTCCCAGCACTCTCTGTGCTCTGGTTCCTGCCAGCTTTGTACTGCCTCACCTACCCAAAGCTTAGCCCCATGTCTCCAGTGGCCTCATCTGATCTATTGACCCCAGACCTCGGTCCTGCCTCCTGTCACTGGGTTTTACTGCTAACTTTTGCCTTTAAGATCCTAGTACAAGACTGCTGCCCCTGCCTCAGTCTGGAATAGAACCGGTCCCCTGTCCACAGGCTCCCCCAATAGTTGTCCTTCAATCTGGGTTCTGAGCCACAGTCCCTTCCCACAGATAGAGAGCTAGAGACCATCTTCAGAAAGGGATGGGGGAGCCTGGACACTTGCCTTCTCATTCCCCTTCTTGCTGTGAATGGAAGACTCTTTGTACCCCAAACTGAAGGAGATTTAGTCATTGGCATTCCGCTCATGGACAGATCAATAGCCAGCGTCCCAGGGACATTACAGACATAGGCTCTGTAAAATCAGACCCTGAGAAAACATCAGAATTAATGTTTTCTTCCTGCCTCGGTGCACGTAAGAAATTGGGGGAAAAAAAGGTCAGACCTGGCACTTTGCTTAATCAGGACCTGGAATGAATGGGTCTGTTTTGCCCTTTCCCTTCAGCACCAAATCCTGAGCAGGTACGAGAGATCCTTCTCCTTCTTTCCCTCTTTTCCTCTTTTTCCCTTCACCCCTCTTTCCCCCCTCACTTTTCCTTTTTCCTCTTCTATCTCCCTTTCTTTCTCTTTCCCCCCATTCCTCATCCTCTTTTTTCCTTTCTCTTTCTCCCCCCTTTTCCCCTTCCTTCCCTTTCTCCCCCTCCTTCCCTTTCTCCTCCATCTTTCTCTCTCCTCCTCCCTGTCTTTTTCCCCCTCCCCCCCTCCTCCTTTTCTTCATCCTCTCTCTTTTCTTCCCTTTTCCCCCTCCCCCCTTTCTTCCTTCCCTTCTCCCTCTCTCCCCTCCATGTCTCTCCCTCTCTTCTCTTTTGCCCCTTTTATCCCTTCTGTCTTTCTCCCCCTCCCTCTGTTTCTCTCTTCCTTTTCCTCCCTTCTCCCTCTCTCCCCTCTATGTCTCCCTTGCCCACTTTGCTGCTTCCCATTCTAGTACCTTCTCTTTCAGCCTAGGGGCCTAGCTGAATCATCCCCACCCTGGTAGGAGGCAAAGTGCTGATGATTGCTGTCTGGAATGCAGCTGTCCTCAGGAATACTGGGAGTTGAGAGATGGGATTCTTGTGGCTCTTCTGTTTATGTTGCTGGGAGTCCCCGGGAAAGTCTCTCCCCTTCTCTGGGCCTCTTTCTTTGGTTGGTCCTTTCCAGCTCTGAAGTTCTGTGATTTTAAAAACCTTTTCTAGCCCTTCAGACATCAGTGATCTTTCTGATCTTGGTGCCCCAAGGGTGGTGGGCCCTAAGAAAGGCCCAGGCTGTGCCCAAGGGCTCTTGAATGGTGACAGGCCTGAGGGGCCCAGCCTTCTCCTCCACAAACCAGGCTCTTCTTTGAGGCATTTTTCTTGGTGGTGGTTGTAGGTAGAGGGTTTGCTTCTTTGCTCTTTTAGGTTGAGTCGGCAGGTGTTTATTAAGCCCTGACTACATACCAGGCACTTTGCCAAATGCTCAAGATACAAAGAAAAGCAAAAGACTCTTAACAGGGGAGACAACATGCCAACAACTCTGTCTATCCCAGATACGTGTCATTACATGGACACTGTGTGGAGCTCCTTTTCTTCTCTATCTTTCCTGTAGAAATGGGAGACTAGCATGAGGGGCACAGGGACAGGATTCTTGCAGAAGGCGGGATTTTAGTGAGACTTGAAGGAAACCCGGGAAGCCAGGAGGCAAAGACGGGCAGGGAGAGTTCTGGGATCCTAGAGGCCAGGTGGGGAAAATGCCAGCATGTAGGAGAAAGGAGCAGCCAGGAGGCCAGGGCTACCAGGTGGTCATGTGTGTGTGGAGAGGGCAAGGTCGAGTGACAAAGCAGGATTTCGTATGGACCTTGGAAACTGCTGGGTCCTCTCTGTCGGGGTAACTGTATGATGAAGCTTGTTCCTCCCAGGCTAAAGGCTGATAGCTTCCCCACCAGAAGGGCCTTTTCAGGCAGGTGGGGAGGTGGAGGCTTTCTAGGCAGAATCTTGGCCTTTCTCCTTCCTGCTTCCTCAGCTCAGCTCAGAAGGTCACACAGCTTCAGCAACCCTGTTCACCCCTCTGGAGAGCAGGAGTAAATGTATCAGATAAAATGCATGAGATTACAAAGAAAGCCTTTTCAATGGAAATATAGCCATCAGAGGGGTTTTTAAAAACATATTCACAGACTCCCAGAAATTTTTCTGTGGCCCAAAGTTAAGAACCCCCAAATTAGGCTGTCTATACTGGTGGCCTGGGTAAAGAAGAGGAGCTAAAACCACCATCAGGGTTTGAAATGTAAGGACCCAGGGGACAGACAGACCCCTCAGAGAGGAAGAACAAGTCCCTCAGAGAGGGGGGACAAGTCGGTCACCAGGGAAGGACAGGCCCCTTGGAGAGGGGGGACAAATAAGTCACCAGGGAAGGACAGGCCCCTTGGAGAGGGGGGACGAGTTGGTCACTAGGGAATGACTTCATTCTACTTGAACACTGAACAGAACACCTGGCTTTTGGACCCTGACCTGTCCAGGCCAGCCTGGTGATGCCTGCTTCATTGAGGCAGCTTTTGGCCCTGGGATAAGGACTGGCCCTGTCCAGGCTGCCCTACAGGGCTGCTCCCCCAAGTCCTCAGCCACTCACTGTCCCTTTTGCTTTTCAGTGGCTGGATTGTTGCAATGTCCACAGTGAACTCTGACTCGCCTGTACCTGTCTCAGTCATCATGATGGTGGTGGCTGGCTTCTTTACCCTCTGTGCTGTCCTCTCCCTCTTCCTCCTGAAACGGGTAAGTGTGAGTGCACCCCACGGGGAGATTGAGAGGAAGGAGGGCGGCTCTAGGCCACAAAGGCCCTTGTTCATCTCTGCACTCTCATCAACTCCTCAAGGTCTCCAAATAGAAGGGAGCCTGAGTCTGAGAAAGGTCCCCCGGGGATGTGGGGCAGGATGGCCCTGCCCTCACCTGACTGCTCTGGGCTTCTGGGCTTCCTTCCCTCAGGTGCACTCTCTGTACCGGCGGACAGGCGCCAGCTTCCAGCAGGCCCAGGAGGAGTTCTCCCAGGGCATCTTTGCCAGCAGGACCTTCCGGAACACAGCCGCTGGTGCTGCCCGAGGAGCATTCCAGGGAAATTAACCCCGTTAGGGCTGGTCCTCATCCTCTTCTCTGCCAGCCCTTTTCTTCTCACTCATCTCGCTCCTCCTCCTGAGATGCACTTTCCAGGGGGGCCTTGCTTACTGAACGGTTCCAGCTAAGACTCAGAGATGGGTCTCACCTTTGGCTCATCCTGTGTTTCTTAGCAGCCAGCCTTCCCTCCCACTTGAGGCCAGGGAGGGAGGGTCAGTTTTTTATACATACATTCACACACATACAGAAGTTAGCCCAGGTCTTTCTTTTATTTTGTGTGTATGGTAATTTGGTGGCATTCCTGTCCTCAAGCAGTGGGGTTTGGTTGTGGGGATCCCCTGTGTTTGGGATAGGTAGCCTCTGCGGGTCCAGGTCAGGGCAGAGGGGGACAGTAGCACCATTCTAGCGTGATGCCCCCTTCTGCAGGCCACTGTCCAGAAGATGCTAAGTGGTCCCCAGTTTTTACACTGGAGAGGGGCCTAAGATGGTCTCTTCTCCTTCACTGTTGCCTGTCTTCAGGGAGAGTTAGTGTGTGACTTTATAAAACCTGTAGGAAGAGCGTGGCGAGGCTGGTTTCAGGACACTAACTTATTGCCGGGAGTGGAGAGCAGCTCCATCTCCAGCTTCTTCCCTTCAGGGCTCACCCCTGAGAACCAAGTGCTTTTGGATCATGCCAGTGGCCAGGCTGGGGCCACTCCTGCCTTGAGAAGAGAACTGGAATCATAGTCCCTAAGTAAAAAGTGCCTTAATAAATCCATTTCCCCCTCCCCAAGTATGAGCTGTCTCTGAGGAGAGCCCAGGGCCTGCCTTGGGGGCAGAATTGCTTGAAGGGCCTGCTGGAAACTTGTGCTTCAGACTAGCTTGGTGGGTGAATATAGGGGGAGAGGGGAGCCCCTATATCCATTCCTTTCCCTCCTGAGGTTCTTGGGCCCATGGGCAGCTGACTGGCCCATTGAGCTGGTACAGACCCTCACTCTGCTGCATTCCCCTCACTGCCCTTGCTTCCTTCTCATCTCCCTCCCCCACCCCCTTTCCATCAGCAGCAGACTGCTGCTTGACCTGGACTTGAGAAGAACCATCCTTCCAGCTGCTCTCCCAGAAAACTTAGTAGGGCTTTGGGCTAGGGTCTGGCCCCCCAGGTCTTAACTGTGAAGAGACTGCTCTCTGGAGTGGCTAGGTGTTGCAGTGAATAGAGCACTGGCCCTGGAGTCAGGAGGACCTGAGTTCAAATCTAGCTTCAAACACTTAACACTTACTAGTTGTATGACCTTAGGCAAGTCAGTTAACCCCAATTGCCCTGCCTTCCCTGTTCCAAAAAGGAAAAAGAAAAAGAGCTCTCAGCTGGACCCTGGTTCTAGTACCACCTGATGAGCCTCTGGAGGACAGGGAAGAAAGGGAGTGGACTTGGTTCTACAAGATTGGAGGGGGTGCTGGTGATCTGACTGCTCATCCAATCAAGGGGGGACTGGTCTGTGCTCAGTGAACAGGACCGCCACCCCTAATGCTGTTGGCCTGATTTCCCTCCCCATCCAAATGTACCTAGCAATAGTGGCAATGAATGAGATTTTAAGAACTCCCTACTCCCCTTTTCTGATACATATTTTTCCTTCTTTGTGTACAAATGTATATGTCATGTCTTAACTTTTGTGCTTTAAATAAAAATATGGATGGAAAAGTGGAATGTTTCTCGGTGTGTAGACTTTTTATTGTGGAAGCAGGAAAATGGGGGAGGTGAAGGGTGGGGATTTGCCTGGTTTGCCCTTAAAGGGGAGGCTGCCCAGGCCCACAAGGCAAGGCAGGTTGATGCATTCAGGTGCATCATGTAAGGTGTGATTGAATTTTGTTTCCACAAATATAAAAACAATTCATACTCATGGCTGATGTCAGAGACAAAAGCTGCTTGTAGAGAGAGCAGTGGGGGTGGTTGGGTGCCTGAAAATCAGCAGTTATACTTCTTTCCTTTGTTCTGAAAAGGCCTCTTCCTATGTATCAGAAAGAACTGCCTGGCCAGGTCTCGTTCACAAAGGATGTGTATGAGGGCCGTAAACCTACCTTTACCGAGATCCTGGGCCTATCAAATCTTCAAACTCAATTGAAAACTCCTCTATCAAGCTATCTCATGTAGACAAAAGGGGAGGAGACTAACTTCCTTTATTAAATAAAGAATAAAGTAAATCAAGATGTAATCAAGGGGTGGGGTTTAGGGAGCTCCGAAATGCTGACCAACGGGGTTCAAGGTGCCAGATTCGAACCCGTATGAATTATAAAAGGACTTTGTAACTAGCTTAACGTATGCTTGCACCTTTCACAAGGGGTAAAAGGCCGAGTACCCCGTATAAAATTACATGAAATAAAAATCTTTTTCTAAATTCACTCATGGCCAGGTAAAATTCTTGGTTATTTCTAACGATTATAGTTTAGAAGATGAAAAAACTGAGTCCAAACACTTACTGGCTGTGTGACCCTGGGCAAGACACTTAATCTTGCCTCAGTTCCCTCATCTATAAAATGGAAATAATAGCATCTCACAGGGTTGTTGTGAGGATCAAATTGCAAACTTTAAAGCGTTGTATAGTTGTTAGTTATTATTTAACGACAAGGGAAAGGGTCTGACGTTGACTAATCTTTTAATCTCATCTACGAGAAACTAGCCTGGGGCCACGGTTTTAAAAGCATGTACTTGTTTTGCTTGATTCTGCTATATTGGCCTGTTCTGGTTGTGTGTTTGGGGGGGGAGGGGGCAGGTTGGGGTAGGAGCGCCCGCAGTTCCTTTGAATAAGGACAGAACAGCTGGGGTCGCACAAGCCGGGTCCCCGGGAAGAGCTATGTGAATTATACTTTAAGAGCAAAGGCGCGCTCTGCATCTTCGATTCGCAGCTTTAGGGACACTTTCCTGTGATGGAGATGGGAACGCCCGCTTTATTGGGTGTTTTAAGCTCAGAATAAAGAGATGAAAAGCAGACGGCCCTGCCCCGGGCCTGGAGGGCCGCGGGCGCGTCGGAGGAGGGGGCTGCTGAGCGGGGTCCGGGACTCAATCTTCTCTCCCCACCCCTCAGCCAGGGAAAAGAAGCGGGGAAGACTTGGGGGGCGCAAGAGCCGTGGCGGCGCTGCGGGGCCTCAGTTTCCTCGCCTGTAGAGGGATGGCTCCGGGCTCCGCGCAGGGAGCCCGCCGCACGCTCCGGGACACGGCCGCCTTGCACTGCTCACGGCCGGCGCTGGGGGCAGCGCAGAGCCGGGCCCGCAACCAGGAAGCTGCGGCCGAGCCTGCGCTGCCCGAGCGCCGCGCACGGCGGGGCCGGGGCCGGCGCCGGGGCCGCGACCACCATGGCGGGGCCCGGCTGGGCGCCCCCGCGCCTCGACGGCTTCATCCTCACCGAGCGGCTGGGCAGCGGCACGTACGCCACAGTGTACAAGGCCTACGGCAAGGTGGGGGGGCGGGGGCGCGCGGGGGCGGGGGCCGCGCAGGGGAGGGGCCCTGGAGGAGGGGGAGAGCTAGGACCAGCCCAGGCCTCCCGGTGCCGGCTTAGGGTCCGCCTTGGCCCCCACCCCAGGCCGGGAAAGCTTGGCCCCCCGGAGTGGCCCATTCCGAGAAGCGAAACCAGTGGGGAGAGGGACCCCCGCCCCAGCCCCGGAGCTGCCCTGGAAGGGGGGAGGGCGAGGCCGGGGAGGGCTGGGGGAGGGGCGCCGGTCCCACTTGACTCGGACCCTTGGGTCCCCAGGATTTACCCTCTACCGGCCCAGCCTGGCCTGGCTGCTTTTTTTTTTTTTTTAACATCCCAGGTGTTGTGGATTGGGAAATGCTTGGCGTCTTTACTCCCCATTGTCATTTCCGTTCCGTTCCCTGAGCCCCTGGAGCCAGGGGTACCGAGGTGAAGAGGAAAGAACCATTCCTCCCTGCCCTCCAAGAGCTTCCATTCTCCTGGGGTGGAAATACCACGTTCACTCGGATAAACAAATGAAAGACAAATTAGGGCGCCTTATTAACGAGAGACACCAGGGAAGGCTTCTCCTAGGAAGGGGCGCCTGAGCTGAGGCTGAAGGAGAGATTCTTATTCTCATTAATAACAACGATAAACTATTCCACCCAAATCCTTCTCTGCTGCCTCCTCGTGCAGGAATTCTGGTCGGTTCTGCCCGACTGCTAATCTTGCTTAAGGAGCTGTCCAAAGTAGGTTTGGATGCCCCCTTCTTGGAGGTCTTCCAAAAGCCAGGCAGCTTATCCAAATGCCAGGGTAGAGATCCCTCTGGACCAGGGAGCCCCCGAGGTCCCTGGTTCCACCTCTCAGATACATAGGCTCAGTGTGACTGTGGCTTCCATCACGGATGGGGCTGTTACTACCAGTTTAGACTCCTGAGTTTGTCATTTAATGCCCTCCAACCTAGTTTTCAAAGATAATTATGAGTTATACCCCTTCACGCAATCTATATTCCAGCTGAACTGACTTACTTGTATTTCCTATAGGCTACATTTAATATCTCCCATCTCTGTGCCCTTTGCCCAGGCTGCTCCCTGTGCCTGGAATTCCCTTCCACCTCATTTCTGTCTTCTAGAAAGCCAACCTCTAGACCCTAGCTGAGTGACCTTGGACAAGTCACTTAACCTGTTTGCCTCAGTTTCCCAATCTGTAAAATGGGGATAATAATAGCACCTACATCCCAGGGTTGTTATGAGATTCAAATGAGATAATATTTGTAAAGTAATTAGCACAGTGCCTGGCCCGTAGTAAACACTATAGCTATTATTATTGCTAATTATAATTATTATAATAATTTCCAGCTTCTTTCAAGGCTCACTTCAAATGCTACCTCCTACCAAAAGCTTTTCCTGATTTCCCCAGTTGTTGGTGCTCTGCACACGTAAAGTGAAATAAATGAAATGTTGGGGGTTTTTTGTATAAAGTTTGTATTTCTTTCCTGTGTGCTTGTTGTCTCCCTCCGTACCCCAAGGGAACATGAGCTTTTGAGGGTAAGACTGCTTAGTTTTGCCTTCATATTCTCCAGTGTCAAGCATGGTACTTGATACATAGTAGGTTCTTTAAAAACACTAGTAACTGAATTGAGCATAGCAAGGTAAGCTGAATGGGTCAGGGCCAGGAGGTAGTTCCCTGTCCCTCCCTGGTTCCTGCTTAGATGACCCAGAGTATGGCATGAAGGGAAGCTGGGCAGGTCTCTCTGCCCCAGGGGCTGCCCCCCCAGTCAGGGCAGGTTTACCTTTTATCTCCCATCTGTCTTTCTAGAAGGATACCCGAGAGGTGGTGGCCATCAAGTGTGTGAACAAGAAGAGCCTGAACAAGGCATCGGTGGAGAACCTTCTGACAGAAATCGAGATCCTCAAGGCCATTCGGCACCCCCATATCGTGGAGCTGAAAGACTTCCAGGTCTGCGGATCATGGGGGAGGGAGGGAAGGAGGCAGTCAAGGGTGGCCCCACCTGGGCTGGCTAGATGACATAAGGAGCAGGCATTTTTATTAAGCTTACTATTATTAGTATAGCTACCATCTCTGTAGTGCCTACTGTGTGCCAGGTCCTGTGCTAAGTGCTTAAAATGAGATAATAGTTGTAAGCACTTACTTAGCGCAGTGCCTGGCACAGGCGGTAGCTATACTAATAATAACAACTATTGTTGTTGTTGTTGTTATGTCCTCTTATTTTCCCCCATTTTACAGGTGGGGAAACTGAGGCAGACAGAGATTAAGTAACTTGCCCAGGGTCACGCAGCCAATAAGTCTAAGGCTGGATTTGAACTCGGCTCCTTTCTGATTCCAGATGCACCGTGCCACTACACCATCCATATGGTGTAGATGAAGCCTTGGACTGAGTCAGGAAGACCTGAATTCAAGTCCTTCCTCACATGCTTGCTGTCTTGTCTTGCCATCTGCAGGACAGGGATGATAACTGTGCCTACCCCACGGGAGTGTTGGGAGGATCCAATGAAATGATGGATCTAAAGCACTTTGCCAGCTTTCAGGGCAAGATAAATGCTAACTATTGCTGTTGTTAGTAATGCTCTTCTCATCCCCAGTGGGACAATGACAACATCTACCTCATCATGGAATTCTGTGCCGGGGGCGATCTGTCCCGCTTCATCCGCACCCGCCGCATTCTGCCTGAGAAGGTGGCTCGCATCTTCCTGCAGCAGTTGGGTAAAGGCTTTGGAGGGGTTGGATTTGGGCAGGAGGCTGGAGAGGGGCTCACTGGGGAAGATGGCCTGAACCAGGGCCCTTCGAATGTCCCACGGTGCTGTGGGGGCAGCCAAGAGCCTGGCCCGGCTGGAGCAGGGCCTTTAAACGGAGAGGGTGGCACAGTGGGGAAAAGAAGGGCTAGATAGGGTGTTGGAGAAGACCTCAAGTGACCAGATGGGAGCTGGCTGTCAGGGAGGAGACCCCAGCTTTACTGGAGATCCAAGGTCCTGTGGGGTTCTATTTGACTGCTGTAGTCTCCCCTCCAGGAGTGTGGGCAGCAGGAAGCTTGTGAGCTCTACAAGCACAGGGAGAACCTCTGCAGTTTACTCCTTTGCCCCCTACTTTGTGCTCCTCAGCCAGTGCCCTTCAGTTTCTGCATGGCCGCAATATCTCTCACCTGGATCTGAAGCCCCAGAACATCCTGCTGAGCTCCCTGGAGAAGCCTCACCTCAAACTGGCAGGTGAACTCCCCGGGGGCAGGGAAGAAAGGCCCTTCTCCTCCCTTCCCCATTTCTTCCCTCTCTTCACTGTAGCAGACAATGAGCCTTCACCTGTGGGGAGGGACAGCCCTGAGGGGGCATCCACACATCCTCCCACCTGGGCTTCCTTGGGAACAATTGTAACAATTGATTGTCCAGGTTAGGGATCAGGCTCAGTTTGGGGTTCAGGGTCAGTCAAGGGCTAGTCTGTGTGAACAGTTAGGAGTCATTCTGTGGCCAAGGGTAAGGGTCAGTCTGTGACTGGGGTTAAGGGTCATTATGAGGCCAGAATTAGAGTTCAGTCCATGAAGAGGATTTGGGGTCATTCTCGGGCATGGAGATGATAGCTTTCCTCTGTGGTCAGTCCACTGGCCCACGTGGGGATCCTGACCTCAGGAGACTCTGACCAGATGGTGTGGATTGTGGATGCAGTAGAAAGGTCCCTGGATCTGGAGTAGGAATCCCTGGGATTGAATCTCAGCTCTGCCCCTGCCTCCCTGTGTGTATCTTAGAGGAGCCTCTTTCCCTTGGTGGCCTCTGGTATCCTCTGTGGAGGGAGGCAACTGGATCTGAAGATCTCTTCATTCTCTTCTGGTTTTCAGTCTATGAGCCAATGAATTCTTACTCATTTCAGCTTTGACCTGGTGGAGAATCTTTCTGCCTGCTCTAGGGAATCTGGGGCTCTGGGCCCCACTCTGAGGGATGGGCCTGTGTCTAGGCCTCTAGACCTGCCTAGCCCATCCTGCCCAAGGGGGCTGGGCATCCATGCCTGCGCCTGGTCAGTGATGTGGGGAAAATGAGAAGACACAGTCCCCACCTTGGAGCTGACCCTTAACCTTGACTACAGACTGACCTCTAATTCTGACCACAGACTACTTTTTTTTTTAACTTTTTTTAAAATGTAATTTAATTTTTTTATATTTTTAATTCCAAACTGGCTCCCTCTCTCCCCACCCTGTATTAGAGAAGGCTACCATTTGACATGGATATATGCATATGTGTGTATGTACACATGTGCACATGCACACATGAACATATACAGTATATATATGTAAAACCATGCTATGCATACATCTGTTTATCAGTTCTTTCTATGGAGGTGGGTAGCGTCTTCCTTCATAGGTCCCTTCTTTGTAGTTGATATGAATATTTATAATACTCAAAATAATTTAGTTGTTTGCAGTTATTCTTTGAATGATATTGCTGTTACTGTATACAGTGTTCTCTTGATTCTATTCATTTCACTCTTCATTATTTCATGTAAATCTTTCCATATTTTTCTAAGAGCAACCTGCTGATTATTTTTTGTAGCACAGTAGTGTTCCATCACAATCATGTACCACAACTTGTTCAACCATTCCCCAATGATGAATATCCCCTCAATTTCCAGTTCTTTGCCACCACAAAGAGAGCTGTTATAAATATTTTAGACCATATAGGTTCTTTAGCTTTTTTTCCTGATCACCTTGGGAAACAGACCCAATAGTGGTATTGCTGGGTCAGAGGGTATACACAGTTTTATAATTCTTTGGGCATGATTCCAGATTATTCTCCAAAATGACTGGATCAGTTCACGGTTCCATTAACAGTGTATTAGTGTCCCAATCAGACACTAATTGGACACCAATGTGGAAACATTCCCTCCAACATTTGTTATTTTCCCCTTCTATCACTTTAGCCAATCTGACAGGTGTGAAATATGTCAAAGGTGTTTTAATTTGCATTTCTCTAATTAATAATTCAGAGTATTTTTTCATATGACTACATATAGCTTTCATTTCTTTATCCAAAAACTATCTGTTCATATCCTTTGACACAGACTGACCCCTAGTCCTGGCCACAGACCTCTCATCCTGGCCACAGATCAACTTTAAAGCTAGCCACAGACTGACCCTTAAATCTAGCAACAAACTGACCCCTAATTCTGACCACAGACTGACCCTAATCCTGGCCACAGACTAATCCTTAACCCTGGCCACAGATTAACCCTTAACCCTTGAGGGCCTCCCAATTTATTGTTAAGACAATATCTGGGTAGAACAATGAGAGGAAGGGGTGGAATGGGACAGAATGGGGTATGTGTGTGTTTATGGAGGGATCCCAGGAAATGATTATGGAGTATAATGGACATGATGATTCCCAGCTCAAGAGTTACAATCTTTAACCCTAAATCAGGGAAAGGAGAGATCCCTATGGGCTGCAGTGGTCAGGGAAGTCTTCCTGGAGGAGATGAGAGCTGGGCCCAGAAAGAGAGAGGATTGGATTAGACAGAGAAGGCATCCTTAGTGGTGGGAACAGGTGGCAGAAATGAGTCTTTGTATATAGAGGGTTAGTGGAGGGGGTTACAGGACATAATATTGGAGTGAATGAGAAACACCAGATTATGGAAAGCCTTGTGTTATCAGCCTCACAAACTTAGCTTGGGGGGCTCAGGTGAGGTGGGGTGGTGAGCACATAGTGCACTGCCTCCAGTCATCTCCCAAAAATTGGCCTTCACTCTGGTCTGGGCTTCTTTCCCACGCAGACTTTGGCTTTGCACAGCACATGTCCCCATGGGATGAGAAACACGTGCTCCGAGGTTCTCCTCTCTACATGGCCCCAGAGATGGTTTGTCGGCGGCAGTACGATGCCCGGGTGGACCTCTGGTCTGTTGGCGTCATCCTATATGGTAAGGGGGATGACCCAGCAGCAACTACCTCATCAGAGTCCTCTTGAGTCCCACTCCAGTCCTCCCATTTCCCCTTTCTCTACCCCCTCCCCACTGTCCTGTGTGTCCAGGGAAAAGAAGAGGGTCTTAGGTAGTCAGGCCATAGAAAGAAAAGGAATGAATGCAGTGGGTGCAGTATAGATTGTTGTGGTAGAAAGAACTCTGAGCTGAGGCTCAAGAGCTTTGGGTTCTAATCTTGGCTCAGATTTGCTGTGTGACCCTAGGAAAGTCACTTCCCTTTGCTCCGTTTTCTGATTTAGAAAGTGTGATGGGAAAAGGTCGGTTGTTGGGTCACGGCCTTTTCCTCTCTAAGATGCTGTGATTCTCAGCCTGGTGCTCAGAAAGTGCTTCCTTTTGACGGAAAGATTCCCCTCCCTTCTTCCCCTGAAAAACTGAAATTCCAAGTACACCTGAATCTTAGAGTATGGAAATGAGGGAAAAATGGATTCTCTGTTCCATAGAAATGTAAACATCCTGTGGGCAGGCACTGTTTCATTTTTGTTTCTGTATCTCCAGTGCCTGGAACATAGTAGACCAATGGTAGATCAATGCCTGTTGTTGGTTTCTGTTGAAGCTGGAGCCAGCTGGCTGCTGGGGGCATCCCAGGTGCTCATTGCTTAGACCTGGGAGGACATCTGCTTGTCTTAACTTGTTTTGGCTTCCTCTTATCATCTGTGGGCCCAGCAAAGAAGGGAGGACCCAGGAAGTGAGATCTGGGACTTCTGAGTTGGCCTGGCTAGGCCCTGTTTTCCCCTCTGTGAGATGGGCCTATCACTTTTTTTCTACATAGTGTCCCCTAGTAATATGTAGGAAAAGGACTTAGTGAACCTTTCCCAACATCTTCCACTCTCCCCATTGTGACCTGCAGGGCTTGTGACCCCTCCCCTTGGGGTCTAGCACTGACTGCTCCCCATCTTTCCTCTCTCTCCACCTTGCATTTCCCCTCCGGTGAACCAGAGGCCCTTTTTGGCCAGCCACCTTTCGCCTCCAAGTCATTCACAGAGCTAGAGGAGAAGATCCGTAGCAACCGAGTAATTGAGGTAAGGCCAGGTCCCAGGTAGGGCGATGTGGGATCCTGAGGGAAGCATGGTCAGGACTCAGCCACATGAGAATGGCGGGGGGGTGCAAGGCAGCCAGAGAGAATGGATGACTGTGGGCTGGGAAGCCCACCTGGGTTCTTGATCTGACTCTGCTTAGTCAAGCAACTACATATAGCTTTCATATGGAATAAATCTTTCACCCTCTCTCAGCCTGTTTCCTCTTTAGTCAAGTGGAGATAGTGGTTCTCTTCTCTGTGTGACTTTAGGTGGGTTCCCTTCATCTCCCCTGGCCCTGACTTCCTCAGCTACAATATGGGTGGTCAGTGGCCTGTGAGATCTTGGACTCCATGGTCCCTGCGGGTCCTGGCCACTTTCCAGGGGTAGTGGGGTGTGATGATCTCTGCAGGGCAGAGATGGAGTCCATACCAACCCCTAGAGGATTCCTTTCCTGCTGCCCCCATTCTGCTCCTCCCTGGCCCTCCTGTTCACTGAGATCCACATCTCTCCAGCTCCCCACTAGGCCCCAACTCTCCCGAAATTGTCGAGACCTTCTCCAGAGGCTTCTGGAGCGGGACCCTGACAGACGCATCTCTTTCAAGGACTTCTTCAATCACCCCTTTGTTGACCTTGAACATATGCCAAGTGGGCGGAGCCTAGAGCAGGCGGTAAGTCAGGGTGGGGCGGGGAGTGTGGGGGGCGGGGCTGGGCAGGTGGTGGTTCAGGGACATTGGGTGTCTGACCCTGACCCTGCCTCCCCTGCACTTCTGCCCCCATCCCCTCTCAGACTGCTCTGGTTGTGGATGCTGTAAAGAAGGACCAGGAAGGAGATATCTCATCTGCCCTGTCTCTCTACTGCAAAGCTCTAGACTACTTTATCCCAGCCTTGCACTGTGAGTAGCTCCCAGCCCTTTGCTCAAGAGTCCCAGAAGCCCCTCCCCAAAAACCTGTGTGAGCTAACCTTGAAGCATAAGGGATTTAGGTCAGACATAAGAAAGAACTTCCTGGCCATAGAGATGGTGGGACAGTGGGGATGGCCAACACTGAGGCCCAGCCAGAGCCTGAACTAGTGGATTCCCTATAGACATTCAGGGCAGGCAGGGGGAGACTGAAGAAATGGCTTGCCCTACCCACATGCTTTAGGACTTGTGTCTTTGGGGCCTCCTGGGGGGGGTTAGAGCCCTGAAGATCCCCCAGGTGACCTCCTCACCCCCATTCCTCTCTCAGATGAAGTGGACGCCAGGCGTAAGGAAGCGATAAAGGCCAAGGTCAGTGAGAGCCCTGGGGGCAGTGAATGCAAAATGGTACCCTGCTCCCTCTGTAGCAATCTCGGATCATCCCCATCCCCAAGGAACCCTTAGAGGATGGCATTCTCTGTGCCTCAGTGTCCTCCCCGATAACACAGGGCTGAGCAAGCAGGATGTACTTTATCAATAAGTAATCTTGTTATGCTTACCCTTCCCATGCTGGGACCCTCAGAGAGGACCATGAAACCTTCCTCCTCCTGAGCCAAGAAACACCTGCCCAGGGATGGGGCTTCTAACCCTTGGGTGTGTCTGTGTGGGCAAAGGAAGAAGTTATATGCTGGAGGGAGGATTGGAAGAAGAGACCCCCCCCATCTCCCTTCCACCACTGAGGCCTGTATGGTCCTTCACCTTCTTGCAGGTGGGACAGTACGTGTCAAGGGCTGAGGAGCTCAAAGCCCTGGTCAACTCCTCCAACCGGGCTCTCCTCCAGCAGGGCACCTGTGCCCGAGACCTCCTCAAAGGTACTCCCTGCCCACCTCCCAGCCTAACTTGCCTTCTATTTCTAAAACTGCATGCACGGCTGCCTTTCCTCACCACGGCGCTCTGAATTGATTTACACAAGTGGTCCCATTATATCTGGCTTTCTTATCTTCCTTTTCCTCATCCCATAGAATCTGCAGCTTCCCTCAGAGCCCAATGCAGGGGTCACCTCATTCATGAGGCATTTCCTTCTCCTGCCATTTGTTACAACTCTCCCTCTCTTGAAATAACCTTGTATTTATTGACTTGGGACCCCAGTGTATCCCTCAGTAGAATGTAAACTTCCTGAGGGCAGGGATTGTTTTGTTTTTTAATCCCCAGTGCCTAGACCAATGCCTCCCACATAGTGGGTAGTGAGTCAATAAACACCTTTTAAATTGGAACCCTATTTCGTAGGTTTGGACAGTGGGATTGTGACTGTCATGGGTGTCAGACTGGAGAATTGCACCCAGGCCTCCTGCTCCTAGACCACACCAAGCAGCCTAGTGCTTCTGTGTTCCCTTGGATTACTCTCCCCATAGCCTGAACCCCGCCTGATCTGTTTGGGGAAAGAGTCAGTTACCTGATTAGAGAATGCTAATAGTACAGAGCCCATACATGCTTAAGAAACAGTGTCATGCAGGGGGAAGTTGGTGTCTGAGATCTGTGTTCAAATCCTCCCTGTCTCTGCTGGCTGTGCCTTTGAGAAATTCTCTGGGCTCCAGTGGAACAAGGACTAGAACCAGGCACTTCCTAAGATTCAACTTTGAACCAGATTGTTCTTGGGTTAGATTCAAGTTGAGCTAATAGGCTTGGCTTCCTGAGCCGAGAGAGTCTTTCACCTGTGTTTGGAAGGTGGCAGAGGATAGTAGCCTTTTTGATTCTCCCTTTGTTCCTTTTGGTCCCCTAATCCTTGACCTTGTTGTTACAGAAATGGCCAGAGACAAGCCACGACTCATGGCTGCCCTGGAGGTGGCATCAGTGGCTATGGCCAAGGTGAGTGCCCATGGGGACATGGAAGCTGGCAGGGTAGGGAGTGTTTCTCTGGGACCCCTCCCCTGCCCACCATGATCTTCCTAGGGATTCTAACTTCTCTTATAGGAGGAGGAGGGCCAGGATGATGGAGATGCCCTGGACCTGTACCAGCAGAGCCTTGGGGAACTGTTATTGCTGTTAGCCGGTGAGTAAGACAGGGCACTGCCTACCTGGCTTTATCCACACCCCTCCCCTGCCCCAGACCTAGGCCTCACGAAGCCTCCTTCTCTTTGCAGCTGAACCTACCGGAAGGAGGCGAGAGCTGTTACATGCCGAGGTAGGCCTGGGAGCTGGCAGTCTCTTCTCTCCTCTCTGTCCTCTGCTCCCCGTGAGACTCACAAACAAAAACATTGGGGCCACATTAAGTAGTAGATAGTGTGGTCCTGACAGAATCCTTGCAGGATTTCTGCAGTGGGGCAGGATGGGAAAAGACCTATGGGGGCTGAGGTGGTGTAAGGAGACGTCTCTGGAAGTCATTAAGTGGGAGTGCTCTGGCCTGTTTTGGGGCAGACTATGGCTAATGGAGCTGGTGCTTCTGTCCCTGACAGATCCAGACCCTGATGGGGAGAGCAGAATATCTGAAGGAGCAGATCAAGGTATCGGGGCTGGCCACCCTCTAGTGCTCCCTGGCTCTGGGGGTCTCTCTCCAGCTCTCCACCTCCACGTCTGTCTCTCACTGTCTCTGTCCCAGTGTCTCCATCTCCTAGTCTTTCTGCCTTGGTCCCTCATTGTTCCAGTTTCTTTATCTCCCCCATCTTACTATCTGGCTCCTTCTGTCTGTATTCTCTCTCCCTCCATCCTTCACTGTCTCTGTTTTTCTCCCAGATGAAGGAGACCCGATGGGAAGCTGAGTCAGTGGACAAAGATGGGCTGTCTGAATCTGTCCGGAGCTGTGAGTACTGGCAGTATATCTCAGAGGAGATGCCTGCTGGGGGGAGGAGGCTTGGGGAAAAGGGAGCCTGGGGCAACCAAATCCCGCCCCCTGTTCAGTCCAGGGAGGGTGGGGGCCTTGGGAAGACCCTCAGAGTGGCTCCTGACCCCCAGCCCTGCTTGCTCACTCCTGTTTCTTGCTTCTCTCCCCACACAGCCTGTACTCTGCAGTGACCTGTGGGCCTGAGAGCCAGTCCTGTCCCTTATCCTCTGTGGGCCCTCTGGAGTCCTGTCACCAGATGCAAGCCTTAAGGAGGGTGTCGGGGGAAAGGGAGCTGGGCAGAGAAATGTAGCCCTCTGAGAGATCAGGGTGCAGACCATCCTGTGGGGGAGAGACTCTGCAATTGAGGGCCCCATTTTTTTTTACCAACAAGGTCCTTCAATCTGCTAGATTTCTTAATCTCACTCCTGTGTTCCCCCTACGATAAACTCTTAGGATCAGGCCCTAAGAGGATTCCCTGGAAGAAGAGGGTCCTGGAACCCTGACCTGCCACCTTGGCTAACACTGGGTGCTTCCTTTGCTGAGTGGACTAAGTTCTCTGGCAGTTAATTTTAAGCATGGCTGGAGGGGGCCACTTCTCTATTATTCCCCACCTCCATTTCTTTTCCCCTCTGACTCCCCAAACCCACTGGAAGAGCAGAGATGCCCAACTGGTGATTGTCCCCTTGACATTTTTTTCCTTTGACCTGGAGATCTTTTATTTAGATCTTAGGGGCCTGGTGGGGTCTAATGGGTTAGGCCACACTCCCTGGCCATGGCCAAATTGACCCCCCCAGGGATTGGGGAGAGTGAAACTGACCTCACTTTGCTGACCCAGAAACCCTTCTCAGAGGTTAAAGAGGGGGTCTGGTTTTGTTGTTTCCTTCAGACCCGCTTTCTGAAACAGGGTGTGGGCCCTCTACAGAATACCTGGTTGTGGTGCCCATCACTAACCTCGCCTCCCCCAGTCAGGCTACTCTTCCTAGCTCTGTGCTAAATCCTTATCCTTGGACCCTTCCCTCTAGACTCTCTTGGCTGGTGCCCATGGCCATTAGCTAGCCAGCATTGGTGTGCACTGAGATCCCCACTCAGGGTCCCCCTTCCCAGTCCCCTAGGAATCAGAGCATCCTTCCTAAACAGCTAGTTGTGTTGGATGTGTCAGAGACAATCTCGGTTTAACAAAATAATAATCCTCTAAACTTGAAACCTCATTCCTCCTTAGTGTGAGCTCAGCAGCATGCATGTTGAGGTAGAGGCAGTGACCAGGAGATGGCAGACTGATTTTTCAAAATTAGATCCCATCCCCGGAAAACAAGGGATAGGTGTGGGGAAGAGGGGAGACACTCTCCTAGGCCTGGAATGCATCATTTCCCCAGCCCAAATCCAGTGCATGGAAAAAGGAAGTGGGCTTTGGGGGTACTTGGGGCTGCAGTGAGGGAAGGTGGCGGTTTGGTCTCTGTCTTAATGGTTTCAGATGTAGTTGAACTAGCCCAAGTGCAGGAGTCAAGAAACCCACCTTTGATTGGCTGTGGGATCTCCAGCAAGGCCCTTTGGACTTCAGTTTGCTTATCCGTGAAATGGGAGTGATATTCAGTATCTGAGATGAAAACACCCAGAGAACAGAAAATCCTTTGCTAGTGAGAGGCAGCATCACAATTCCTTTGGGTTGGTTTAATAACGGAAAAGAAGGAGCCCTGGAGAGAGTTCTGTAATGACACTAATATTTCTCTAGTGTTTGAAGGTTTCCAAAGGGCTTTATACAAACTACCTTGTTTGACCCTCACAAAAACCAGTGAGGTAGGTGCTACTTTTACTCCCATTTTGTAGATAAGGAAATCTGAATCTGAGAGAGGTAGTAACTTAATCTGAGGTCACATAGCTCATAAGTTGCTATGGCAGAATTGCCCTTTCATCCACAGTCTGGCTAAAGAAAATATACTTTACTGTTTTCTCAATTAAATTATTTTCTAAAGTCACTGGTCCTCTTCTCCTCCTGGGAATTGCCCCCCTGGCAATAGGGGTGGGGGGTAGGGGACTGTTGCTTTCTTGGGGAGGGGGGCAGGGCTTGGGGGATTTCTTCAGGTTCAGAATAGCACCCTAGCCTCCAGGAAGAGGAGTCTGGTGACCAGGGGAGGGAAGGGGTAGAGGAGACGCAGGGATTATATCCTTTTCTTTGGTATCTTGGGAGTTCCATATCAGATCAGCTAATACTGGCTGGTCCCTCCTAAGGAAAACAGATCACTTTTAGCTTTTAACTTCCCACCTAAAGGAAGGAACTCAAAAAGACAGATACACCCTTAACCGTTGTCATTCCAGTACATAGCCTGGATGCCCCTGGTGCCCAGTGGTGAGGAGCCATGCCCAAGAGTGGGAGCCCCCCATTTGTGGCCCCGTGTATGTTAACAGGGTTGGGATGAGAGATGTTTGATCAGGAGTAAGGCCCCACACCTTACTTGAAACATCACAGACCCCAAGCCCAGCCCTAAGGCTTTTAGCTCTACAGCATTTGGTTCTAGCTATGTTCTCAGGAGCAATCACAGGGGTCCTGAGACCTATGCTGAGTGGGTACAGCATAAAGAACACAGAATTCAGTTACCAGTCCTGGGTTCCAATGCAGACTGCTACATTCCACCTTGTGACTGGGCAAGGTCCTGATTGGGTAAAATGCAGACTCTGGTCTGGCATATAAAGCTTGCACAATCTGGCTTCAGCTTACTTGTCCAGGCTTATTGCCCATGAATTCCCTTCATGAGTTCTACCCTCCAGACAAACCAGACCACCTACTTTCCCCCATAGCTAATATTTCCACTTCCCTCTTCCATGTCCTGCATGGCAAAGGATGAATCACTCCCCAAGCCTGGAATGCACTCCCTTCTCACCTGTGCTACACAGACTCCCCAGCCCTGCCACCACTTATACAGTGGAGGCTAGCTTGAGCCCCCCAAGTTGACAGGGGGCCCCCATGACTTTGCACATATTCTGTATTATCTGTGTACAGATGTTTCTCCTCCCCTCCCCCCATTCCAAGAATGTAAGCTCCTGGAGGACAGGAGGTGTTTGGGTTTTGTCCTAAGGGCAATGCCTGGCACATGGGTGCTTAATAAATGCTTACCTGGAGAATAATCTCACTGAGCTTCAGTTTTCTCCTCTGTAAGGGGGTGGGGGAATCTCTTCCAGTTCTGAATCCATGAAACTATGAAAAGTCTCCCTACATAGCCTTCCAAGGCTCCCCCCCTCCCCCCTTGCCTCAAATCAGTTTTGGAAAGCTACACCAGAATTTAGCACTGCTGAGAATGAATGGAACAGTCTCATATTTTATTTTAAAGGATGGTCCAGGGCGAGGGGGCTCTGTTGACATTTTTACAACATAAATAAACTTCAGACAGATTTGTTTTCTATACAACATCTTTGCAGAGAGGGAAGCTCCCCTCCCAGCCCTGTACAATATTCACATGGAGACAGGTGCCCAAAGGGGGTTTGGTCTGGTCCCTGACTGGCTCATGGCCTTTGGGGAAAATGTTGATGGGAGTGCGGGGGGAGGGGAAGGAGGGAAGAGGCCACGCTGACAGAGATGAGCTTGCTCAAGACTCATTCCAGGAAGACCAGGGATTGGAGAAGGCAGTCAGTGATGGAAGCCTACATTTATGGTCTAAGGAGAGGTGTCACTGAGAAGTGGGGTCAGCTCAATCCTGCATGAAATGATAGCAAGGCAGACAATGCTCCACTGAGGAAAGATGAGGGAGAAGAAACAGTGTGGGGGACTGCCTGCTTTGGAAAAGGAGGGTGGGGATGACCAACCATCGAAAAGTCTCACCCTTAGACTTTCCTCAGACTTTTACTGTCAGGGTCCCTGAATCTAGGAGGAATGATAGGTTTGGGTTAGAGACGGGCAGAAAATCAAACGTGATGAGGCAGTTCTGAAAAGATAGAGAACCTGGGGTTGTAGGAGAGGGGGAAGGGAGCAAGGATCTTGCTGTGTTTCCCTTACCCTAACAACTTCGAAGCTGTCTCCTCTGATCAGGTGCCTTCCCCAGGCTCATTCGTTGTTCCGGGTCCCCTTTGTGGTAGAAGAGAAGGGAAGATCTAGGAAGGTTGGGTTAGTTCTGGAGGCTGCTTTATTTGGGGGGTCGGGGTGGGACAGAAATTGGTCCTTCTTCCTAGCCCCCAACAAGTTGTCTCATAAAAATGCTCACTTCATTCAGAAACATTAGTTGGAGTCTGTCTTTCCTATTTCCACCTGCATTATTCTTGATGCATTTTTTTCCCCTGTGGGTGACCTGTAGAGGTCAATTTCCAAGGCATGTAGGGAAAACTTCCTAACGCTCTGAGCTGTTCCATAGCAGAATGGGCTGCCAAGAGCTCTCCATTACGGGAGGTCTTTAAGCAGAGGCTGGATGACCAGGCGTAGTCAGAAATGTGGTCCATTCCCCGCTGAGGTGTGGGTGGTGTCAGGCAGTCTCTGAGCTCCATTCCCATTGATTTTCTGTTCCTAGAAGGGATGGGGCCTGGAGAGTGGTACAGAGGGCTTAGGGGGGGGAGGGAAGTCCCTCCGGCCCCTTCCCCTTTGTAGTTCCACCCTCCTGGCTCTGGCTTCTCAGATTCTAGTTCTGTGGGCCCTTGGGGGTGTTAGAGGGCAAAGATGGGGTCTGGACCTCAGTCACAGAAGGGGGAGGGTTTGGGGAAGTGTGGGAAGGACCGTTCTCCTAGAGTTCGGAGAGGAGCCAGAGGGCCAGCCCCGCGAGGCCCAGGGCCAGGGTCCTCCCTGAGAGCCCCTGCTCCTGCCCCAGCCCTAGCCCTGGCCTCAGAGGCTCGGCTCTCGAACGACCCCACAGAGTCTCGCTGGGGCCGTGGGGAGGGGCTGGCGACGTTTCCTCCTCGTCCTCATAGTCGTCGTCCTCGGCCTCCGCCGCAGCAACAGCGGCCGCGGGGCCGAAGCACAGGCGGCCCATGTTGTCCTTGAGCACCTGGCAGAAGGGCCGCTCGGCGCCGTCGCACACGCAGCGCTCCAGCTGCGGACCCCCGGCGGTGGCCAGCAGCGCCCCGATGGCCGCACGGCACGCAGCCGTGCAACGGCGCCCGTTAAACAGCTGCCCACAGCGGGCCAGGTAGGAAGCCAGCGTGTCCCGGCAGGCGGGCTCGGCCTGGCAGCGGCGTCGGGCCGCGGTGCAGCCCAGGCCACCGCGCGCCGGCCGCGGCAGGCACGGCTCGAGGGCCGCCTTGAGACGGCGGCAGCGCGCGTCGGCCCCGCACTCGCAGCGCTCCAGGGCCGGTCCGCGCTCCGTGCCGTTGAGCTGCAGCAGGGCGCCCACGCAGTGGCTGGGACAGCCGCCCGCGCCCCCCAGCACCGGCTCGCACGCCGCCTGGCTCTGGCTATAGGCCGAGCCGCACGCCGGCTCCCCCTGGCAGCGCAGCAGCGCCTCCCAGCACGGTTCCACCGGCGCCGGACCGGCCACGTCGGCCCGCAGCGACGGCAAGAGCTGGAGTAGGAGCAGGAGCGGGAGCACTGGCCCGCGGCCGCTGTCCCTCCAGCCCCGCGCCGGCCTCATGGCCCCCGTGGGCTCCCGGGCGCCGCCATGCGCTCCCAGGGCCAGCTCCAGCCCCGGACGCCTACGGGCCACCGTGCGCCGCCCGCTCCAGGGTCTCGGTTCCGACGGCAAGCAGTCCTGGACCCGGGATACCTCAATCAGCAGCACAGAGTACCTGCCTTAGGCTGCAGCCACCACCAGGGCCTGAGAGAGGGACGCGCGGTGGGGTTAGCCCCGGGTCTCCTGGTCCCTTACGTCCAATCTGCTTCTGCTTTTACTGTCTGGTGCTCAGTACTTCTCTGTCTTCCTGGTCCAGGCTGTCTCCCCTGGGTTTGCTTTGATCCTGGTGACTCTCAGCTCCCAGGTCCCGGGTCCCTCCGTTGGGCCCAGCTCCTTCC
Organism: Gymnobelideus leadbeateri; assembly: GCA_011680675.1. NCBI lineage: Eukaryota > Metazoa > Chordata > Mammalia > Diprotodontia > Petauridae > Gymnobelideus > Gymnobelideus leadbeateri. Next base: position 48,629 of record WOXC01004751.1, on the reverse strand, counting down.
AGCTCCCGGCCGCCCAGTAAGAAATACCCCGCTTCTCCTCCTTCTCCCGCCCGCCGCCTCCCACCTTCCCGCGGCTGGACCAGGGGTGGGGACAGTGCTCCATTCAGGGCCCGGCAGTCCCCCGGCCTATTGTTCGGGTCCTCTCCCCTCCTGCTGCCAAGGGGACTGGCCTCGAGGGCGGCCCCCACCTCCCCGCCCCGCCCCCCTGGCCCTCTCCAAGACTGTATGGTCGGGAGGAGGGAACAGCCAGTGTGGTCCCTGCAGCTCCCCCAGAGACGTGTGAGACGCCCAAAACACCACAACTCTCGGGCACCCCTCCTCGAAAGGGGATCCCAAGAAAGGGAATTGGGATTGGGAGCCAAAGCTGTCCCCCCAAAACAGGGGGGACCTTAGAGTCTTGGTTTCCCGCCTGGAACCCCTTTGCCCTTCTCGAGGACACTTCCATATCCCTTCCCAGCCCACTGAGCATCTCTGGAGCAGAAAGCCAGGAAGGTGCGTGTAAGCACGAGGAAACTGAGGCACAGAGCAGTGTTTGTAGAGAAGCAGGGTTCCTTCACTGGGGGCTGGCCTCTTCCTCTAAGTGAGGCCGTAGGGGCTGGGGCTGGGTAGCTGAGGGGGCGGGGCAGGACTGCTGGGCGGTTGGAGGGTTTAGAGTCTGAAAGCGGCCCAGGAGAATAGAATCGCATTTTCTGGCCGGGTTCACTCCCTTTGTCCCCGCGGGGGTCCGCGGGGAGCCGAGGCCCGAGATTGTTCATGCCTTGCCTCTGGTCAAAGGCGCCTTTTCTGTCCTGGCCCCCCCTCACCACAAAGGGCACTTGAGAAGCAGCCGTGGAATGGCGTTCCCTCCTCCTCCTCACCATTCAGATGGAAAGGACCCTGCCAGGCCTGTCTGGGCCTTCTGGGGGAGGGAGTGGAGCGGGGGCCAGCCCGGGGCTCAGAGGCCTAGGAGGCTTCACAATACAGAAGGGGGAAAACAGTGGAGGGGGGGGGGAGAGTGAATGGAAGGCGGAGGGGGACGGGCTCAGAATCCTCTATAGACCCGCAGCCTCCTTAGTCTCGAAAACACCCCCCTTAGCCCGCCGCTAGACCCCCATGCACATGTTTGCACACATATGCGTATTCGTGCACACTTGACACACTCTTGAAGTATACACCACCGGGCATTACACACGCAAGGCGAACAGGAAAATTCTGGTTAGGAAAAGAGCTTTGTGGCGCCGAACTGTCAGATACACTGTAATTGATTCAATTCTCCGAAACAATTTTCTTTGCTGGAAATCACTCGTTCCTCCCATCGCAGGCGGACAGACTTGGTGATGGACAGACCGAACCCAGTCAGGAGCTCCTGAGGCCATTTACTGGCCGATAGCGCATTAAGATCGCGGGCCATTAATGCCTCAGTGCCTACCGCCCCGACTCCGCTCCGCTTTCTCAGGCCTCCCTTTACTCACCCTCAGCCTTCTCTCCCCACCCCCATTCTTCTGCTCCTCGCCATTCCAAACCCCAGTCCTCTTTCTGTCCTTCCATCATTACATTCTTCTCTCCCCAGTCCTCTAGTCTTCCCCTTCTCCCTCTTCTCTTCATCTCCCATTCTAAACCTTTTTCTTTTCTCTCCCTACCACCCTTTCCGACCCTAATCTCTCAGCGCCAGCCTTCTCTCCTGCTTCCTTCAATCCCTAGATCTTCCTCCTCAACCATAACTCTCTTCTCCTTTCTCTCCTCTTTTTCTGCATACAAACCTTCCTTCAAAGCCCTGGGGAGTGCACCTTGGCTACACAGAAGTCTGGTGTGTGTAGTGTGGGGCTCATCAACCCCAGCAGAAATTAGCTGCTTAGGTCCTACATCTCGGTTGTTGTGACTGGGCTAGACTTACTTGTTACAAGAGACGGCTTGTAGTGGTGGGGGCAGTGTGTAAATTAGTAATGATTGAAATGCAGGAAAACAAACCAACTATAAAAAAAGTTAAAAAATACAAAAGAAAGTTAGGAAGAGCAATTTTGCTATTATCTTGTTCAATTTAAGACACATCTTAAAAACAAATGATGTATGGGGGCGGCTAGGTGGCGCAGTGGGTAGAGCGCCAGCCCTGGAGTCAGAAGGATCTGAGTCCGGATCTGGCCTCAGATACTTAATGCACACAAACAAAAACCTAGCCTTGTGACCTTGGGCAAGTTACTTAACCCCAATTGCCCTCCAAAAATAAAAAAACCCAAATGATGTAACAAGTTCATGGTTTCAGATATATTTTTATACAGAAATATTTGTATTTTCTGAAGATTGTCACATTTATAATAAAATATAATTTACAATAAAATGACAAGTATATAACTATAATAAAATATAATAGTTTAAAAAAGATTCTTTTGTGATATGTCAAGTCAACAAGTCAAGAAGCATTTATTAAGGACCTACTGTGTGCTTTGCTAAATGCTGAAGGCACAAAGAAAGGCAAAAAAAATTCCTGTGGTCAAGGAACTCCCAATCTACTGAGGACAACAGGCAAGCAATGATGTCTGAACAAGCTATATGCAGGATAAGTTGGAATTAGTTTCTGAGAGAAGGCACTAGTATTATGGGAGGAATCAGGAAAACCTACTTCAGGGAAGCTGGGAGGCAGAGATGAGGAGGGAAATGACAATGCAAATGCCCAAAGTCAGGAGATGGAGTGTATTGTGTGAGGAACATAAGGTAGAAGAAGCCTGAAAATGTAGGAAGGGGCCAAATTATGAAGGATTGAAAAAGTCAAACAGGCTTTTCCATTTGGTCCTAGAGACAATGAGGAGCCCCGGGAGTCTATTAAAAAGAGGAGTAAGCTGGTCAGACCTGCACTTTAGGAAACTCACTTCAGCAGGAGACCAATTAAGAAGCTGTTGCTATGGGCCAGGTAGGAGGTGATGAGAGTGTGTGCCAGGGGGTGGCAGTGTCCAAGGAGAGAAAGGAATGAGATTGAGGAGTTGAGGAAGATGCCTAGGTTGTGAGCCTTGGTAATAGGGAGGATGGTGGTACCCTCAACACTGATGGAGAAGTTGGGAAGAGGGAGTCAGACATGTTGAATTTCAGATGTGTATGGGACAATCAGATGTAAGGCCGAGGTTAGGAAAGAAAGTGGTATTGTTCAGTCATATCTGACTCTTCGTGACTCCATGGACCATAACATGCCAATGTTGTCCGTGGACTTTTCTTTGCAAAGATATTGGAGTGGTTTTGTCATCTTCTCCAGTGGATTTAAGGCAAATAAAGGTTAAGTGACTTGCCCAGGGCCACACAGATAGTAAGGGTCTAAGACCAGATTTCAAGCCAGGTCTTCCTGACTCCAGGCCCAGTACTTTATCCACTTAGCTACCAAGCTGCACCTAGGAGAGAGATTAGGGATGGATAAATAGACATGAGAGTTATATGCATAGATATGATCATTTATCATTAGAGAAGGGACTGTGCTCTATGAGCAAAGCACAACTGAAACAGCTCAAAGGAAACACAGGATTCGAAAATTTGGAGAATCCAGCCCAAATGTTCACATGGACTATTTGTGCCTGGCCTGTGGCAGAGCATTCCGAGCTTGTATTGGTCTGATCAGACACATTGAAACTTGATTTTAGTATAGTGATGTCATTTTGGTCCTCTTTGAGAACAAAGGACAACAACCACTAATCCATGGAAACAGACGAGATTACAAAGAAAAATTATTTAGAGGGAGAAAAAAAGAAGGCACAGGAGGGGGCCTTTAGGGGACAAGAGTTAGGGGGCGTGACTGGGTGAAGATCCATCGAAGGAGACTGAGCAGTCAGAGAGGAAGGAGGAGAGTCAGGGGAGAGTCATATCACAAAAACCTAGAGAGAAGATCGTATCAAGGAGAAAAAGGTGATCCACAGAGGATCCACAAAGGATGAAGAGAGAGAAAAAGCTATTGGATTTGGCAACTATGCTATAACTAATAACTACAGAAAGCACTTTCAGTTGAATGATGACGTCAGAAGCTAGACTGCAGAGAAATAAGAGAGTGAGAGGAAAGGAAGGGGAAGGCTTCTTTTTTAATGCACTTTCTTAAGGAATTTCTCTGGGAAAGGGAAGGATAGCAGACAGGGAATGAACAGACCAAGTGAAGGTTTTTTAAGGAGAGGGAAGACATAGCCATGTTTGTAGGCAGCATAGAAGCAGCCAGTAGACAGGGAGATTGGAAATTAGAGATTAGTGAAAGAACAAGGATGATAAAAGGGGTAACCTGCCGGAGGAGATGGGATAGAACAGGAGAAATGTGAGACGGGGTGAAGGAAGAAATGGCAGGAAAAGGAATATGAGTGATATGAGATGAGGAAGAGAGGGGAAGAGGGAGTTCATGGTGAATGGCCTCAATTTTTTTTCAGTGAAATGTGAGGTGTGATTCTCAGCTGAGAGGGTAGAGGTGGAGGTGCCATAGGAAATTTGAAGAGGGATAAGAAGGTTTGGAAAAACTGGTTTGGTGAGTAGAATATTGTAAATAAATTGAGAAGGCATAAAATCACCTTGCTGCAGTGAGTGCCCAGATACGTGTGTGTCCTTGTCTCTCTCTGTGTATGTGTTAGCCCTAGGCTTTAGGGGTTCAGTCTTTGAGGCACTCTGTGCTAGAAGGATTGCTGAGCCTATGAATGGGACTTTGGGCTGGGAAGAAGCCAGAATCTAGGTAGATGTATGGGTGTGAGATGTATTGTGTTCTGTGTGTGGCATAGAGCATTGAATTCAAGAAACAAACAAGATAATTACATAACTACATACACAAAGCCCTGGGCTAAGTGCTGGGAATACAAAAATACATATAATATATGGCAGACCCAGCTTTGAGGTTGGGGGCAAAGGGTCAAGAAAGACAAGAATGGGGTCACAATGATCCAAGAGAATGTGAAATAAGTGAAAATGAGAGGTCCTTGAAAAGGGCTCTGAGAAGGCTTCATGGAATCAATGGTGCTAAAATTGGGCATCATGAGAAAGCAGCATGGTGTAAGAATGGAAAGGCAGTTCTATTTGGCCCAAAGGACCTACATTTGAAACCCAGCTTGGCCACTAGCTGTGTGATTGGAGGCTTTGTTTCACCTCTCTGGGCCACAGTTCTTTTGTCTGTAAAACAAGGGGGTTGCAGAGTCTATAACTAGTCCCGATGGGACCCAATTTGTCAGCTAGAGTGGGGGGAGTTGAGATAAGGCCCCCCAGAGCTTCCTTACTAAGGGAGGTTTGCTGAGAAGGGGCAGGGAGGGGGGCATTTGAATATGAAGGTGATGAAGAAGCAAAATTTACAAATAACAATTTAAAATAGAAGCTGGAAAAAATAAAAGAGGGGATTGGACAAGATGATCCCTAAGCCCCTTCGAGCTCTAATCTGGTGCCAAATCTCATTCCTACTTTCACAACATCTCTGGCCAGGATCCCTTTCTCTCCACTCACACGGTCACCACCACAGTCAGACCCTTGTCACCTCTTGCTTACATTATTGTATGAGCCTTCTAAATGGGCTCCCTGACTCATGTCTCTCCCCACTCCAATCCATTCTCCACTCCCTGGCCAAAGGGATTTTTCCTAAAGCACAAGACCACCCTCTGCAAGAAATTGCAGTAACTGCCTGCTGATGCCAGGATCAACAATCAAATCCTTTGTCAAAGCCTTTTACAGCCTTGTTTCTTCCTACCCTTTCAGTCTTCTTACACTTCCTTCCCTTCCACGAGCTGGACAAGTCAATGATATTGGTCTCTTGGCTGTTCTTCACACATGACCTTCCATCTCCAGTTTCCGTGCCTCCAGAAATGCTCTCCCTTCTCACTTCTCCTTCTCAGTGTCCTTGCATTCCTTCAAGACTCAACTCAAATCCTATTTCTTGCAGAGTACCTTTCCCAGTCCCTCCTTCCCCACCTCCCCCAGCTGGTGGTGCCCTCCCTCCACCAAAACGATTCTCCTTCCACTCTGTATATATCCTGTATGTACTATTTTTTTTTACATGTTGTCTCCCCCACTAGACTGTGAGTTCCCCAAAAGCCAGGGTTGTTTTTTGCATTTCTTTGCATTCTTAAAACTTAGCACAGTGCCTTATACATAGTGGATACTTACTAAATGTTTGTTGAATGACAGACTGATTCTATGATCCTATTTATAGTCCAGAACTTGAGAGTTGGATCTCAATGATCATACAGTTCAACTCATACAATGATGATAATAACTAGCATTTATATGGTACTTTAAGGTTTGCAAAGAAAGCTCTTTACATATAGAAACTCATTTGAGCCTCAAAACAACCCCGGCAGGGTAGATATTATAATTATCCCCACTTTACAGATGAGGAAATTGAGTCAGAAGTCAAGTGACTTGCCCAGGGTCACACAGCTGGTAAGTGTCTAAGGCAGGATTTCAATTCAGGTCTTCTTGACTCTTTTGATCTATCCACAGTTTTACCTAGCTGTTGTACATGAAGGAATCACCGTAACATTTGGCCCGAAGACCTCTAAGGAGGGGACTCTACCATCTCTCCAGGCAGTCTATTCCACTGTTGGGCAGCTCTAATTTTTAGGAAGTAGTTGTTGTTCAGTTGTTTTCAGTTGTGTTGGACTCTGTGACCCCATCTGGGGTTTTCTTGGCAGAGATACTGGAGGGATTTGCCATTTCCTTCCTCAGCTCATTTTATAGATGAGGAAACTGAGGCAAGGAGGGTGAAGTGACTTGGCCAGGGTCTGAGTCTGAGGCCAGATAGGAGCTCACAAAGATGAATCTTCCTGACTCCACAGCTCGCACTCCAGCCACTGTGCTTCTTATCTGCCCCAAGTAGGTGAAGGGACAGAGATGGTGGTGGGTACAGAAGGGGGTAAAATTTGACTAGAACCTAGCATAGGGGAGCCAAAGGTGATGGCAGCTATGTTAAACAAGATGCTCTGGAAAGCCATCTTGGCAGACAACTACACCAGGCTGAGGGTAACATAGTCCTCAAACCTCTCAGTGATTGGGGGCAGCACAAAAATATGAAGATCCTCTGAAGGAGTAAGCAGATGATAACAGCATGCCAGGCTCATCCATTGCATCTGGGCCATTAACAGTGGTCTTAACTTTTATCTTCTCACTGAACTTTCATGACTTAGGAAGACAGAATAAGGCTGATGGCTTTGTGCAACTCTGCCTCACTTAAATCCAAGATGTCACCACATGATGTCATTGCTCCTCTTCAAAAATAAAGGATGAACCACAACAGAATAGGAGAAAGGGAGTAGCATGAAGTAAGACAGCTCAGGTACTTTGGTCTCCAGTTGTGGTGGGATTTTACATGTTATTCAGGAAGCAATGGGGAGCCATTGATAGTTTTTGAGTAGGTGAATGGTGGGGTGTATTAGGAAGCTCTTTTTTCTGCAGTGGTGTATAAACATTGTTAACCCTAATAGAAATGGAAGCTTCTTGAGGGCAGGAATTTTTTTGATTTTTGTTCTTAGTAGCCTCAATGTCTGGCACACAGTAACGGCTTCTTCAGTTAGTGAGTCAAGAAGACTTATCTTTGTAAATGCAAATCTAGCCTCAGACACTATCTGTGTGATCCTGGGAAGTCACTTCTGCCTGTTTGTCTCAGTTCCCTCATCTGTAAAATGTAAAATACCTGTTGATTGATTGGGGAGTGAAGAGAATGAAGGTGGGAAGACTACAGGGTACAGAAATAAGTCAATAGACAGTATGAGTGGAGAGAAGGCAACAAAATACCCCAAAGGGAAGATTTCACAAACCACTGGGTGTGGGGTGCAAGAGGGCGGGAATGGTGACTACAAAGTTGGGCTGCTAGGAGACTGGGAGGACAGCCATGCCTAACAAAGTGGAGATGTTTGGACAGGGCAGTTTCCAAAGTGGGGAAGATGATGAATACTGCTTTTTAGCACCCATTTTATCCTCGAAGCAAAGCGTTCTTAGAGGGACTTTGGAAGTCATCTAGGTGAAACTCTCAGGCTGAGAATTTCTTCATGGCAGCAGAAATGCCATTAGTCAAATACTCCAGCTCTGCTAGGGTTTTGGTAAAGCCTACTCTGACTACCCTCCACCTCCATCCAAAATTCATGAATTATCTTTTTAAATTTTAAAATGTTTAAGAGTCATCACCTGGGTTCTCACCCTACTGTTAATATCACCTGCATGGCCCTAGGAAATTAATAAAACCTGTCAGTTCTCAGGCAACTCTAAAATTGTAAGTTACTGAGAAGGTGCCAACTTGCTTTGGTAGAGGGATTTTCCTCACCTGAGAGTTTCCTATGCCAATGAAATCACAGGTCCAGTCACAGTCCTTATGTGGTTGATGAAACTGATGAAATTCCTTTATTTCCAGTTTGGCTGCATAAAATACCATACTGTGATGGGAGTAGATGATGTAGCTGGGGATAAGGTTGTTGAATGTGCTTGTGAATTGGGCTTTTTGGGAGCTGAACCCCTGCTTCTGGGAGGATCCTTGAAGGAGGGGTTGCTGGGGAAGGGATGTGGATCGGCTCTGACCGCCCCATAGATTGCCAGCCTCTTCTCTATCTCTCTCCTGGCTTTATCATCCTGGCCTTATAGCTCATTCTCTCCCTCCCTCTGGGTTTCCACTTTTCCATCTGATAGCAGAATGTCCAAAGAAGACTGTGGTTTCCCCTTGAGAGTCCAGCCAGCCCTGGGGGAGAAGGGGGGCAGATGGAGGCCAGGAGAGCTCAGACAGCGAACACATTTTCCAAATGTCACCAGACCCTGCGGCTGCTGGACTGTCAGCTGGCTGGGAGGGAACCATCTGGCCGCTGGAGGGGTGGTGGGAGTTGGCAGTGGGGAGTGGGGGAGATGCCTGGAGCAGCTCGGAGCTTGGATGGCCAATGCCAGCAAAAACCCAAGGAAGCCTCTGGTTCACTAGTCTGCTCTTGCCTCCCTGTCTGCACTGCGTGGAATAGCCATGAACGTAGCCAGGGGCTTTTCCTCCTGCTTTTGCTTGGCTGGGTGACCTTGGGAGAATGTCATTTGGCCTCTAAGCTGGCCCTCCTAGGGCTAAATTGTTTCTGCTATAACTAGATAGATGAAATCTCCATGAGGCAGAGGAGGTGGGGGAGGGTGCTTCTTCTTAGTGGAGGTCACCCAAGATTAAGAGTTGAGCTATGTGCTAGGCACTGTTCTAAGCTTGCAAGGGTATACAGATCAAAAAGAAAAAAGGGAAAAAAAGGATGGTTCTTGCCCTTGAGGAGTTTATATTCTCGAGATCACAGATTAAAAGCTAGAATTGACCTTTAGAGGATGTCGGGTCTCATTGCTTCATTTTAAAGATGAGGAAACTGAGACCCAGAGAGGTTAGTGACTTAGCCAGGGTCACACAGCTGGCAAGTGTCTGAAGGAGGATTTGAACACAGATCTTTCTCACCCCAAGTCTAGGCCTCTATCTAGTTGGCCATCTAGGGGGTAGGGAGGGATAAGCGTGTTCACAGATAAATAGAATACAGGGCAGGAGGTGAAGGCAGTAAAGGTTCTATATTTGAGGAGGGATAAAACCTTTGCAGCTGAGGGTTCTCAGAAGAAGCTGCTGCTGAGCTGTAGCAGAAGATTAGAAATCAGAGAGGTGGGGCTGAGGAAGGGGTACGTTCCCACCCAGCCTTTAAAGCCCAACGCAAATGTCACCTTCTCCAGGAAGCTTTCTAGTCAACAATGACTCTCCTTCCCACACACACACACACACACACACACACACACAAGCAATTGTAGGTTATTTGTAGTTCTGTAATTAGACCATTTTGTATAATAATTAATTACTTGTGTGTGTTCTCTGAGAGGCACTGGGCCATAGTGGCTAGGAAGGCTTGGATCCAAGGCTGGCCTCTGGCACATACTGGCCCAGGGATCTTGACCAAATCATTTAACCATTTAGTGCTCTGCAAAGCCTTCTCCAGAGAAGGAGCCAATCTGTACTGATAGAGAGACTTCCTGTATCAGTGGAAATGCACAATTAATAAAAGCTTATTTCTAGCACTTTAAGGTTGTCAAAGCGCCTTACATACAGCATCCTCTTTGATCCTCACAATAGCCCTGGGAGATAGGTGCTATTATCATCTCAATTTTACAGATGAGGAAACTGAGGCACAGAGAAGTTTCACACAGGGCCACACCATGACTAAGTGACAGGATGGCAAACAAGAGGGAGTCTTTTTGACTCCAAATATGCCATCCTATCCACTGTCCCACCTAACTCTCTATTAGGACCATTCTCTCTTCCCAAGTTCCATCTGTCTACTAGATTGTAAGCTTCATGAGAGTAGGGTTTGTGTCTCATTTAAATGAATATTTTTGACTGACAACAAAAGGCCCCCTTTTCTGTGACAGGTGTGTCAGGATAGGCCTAGGGATGAGAGATGGGGCAAAGGGAAAAGCAGAGATAAGTGGAGAGACCAACAAAGAGCCAAAGAAGGACCCAATGGAAGGAAAAGAAGGAGAGAAAACAGGAAGCCAGGCTCTAATCCCGAAAATCCTTCTGATGACTTTCTTCTGTCCTCCACGCATTCCTTTCTCTCATCTTGTCATCCAAGTGGAACCCTTTCTTTGTTAGGCAGCCCCCTGTCACCTCTTCTTCCTTCTCCTTTTCTTTCTTTCATTCTTTCTTTCGAGGGCAGTCGGGGTTAAGTGACTTGCACAAGGTCATATGGCTAGTAAGTGTTAAGTGTCTGAGTTTGGATTTGAACTTAGGTCCTCCTGACTCCAGGGCCGATGCTCTGTTCCCTGCACCACCTAACCAACACTCCTTTATTTTCTTTTACAGTCATCCCCTCCTTTCTTCCCTGAAAGTCCAGCAAAAGACTCTCAGGGGACTCCTGGTGCCCAGAAGAGACATGGGTATCCTGCCCTAAGAACAGAACCCTGGCATTGCCCAACTGGCTGCCTGGGATTGGACAAATCCCTTCCTGTCTCTGGGTCTCAGTTTCCTTTTTTGTAAAGTGAAGGAGTTGGAGTAGAACATCTCAAAGATCTCTTTCCATCCAGGAGATTTTACAGTACTTGGCTTTTAGGTAAGTTGGGGCCCCCCAGGCTCCTGGTGAGGTAAACAGAGGGGAAGAAGGGCTGCATGTCTTTCTTGCTGATGGAGATGGGTTTGTGAAAGAGGGGAGGGGGAAGAGCACAGTCTCAGGATCTGGTGAAGTTCTCCACTCCTTCTAAGGACTATTAGAGCCATCTCCAGTCATCCTGATCCTTATATGGCCACTGGACCCAGATGGTTCTGGAGGAGAAGGTGAGGCTGCCTCACTTAAATCCAATTCACTTGCAAGTCATGGCATCACCTCCCTGATGTCATGGTCCTCTTTGAGACTATCTATCTCACCTACTGGCTTAACATGTACCTTACTCCTTCCCTTTTTAAAGGGAAATGCTACACAAATGCTACACAAACCTTAAAACACTATATACATGTTAGCTATTATTATTTTCCCATAGCCCCCCAACCATTCTTCTTTATGCCCCTTTAAAACCTGCTTCCTCTTGTAAGGACTGCCTCCCATTCCAAATTCAATTACTGAAACATTTCCTCTGCCAGGAAGCCCACTGTGATTGGTTGAATGGGGATAGGTGTTTATGTGTGTGTGTGTGATATACCAAAGCATCACCACACTCCTCCCTTAAATCTCTGACCCCCACACTTTAATGCATACACAGATACTCCAATTTTAATTTCTAATTAAAAGTTAAACAGAAAAGCACTGAGGTGAAAGACACAAATCTGTCACGTTTCATTATGTGGGAAGCCCCTCAAAGGCAGGGTTCTGATGACTGAACTCATACCTCAGGGAGCAGCTGCAGACGTCAGGGCCTCTGGCGCCCAAGGCAGAACTGAGCTCAGCTCAGCTCAGCATCCTGGGCTCCCCCACTAAACCTTCTGACCTGAAGTGCAGTATTGGGTAGATGGGAGAGGAGACGACTTGGCCTTGTGCAGACCTTGAGCCCCTCTGTGCAAGGGGGCTAAATACAGGCTTCTGGGTCCCTGGGGCAAGGACTACAATGAAAATGATGACCACAGGACAAGAATGACAGTAACCACAGTTCACATTTCTATAGCCCTTTAGAAATATTATTTCATTTGAACAGCTTGGTATCTGATTCTGTAAGTGACATTTCATCTCCCACCTTCGTGCCTTTGTCCGGCTGCTGTCTGTCCTCCATTCCTGTACTTCCTTCTCACCTCCACCTGGTATCTTCAGCTCCCTTCAAAGCACCATTTGGTGATTACCACCACCCTTTCCCCTTCCTTATCCCCAGTTATTAGCATTCTTTTTTTTTTTTTTTTTTTTTGCTTTTTGGAGGGCAATTGGGGTTAAGTAACTTGCCCAAGGTCACATGGGTAGTAAGTGTTAAGTGTTGGAGGCCTGATTTGAACTCAGGTCCTCCTGACTCCAGGCCCAGTGCTCTATTCACTGAGCCAACTGGCCACCCAGTTATTAGCATTCTTGAAATTGTGCCATATTGCTTTGCATTTATTTATATTGTTTGGATTGCAGATCTGCTGTAACTCTCTAGCAGAATGTGTAATCGGGATAGATTGACCCACAGGGGCCATCCCATTCTTTACAAGTATAAACTTCTTGAGGGATTCTTTTGTTTTTGTTTTTGAAGCTCCAGCATCTAGCATGGGGCCTTGGACAGAGTAGGCATTTTACAAACTTTTGGTGAACTGAATCAAATCCATCCTCACATCAGCCCTCTGAGGGATAGATAAAACAGATTACACCCATTGCAGATTTCAAATTACACCCATTTCACAGGTGAGAACACTGAAACTCAGAGGGGCTGTGACTTGTTTGGGGATCTGCAGCTGGCATGTTTCAAAGCCAGATTTTGAACCTAGGTCTTTACTTTCCACTAAATTCTTTCTACAGCCTTTCTGGTCACTGAAAACCTTACCAAAGCCTGGCTAAAGGTAACATACCATCTTTGATGTTTTAAGAATGAGCCCTCAACATTTCTGATTCTCTTTCTTAACCTGTCATAGATGTGTTCTCCAGGGATTTGTCAAAATCAGGAAAGGGAAACCTATGGTGGGAGGGTCACATATCCAAGAGGTAATATCTCCTTATATACCTGCAATTGTGAAAAAACCAACAACTTTTATTTGTTTTTATTTAAATATGACTTTACCATCACTTTACCATGTGGGTCTACGAAAACTCTCGTGAGGGCAGAACTTTGGGGTTGATTCTACTGGGAGAGAAGGCTGATTGGACAAGATGGGTGGCATCAGACATCTGTTAGAATACAAGAAAAGAGTCACATGATTTGGGTTGAGATTTTATTCTTTACTAAACTAAGACAGCTGAGTTTTGAGTTATAAAATCAAGAAGTCTTTCTATTGGAGAAAGGGAAGACATTAGGATTAGGGACTTCAGCCAGAGAGAACAGAGCCCAGTTCATACCAATTCAAGACACCCAATATGACCTTGCCCTTATACCCAAGACACCACAGAAACTTGGCTTTGAGACTCTGACTGGAGGCTGGAAAAACTCAGATTTTGTAGGGTCATCTGGGCTGAGGTCTGGTCCCAAAGCTGGGTTGGAGAGAGAATCCTTTCTTCCCTTCCTCCAGAACCTCAGTTGCCTTACCTGAAAAACAGCAAAGAGGGGGAATACTCCTTACCCTCACCCAATGCATTTGGGGAGGCAAGGTGAATTAAGTCCTAGTGTGAATGTGATTTGAGAGCTCCAGAAAAAAGGAACAATCCTGGTAAGAATGGAGAAGATTTGGCAATGTGCATGTATGCATGTGACTGAAAGAAGGCTGAGGACACCAAGAGAGCTTACATGGTCAGACAGACACTGTCCTAACGCACTTGTATGGGGCTTCCATTGGACAACCATCCCTACTATCCCCCAGTAACATTCAGTGAGGAAAGAGAGAGCCTGGGAAAAGAGGAAAAGCTGTGTCAATACAGGATTTCCAAAGGCTCAGATGGTAAAGCCATTGAACCGGAAGGCCCCCAGCAAACCAGGCTTCCTAATAGAGGGAGGAATTTCTAGGTTGATGCCTTCAAGGCGTTGACTCATTTGGATGCTTCCTATGGAACTGGGGGTGGGGAGGAAGGCACACCAACTGTTATGTGCCCTGAATTTTGGGGGGTTTGTTCAGAGAAGAGAGGGATCAATACAGACTGGGGCAGTCAGATTGAGCTTCCTGGAGGAAGTGGGACTTGAACTGGACCTTGAAGGATGGGTAGAATCCCTCCTGCTTTCAAGGCACAGAGTAGGGGAGGATGGAATGCTCAGACAGGTGCAGCAATAATAGGGAAAGAACCCAGGGGTCCTACATCCCAGTCCAGGTCCCTCTTCCCCTCCTCTATCATTCTTTCTGGCTCCATGTCCCAAGGTAGGAGTCTGCATGTCAGTGTTTGTATTACTGATGTGTACATTGGCCTATGAGTACTGAGATCTGTGTATCAACATGGAAATCTATGTCTTGGCCCATGTGAATTTGTGTGTGTGTGTGTGTGTGTGTGTGTGTGTGTGTGTTTGTGTGTGTGTATTTGGTTTTGTGCTTGTGATTGTGTATTTAGGTGTGTGTCTATATAGGTCAATGGAGCTCTAGGTTTGCTGGTGTGTGTGTGTGTGTGTGTGTGTGTGTGTGTGTGTGTGTGTGTGTGTGTGTGTGTGTGTGTGTTTGAAAGATGGGTTGGGTAAACTGCCAGGTATAGAGATACTAACTTCCTGTTCTCACTCATCCTTAAATGAAAGCCCCACACTTGGCTGGGGGAGAGGGGCTTTGCTGCCAGAGTAGCCCCATTATACCCATCCCCTAGATAAGGGAGCAGAGTTAAGGTTGCCAGGGGTGGAGGTGGGTGGGGACCAGAAGGCAGGCTCTTAGCTAAGATGGAGGATGACCCTGGAGAAATAAGGACTCAGGGACAGAATGTGGGTCACCAGGAAGGGAGCCCTCCCTGGGCCCCAGGGGGAGTGACACTGCTCTACAGCTACCCTCCCTGCCAGCTGTGTCTCCCAACATCCCGCCATCCCTGCACGTCACGCCGAGGCAGGGCTGGGGCAGACCGGCAGACTTGGAGGGCTGAGCAGGGCCGTGGGGGTCACATGATGTGGCATTTTTCAGCTGACTGCTTTAATTCTCCCAGAGTAGCCTGCGCCTTGTCCTTGATGGAGCTGAGGTCCAGGTTGGGGATGCTGGCCAGCTGCCCAATGACCGAAGCCTTCTCTTCCTCCTCCTCATTGTCCTCTTCAATCATCTTGGCCAGTTCCTTGGGCAGCTCCACATCGCCCCCAGCCATCTGGATCTGGTTGTCATCTGTCTCGTTCTGTTGGGAAGAGATGAGTGAAAAAGGAGAAAGGGCTGGCAATGGGAGAAGAAACACATGAGGATAGAAGGTAGAACTCAGGGTCTGCGGATGTTCTCTTGGATTTGCCCTGGACCCTTCCTTACGCTGCATCTTGAAAGGTGGATAAGAATTCTACCTTTCATTCAAAGCTCTCCTCAAGACCCACTCTCCAAGGCTTTCCTCACCATTCCAGCCCACAGTCACCTCTCCCACCTCAGACTGCCTAAGAATAATAGAGCTTAATATTTATAATAGATATAATTTATATTACATATTATACAGATATCATATAATAGATATAATTAGATATATAATTTATAATAGAGCTTTAAGGTTTATGAAGCACTTTACAAATATCCTGTATGATTCTCACAACAATACTGGGAGGTAGGCACTTTCATTATTTCCCACTTTACAGATCAGGAAACTGAGCAATATGAGAAGTTAAGTGACTTGTCCAGGGTCACACAGCTAGTAAGTGTCTGAGGTAGGATTTAAATTCGGGTCTTCCTGACTCCAGATCTAGCAATCTATCCATCCATACATTCCCTAACTGCCTATGCAATAGCTGCCTGGGGTATAATAAGGTGTACCACACATTTGGCCATGATCTTGCCTTGTAAAACCATACTGCTACCTTAATGACCTTTTGACCAAATCTTATTTCCCAAATTATACAATAATTCTTTGAAGACAGGGATTATTATGTTAACCAATCCTCCATCCTCTATAGGGTCACTGCAGAGCTGGGCGCATAGCAGCTTCTAAGTTAATATTTTGCTAATTGATCGTACTTCGGTTTTCTTTTCTAGTCAATGGGTTTGTCATGATGACATGCTTCTAGTACATAATGCCTCAATACTTGTTTCTAGTCCCAGGGCCAGGACAGATAAGAGGCAGATTCATAAAAACCTATATACTGAGCCCTTCACATATTCCTAATATGTCAACACCACCACTGGAACATATTGTGAGACTTGAATATGATCTCAAAGAATTTTATTTCCTTTTTCATGCTGAGGATAGAAGACCATAAGGGCTAGGATAACCCAGTACAACAAGCAGCAGCAATGAGGTATGTCGATTGGCACTGGAATCAAGATACCTGGGTTTGAGTCTCTGCTTTGCTATTCAAAGCCATGTGACCTTGGATAAATCATTTTTCCTGGCTGAGTCTTTGTTTCCTCATTTGTAAAATGATGGGGTTAGATTGGATGATGCCTAAGGTCCTTTTTGCACTAATATTTTGTGAGATTCTGGGAAGGGCAGGTGACATGTTGCCCAATGGGTCCCTTCCCAGGAGGAAGGGAGCAGAAGGGAACTGAGCTCCCAGGTAATTGACCCTAGGGCCTGGCTAGTTTTTCTGTGAAATGGGATGGGGTGGATAATTGAATGGGCTAAGAAGGGGAACAATCTCTGTCCATCAGAGCTTTTATTCTCCCTGAAGTCCTTAATTCATTTAGCAAATGTTAATGGTCTCCTATGTGCGCAGCCCTGTGCTATGCTAAGGAGGAAACAGGAAAGGTTAGACAAGTCCTTCACAGCCCTAAGAACTCAGTGTTCTCAATTGATGTCTGCAGATTCGGTGGGTAACCAGAGAATTGTTTTGAGGGGACCTCATGCCGGGAAGTGCTCTGGCAAGCCTGGACCACTGCCCCAAATCCTCTGCAGGGAGGGAGGTTCAGCATCAAGGGGAAAGAGCAATGAGAGTAGTGGAAGGTGGACACTGGGAGGTGGACGGCTCACCTTGGGCAGTCGGTACTTGTCTCTGAAGTGGCTTCGAAGGGTGGCTCTTTCTGCTTTCCTTTGTGTGAACTGTGCATCTCTTTCCATCCTGTAGATCAGAGGACCAGGAGTCAGACTGGGTGGGGCTAAGCAGTCAGTCTTGTGTGAAGAGTTGAGGTATTGGGCAATCTCAGAGGGGAAGGAACCCAGGGTTACTATGAAGGTCCATGAACCTTTCTTCTTCTACTACAAGGGCTCTTAGCCTGGGGTTTATGAACATTAAAAAAATTGATAACTATATTTCAATATTATTGATTACTGCAGTCAAATTACAATTTATAGATGGTAGAAAAGCTATAATTGTTAGAATTCTTTTTTTCTTTTGGAGAGGGGAAGGCAGGGCAATTGGGATTAAATTACTTGCCCAAGGTCACATGGCTAGTAAATGGTAAGCGTCTGAGGCTGGATTTGAACTCAGGTTCTCCTGACTCTAGGGCCAGTGTTCTATTCACTGCGCCACCTAGCCACACCTAATTCCATGAGGTCTCGGCCAGAACAAAGGTCATTTTATATTTTTCTTTTTCTTCATGATTTGATGAGGCTAAAGAATTCTTCTCCACATGGATGGATCATCTATTGATAATGACCCTCTCCACAGTTAGCAAGGGCAGATAGGTGGTATAGAGATATTTGTGAGTTCAAATTCAGCCCCAGTCACTTACTAGCTGTGTAATCCTGGGCAAATCCCTTACCCTAAGACCCATGAATTACATTTTTCTCAATGACTGTATCTCAATCTAATTGGTTTCCTTTGTAACCCTGTGTATCTTATTGTATGTATTTAAAAACATTATGAAAAGAAGTTCATAGGTTTCATCAGATTGCAAAGGGGATCCATGACATGATGAAGAAGGCTTATCCTAATGCAAGATATTGCTCCAAAAATCACCAAGTTGATATGCTGTTGGAGAAACTGAAACACACCCATGTTGACATGAAGAAGCTATAGTTTAAAATGGAAGGATTGGCCAGAGGTTCTCTTCAGAATGGCAAGTGAAAAGGTTGCTGAAAAGGCAGGAAGAAACCCCATTGGGGTCATCTTTCTTTGCAGTGCACATTATGAATATGAGAAGAAAGAAATACAGTTCACGAACCAAGATTTGTTTCACAATGATGAAATAGGAAATTTGTAAGATTCTCCATACTAAAAATATAACTTGATACTTTATGATTACAATGGAAAGAAGGGGGAAATAGATGACAAAAATGTGTTGGGAAACGTTTTGAGATTAAGAAGTGAAAGAGATCAAAGACCTACAGAAATAGATTATTCAGAAGTCTCACACCTGGATGATTATTTCTTCAAGAAGCTCCTCAGAAGGTTCTGGGTATAACAGACATCAAAGAACATAACACAAATGAAACAGAATGAATGCTAACTTAATGGACCAAAAAGAACTGATTTTTGATGTGAGTGAGATTTCAGAATCAACTGTGTACAGTCAAATCAGCTGGACCAGAATAGGTCAAAATTAACAACAAATTAGAAGAAAAACTAAAAATAAAATACTAAACACACTATATATATATGTATGTATAGTAGCTCCAACTAGACCTAGTTAAATGAGTTGTTGACTGAAAACTGGGAAATAAATACAAAATAAAGGCACTGACTGATTATCATCATTTCCTAGAGAAGTTTAACCAAATGCAACTTCAGTAATGTGAAAAGACAAAAGATACCAAAAACTGAGCCAACCAGAAAATATTTGTCCTCCTTTAACTACAGGAATGTAGTAACCAAGGACAATATAAGCTTATTTGCAAAATATCACAAAAAAAGAAGGGTAACAGGGGAGAATACCTCTTCATAGAACAGCAAAAAATAGTAGAGAAGACAAATGTTCAGAAAACTTAGTGTGAGACTCAGCTGTGCTAGATCATCTCGAGGGTATTTATAGATGAAGCTAGACAACAAATAGGCATAAAGTGGACCAGATCTCCTGCTGTCTCTATAGTGATATATTCTCTTTATTAATGATAGTGGAAGGATCCTATTTGAACTCCACCCATTCTGTGTGCTAAGTGAAGTGGAAGTGGCACTAGATGATGAAGTTGGGAAGAACAATTAGACCTGAACAAATATATACAAAAGAAATCTTTGTATATTTAAAGATACTTGGGAACTTTTTCAAGATGTCTTCAACAAGGGAAGATTCAAAAAGAATGAAGAAAATCACTGATGGCTGTATTATTCTCCTAAAAGGTGATTGTCTTGTTTCTCGTTCTTATAAATTCTTTAAGAGAAAGGTCTACACATATCAAGAGTATGTTTGATGAAAATATGATAAGAGAAGTTTCAGACTTTCACAGAGAATTTTCTAGGGCAAACTACATTTTCACAGTCGCTCAGTTGACTAAGCAAAGTAAGGAATACTGGAACCCACTGTATTTTTTTTATTACCAAGAAAAGCATTTGAGTTTACAAAACAAGTTATGGTTTTCAAGATTCTCCTTCAATAATGTGTCTCCCATGTATACATTAAGGTCATTAAGAGTCCTTGATAGATACTGATCATCAGTAATAAGTGAAGAATATGTTACAAAGACAGTTATTTGCCTAAAGAGTTTGCCACTGTCATGGAGGATATTGTGTGCAGACTGAATGGAAGAGGAATTCCCTATAGATGATAAGATCTCCAGATGCTCATGTTTATGGATGACAGTGTGCTGATTGCATTGAGCCCCTGAAGATACCCTTTTTAATGAGAACCACAGTCATTCAAAAGAGATCAACCTAGCAATTCACACAGGAAAAATGAAATGGATGAAGAATGCATATTGTACAGATAATGACATGCAACTAGTGAACCCACTGAGTTAGTCTTTTGTCTATCTATCATCTATCTAATTATCTGTCTGTCTGTCTGCTTATCTATCTTGGAGAGGGACTGAAGATTGAAAATGAACTGTAATTTTGGAAATTGCCCAGTACTTTTTTTTTTTTTTGCTTTTTTGGAGGGTTATTGGGGCAGTTGGGGTTAAGTGACTTGCCCAAGGTCACATGGCTAGTAAGTGTTAAGTGTCTGAAGTCAAATTTGAACTCAGGTCCTCCTGACTCCAGGGCTAGTGCTCTATTCACTGTGCTACCTAACTGCCCGTACCCAGTAATTTCAATGATCTCAAGCTGCCTTCCTCCAACAAAACTCACCTATTTTTTTAAGGCCAATCAATATTCCCCCCATGATGGCGTATGGTTATGAATGATGGAACATCATGATCCCTGAAGAATCCAAATTGTAGGGGAACCAAAGGGCAATGGAAAGACACATGATGGGTATAAGTATGCTCTAGCATATTGCCAATAACTTGCATGCAAGCAACATAATAGAGTGGAAAAAACACTCGTCTTGAGAGTCAGAAGCACTAGGTTCAAATCCTGGCCGAACCACTTTCTAACTGTGTAAGCCTAGGCAAGTTATTTAGTTTCTCTAGGCCTTTGCTTCCTCCTCTGTAAAATGAGCAAGTTGGCTTGCTGAACTCCAAAGTCCCTTTCAGCTCTCAATCTATAATTCTGTGATTCTATAAGTGGCCTAAAAGACATTGACAAGGATGCATGTGATCAGAAAAAGAGGGTGGTCACTCATGTATAAAAAATGAGGACTAACAGATGGGCATCTGAGTGATACACCAGCATCCACAAAACATGAAGAGCTTTAGAGGAAGGCTTCAGCATAGTGGGGAGAACCTCTGTGGAGGGTGTTTGGAAGGACATGAATAAGAACGGCACAGGATGAGAAGGCTTGGATAGCTCAGGATCTGTACCAGTCCAATATGTGCCCACACAGATGACATCATAGATCTATAGAAATGTAAAGCATCAGCACTGGGTAACACACCACACCTCACAGAACAGGTGCTTAATAAACGTTTGTTGAATTCCATTGTGATGGCAGATGGATGTAGAAGAAAAATTACAGAATTTGGAGTCAGAGAAGCTGGGTTACATCCTGGTAAGTAGTAGCTTCCTCTGTTTCTGACCTTGGGGAAATCACTTCCTGCCTCTAAGCCTCAGTTTCCACATTTTAAAGTGAAAGAATTGGATCAGAGTGGTCTCTTGAAGCCCTTCCAATCCCAAATCTTGTGGTCCTATGGTGGGTGGCCAGGAAGCTGATTTACTACAGGAGACAGGCATATTTTCTGGGGCAGGGCAGAGTCAGTGGGGAAAGCTGGTTTACAGGTCATAATTCTGTTATCTCTAACCTTCTTCCCCTGGATGTCTCTCTCAGCTTCTTTATGGTCGTCATTACTCTTTTTAGGGGAATAGGGAGGTGTGTGTGTGTGTGTGTGTGTGTGTGTGTGTGTGTGTGTGTGTGTGTGATGGAGTGGAGCGGCAAAGGGGATGGTGTTTCCCTAGAAGCTTTTTGCCTCTCATTCCCCATCTCAATAGAATAGAACCCCATACCACCTTTTCCCTATGAGTCTCCATATGCACCCCACGGGGTTCTTTAGTGCACAATTGGGTACAAAACTGTTTGTATGACTCAGTCTTATCTATGCTGTGGTCCTTTTCATACCTGTTTGTTTTAGCCTTTCCATTTCTGCTGGTCTTTGTCTCTATTTCTATGTCTGTGTAGATCTCTATCAATCTATCTCTCTTCCAGACTCCCTTGTTCCTGATGCTCACCCATCAGGTCCTGAGCCCCCAGTTCCAGAGATCCTGCTGGGACACCCAACCTACTGGGGGTAAGAATCGGATTAAGGGATTATGTGTTTCATCAGAAATACATTAGGAACCTCCTGATTTCCCCTCCCCTCACATCCTTCTCTGGCTCCAGAGTTTTCCTTGCTGCTTCCTCACTCACTCACTCTCAATAGCCCAGATTCTCCAGCTCTTCCAAGAGGGGCTGAGGTCGGGGACAGGCTGGAACTAGCTCCTGGAGTCTTGGGGTGATTTATCGTGGAGGAATTCCTTGGTCCTTTCTCTAGAATCTGGTTCTGTCCCAGGGAATGGGAAAGGGGAATATATTCTTCCAATAGTGGTTGGGGCGGGGTGGAGAGGGTCAGGAGTCCCTAGGGAGCGGGAAATGCTATGGACACACAGGAGGGATTAAAGCCCAAAAGGAGGTTCCCCTACTCACTTCTCCTCTACCAGTTGCTTCTGATATTCCTCATACTCTTCCCGGGTCATGCCTTGAGCTTCAGCCGCTGATTTGTCCCCTTCACCCTTCTCCTCGCCGCCCCCCAGGCCCCCAGCGAGATTCTTCAGCTGGCCTCCCACCATGGTTTTCACCATGAACGCCATATCTCTCCCCTAATCAGGAGTGGGTGATGGCAGGGGATCTTTAAGGAGAGAGGACTCCGGAGAAAGGGGAGATCCGTTCAACCCTCCAGCGCTTAGAGCGACTTTCTCCTGTTCTTGCTTATCAGGCTCTAGAGAGTTTCAGCACTGCGTCCCCTGTGGACAGCTCCCACCCCGGGCTAGACCAGAGCCCCCAAGCTGGAGTTGGACACAGGCTGCCACCGAGTTTGGCCAGCAGTGTCTGATTCGGCCCCTCCCTTCAGTCCTCAAACCTATCTCTCGGCTTTCTCCAATTCTTTAAAGAGGGATGAGGGGGCGTTCTCTGGACTGACGAGACCAGACCACGTGTTCGGCTCCCCCGACACTCCTCCCTTTCCCAAGCTTCATCAAGGGAGTTAGAGGACAGTGGATTAAGGGCTGCCTGTGGGGTATCGCACGCGCTGCAGTTGTGTGGAAGGGGAGTCTCTGACCTGTGGAAAGAACCCTAGATTTGGAGGCATGAGATATGGTTTAGAAGGCTGAGTCAGCTACCTGTGTAACCTTGGACCAATCATTTCACTTTTGTTGTTGTTATTGTTCAGTCAGTCGCTTTTCGGTAGTGTCCGACTCTTTGTGACCCTGTTTGGGGTTTTCTTGGAACAAAGATACTGGAGTGGTTTGCCATTTCCTTCTCCAGCTCATTTTAAAGATGAGGAAACTGAGGCAAGTGGGGTTAAGCGACTTGCCCCGGGGCACACATCATCTGAGGTCACATTTGCACACAGAAGTGCTAGCACTTTATCCACTACACCACCTTGCTGACCCATTTCCCCTTTGGGGGACTCAAATTTCCTCTTCTATTGGGTGGGATGGTTAAACTAGATGTTCTTCACATCCTTAATTACTGGGATTGGCCACTGGGAAATCTGAGGGATATCAGAAGGCAAGTGGAACTGAGATAGCAGTCCTTTAGGTGGGATTTGTCTAGTCCAAAATTTAACCCAGAGACTAGAATCTAACTCAGCACAGAGCTCACAGCCCAGCCTAGAGGTCACAATCCACTGCTCATTCCAGAGTCCAGCCTAAAGGCCAGAAGCCAAATCACAGAGCTCACAGACCAGACTAAAGTCCCACCTAGAGACCCCAGGCTAGAAGAGGACCCATAACTTCAACCAGCCCAGAGCCCAAAGACCATAAGCTCAATTCAGATGACATTTCCACAATATGTTTTACATGATTGCACATGTGTAACCTATATCAGGTTACTTTCTATCTTGGGGAGGTGAAAGGGGAGGGAAGAAGAAAAATTTGGAACTCAAAATCTTATTTTTAAAAAAAGAACATTAAAAAAAACTCTATACAATGAAAAAAAAGACATTTCCTCCATAAAGTTCCCTGGGTTGATCAGTAAGCTTCCCACCCTTCCCCTGACAGTGATAGCATTTTGTTTTCAACTCTCACTTACTTGTCATACATTAAATTGTATTATAGTTTTATATGTGCCATATAATTGGAAGCTTCATGAATGAGGACAAAGACTGCATCTTATATAAACTTTAAAATCTTCCTCCCTCTGACTAGAACAGTGCTCTGCATAGTTAGTTGATGCTTAATAAAGTTGTATTGAGTCAAATGCCTGGAGTCCAGCCCACAGCCCAATTCAGAACCTATGTCAGCACTTCACTCCGCCCAGTTCAGATATCATTCATTTGGGGATGCGGTCAGTGGAGGAGAGGACTGAGCCTACAGAGCCCAGCCCAGCCAAAGTCCCGGAGAGAGCCAGAGTTCAGATTTCCTATCAAATCCAGAGTCCACAACTCAAGTCAGAATCCATAGAGCACAAAACCCAGCTCAACCCAGCCCAGATTTTATCAACTCTGACTCTCTTTTCTCTCTCTCCCTAGCCCTTTAGAAGAGGGCAGTGATAGGCAAGAACCTTACAGGACAGCAAAGAGAGTAGGAGGCAGGGTCAATAACGGGAAGGATCCAGAAAATCCAATTGTCCTCCTTTCCAGTCACCAGCATGGCTCCCACCAGTCTACTTCTCCACCAGCTGCTCCACAAAGGGTTATTGTTGAGGACTCAGCTTCCCCACTATTATCCCAATGCTGCCCCTCCAACTCTCTAGGACCCTATCAACATCTGGCTATACAGATGATGGCATAGCAGGAAATAGGGATTGGACCATAAGGGATTATAGATAAATAGAGAAAAGGACTTCCTGCCAGGTTCCAAACACTAGAACTAGTCACAGAGAAAAGTGGTTGCTTTTTTCATGTGATTATAGGTTTATAAAAGAACTTAGGCATCTAACTCCCCACCCCACCCCCTCATTTTACAGATGAGGAAAATAAGAAGCCAGAGAAGTTAAAAGACTTGCCCAAAGTCAGCAAGGAAATAGCAGAGCCAGATTTAAACCCTGGTCCTCTGACGTCAAATCTTGTACTATTATTACTATATTATGCTGTATTTTATTCAAAAGCTTTTTTTTTTTCAAAAGTTCTTTCTGTCTACCAGATGTTTGTTTGGGATGTTGTTGTTCAGTTGTTTTAGTCATGTCTGACTGTTCATGACCCCAGTTGGAGTTTTCTTGGCAAAGATAATGGAGGGGTTTGCCATTTCCTTCTCCAGCTTATTTTACAGATGAGGAAACTGAGGCAAAGAGGGTGAAGTGACTTGCCCAGGGTTACACAGCCAGTAAATGTCTGAGGCTGGATTTGAACTCAGGTCTTCCTGACTCTAAGCTTGCTGCTCTATCCACTGTACCACTTAGCTGCTTTGGGATATCAGAGGCATACTTATAAAAGGAGATCGGGAGTTCAACTTCATTAATTGTCAAGGTCCATCCCAGCCCCAGGCAGAGGGTTCACAAGGAGATGTCCCTCCAATGACTACATGAAGAATTGTTAGCCAGGCAAGGCACTCAAAACTCTTGCCAAATGTAATGGTCAATGGTGATACCACATTAATTTATGTGGGTTTTGTGCTCTATGGACACCAGCCTCTCTTCTATTAACAATTGATCGACTGTTTCCAAGAAATCATGCATTGTAGGAAGGCTTATTCAGGTGTCCTTGGAAAGTATTGGTTATGTCAAAACAAAATGTATCAATACACAAAAACCCCACAAATCTCAAAGAGGCATGTCTCTTAGACAACAGTAGTACACTGATAATGGAAGGTGAATTGAGAAGAAGACCATACTAAGAGAAACATCCCAGGATTCAGGGCATATGGGCTCTAGTCCAGGCTGTCTACGTTTAATCTGTGTACCAGTTGGACAACCTTGACTGTGGACAAGTCACTTCTCCCTCTGGATCTCAAATATCCCTGATAAAATGGGTGTAATGATCCTTCCCCTTTCTGTGTCACAAGGGTACTGAAGAGGTCAGATGAGATGGAAAAGGTTGGCAAGGCACCAAGACAGTGGGAAAGGTTATGTGACCTTGAGACCTTGTATGAGACCTTGTGTGTGTTGCTTCCCTTATATGAAGTCATAAATTGTAATGGAAAGAGTGCTGGGTCTGGATTTAGAGAGAACCTCAGTTCATATCCCAGCTCTGCCACTATGTGTGAGATCACAGGAAAGTCATTTAGCCCCTGGATGACAGTTACTTAACCTGTGAAATGAGAAGGTTGGATTAGATGACCGCAAGGTCCTTTCTAGTTCTATATCTATGACTTTATGTGATAAGATCAGATAATTCTTTGATGTCAGTTTCTTCATCTGCAAAATGGGATAAAAATCTCTACCCTGGATACCAGTCAGGGTTTTTTCAATGATCAAATAAGAGAAGGAATGTGAAAGTGTTTTGGAAATTTTAAGCTACAGTCCACAGACCAGCTCCTCTGGTTATTTATTATTATTAAACTGGAGAAGACTCAGTGGACTGCAGCTCTTTTCTATGCCCCCTCCTCAGTTGATCATTTCTTTTCATTTGGGAGGGTCATGGCTTGGGGGGATTTCCTAGGTCCCATCCTTAAGCAGAATTGTCAATACCTCTATTTCTCTCTCTTTCCAAGGGTCTAGGAGTCAAATGCATGGAATAGACTAGTTTTCTGGAAAGTCATTCTCCCCCAGCCCTCTCTGTGTTGTTGATTGCCTCAGGGTCCCATTTGGCAAGGCAGCAGCTGAGAGATAGCGACAGCTTTCAATGATAATCAGACCTCAGCAAGGAAGATGCTACAGGAAGGAAGGGTGGTGGATGGAGGAGAGGCAAAGGAAGAAAAAAAACCCTACCAGATGCTTTTAATGTAGCAGAGGGTTCATCCTGAATTAGTCTTCCAAGGAAACATGCCCAGGAAGAAAACAGTAAGGAGAGAGAACATATTGAGAGGGGAGGCTAGAGCATACCTAGTCAAATTAGGGCCCTATTTGCCTGTTTGGCTGAGGTGGGGAGTTTAGGGATATGTTCTTGGGGTCAGGGAGTCCTGTCTTGGTGCTCTCTTGAACAGCTGTTTTGAGCCAAGGGCCAGGATGATGGAATTCTTGGAAAAGCATTCCCGGAGGCTCCTGTCAGTCTCCCACCTGTGAACAAGGAGGGAACACAAAATGAGAAGCCATTTGATTGACTACAGCCTCTGCCTCCTCCAAACCATAATGGACTTGATGACCTCTGAGCTTCCAGTCAGGTCTAGATCTATGAAGCCCTGATCCATCTATGAAACCATACCCCATAGGCTCCTCTACCCCAATGAACAATTTCAATCACATACCACAGCTACTTCCTGTTATCGAACATGCCCACCCCACCCCCTACAGAATGATAATACAATCACCCCAACATGCATCCTACCATCCCGTTGTGGGGGGAAGCAGAGAGGGGCCTTACTCTGCTTGGCACATACAATGCTTATTTCTGCATCTATACCTTTGATTATGGAATGAGAGAACGAAATGCCCTGGAATGGCCTCTGCCTTTTCTCTAACCCTTCAAATCCTACCCATCCTCCAAGGCTCAGTTCAAGCCTCACCTTCTCCATGATTAGTAGCTCACATTTCCATACGACCTTACAGTTGATAAAGCACTTGATTCACAACAGTGGTATGATGTAGGCAGCACAAGTATTATTATTCCCATTGTATAGATGAGGAAGCTGAGGTAAATCACTTGAGCAAGGTCACACAGCAGACTGCTACTGGAGCCTGGGTAATCTGATCCCAAGTCTAATACTCTTTTGATCATACCTCAAACCAGTCTTGGAATTCCTTAAAAGCAAGACCTGTGTTCTTCCTCTTCCTGCCTTCTCAAACACAAAGGCAAGGCTGGGCACACAGAGACACTCAGCAAATATTTGTTGACCTGAGCTGAATTTCACTGATCTCAGCTGAGAGCAGGGATGAGTTTGGAGA
Source organism: Gymnobelideus leadbeateri (assembly GCA_011680675.1). NCBI lineage: Eukaryota > Metazoa > Chordata > Mammalia > Diprotodontia > Petauridae > Gymnobelideus > Gymnobelideus leadbeateri. Next base: position 20,977 of record WOXC01004751.1, on the reverse strand, counting down.
TGTTGCCATACCCTTACCCTGCCCTCATGTAATGAATATAGATTAGCATATGTTAGGAATCTGTCCATGCTCTTTCATTTTTAGAATCAATAGTTCAAAATGCCTCAGAAATTGATTGATTTTTTTTCACATTCCTGTGCCTTTCTATATTTTAATCTCTTACAAACTCATCCTTTCCTCAAGATGAGTGAAAACCCATTCAGATCAACCTCTGAGAAGCTAGGATGGCAGGAAGACTGAAGACCATACCACATGAGGACTGGTTTAACAGAGATGTTAAGTTTGAAGACTAGAAGACTTAGAAACTTTTTGAGAGGCAGCCCAGTAGAACAGATAAAGGACTGGTTTATAAGGAAATACTCTCTAATCATTAGAGCTACAGTGAGGTCTCAATTAATGTGAAAAATCAATTCCTTGAAGTGGTTGAATATATTTGAATTTTCATTATATGAAGTTATTATTATAGAAAATTATGGGCATTGGTCCCAGCTCAAGGGAAATGTGACACTACTAATTTGAATAATGTGACCACTTCATGGGAATTTCTTATTTGATCTAATCAGGACCTAGGTATATCCTAAACCAGAATGGGCTACCTGGGTGGGTAGTGAGTTCCCTGTAACTAGAAGTGTTCAAGTGAAGGTGTGACTGCTTATCTGAGGGGATTTAAGAGAAGATGCCTGCTTCAGTTGAGAGTTGGATGAGAGGATCTATAAGGTCCCTTTAAGTTCTGAGAATCTATGATTCTATAAAAAGGCATCTAGGTGGCTCAATGGCTAGCCTACAGTCAGGAAGACATGAGTTTAAATCTGCCCTTAGACACTTACTAGATAAGTCATTTAACCTCTGTTTGCTTTAATCCACTGGAAAAGGAAATGGTGACCATACCTGTGTCTTTGCCAAGAAAACCCCACTGAGAGTATTGGCTTGGGATCATGAAGAATTGGACATGGTTGAACAACATGATTCTATGAACCTGTGGCTTGGTAAGTGATGAGTACCCCAACTGGGAAATCATGCTGGGGTCAAAAGAAGGATGTATGTTCTGCTGCCAGTTCCCCCTGTGGTCTAACCATAGTGTCATATACCTCCCTTCCCCGCATTCAATAAATTTCAGTACCTTTCTATTTTCTCTAGGATCAAATATAAAATGTTTAGTAATCAAATGAGATATTTGCGAAATGCTTAACATAGGTGTCTGGCACATGGTAGGTGCTTAATGCTTGCTCCCTCCCCTTCACAACATGGCAGCCTCCCACCTTTCCAGTCTTCTTAACCTTATTCCCCCCATGTATTCTGAAATCCCGTGACATTGACCTCCTTGCTGTGCCTTGCACTCTGGCTCTAGATTCTGGGGATCTTTACTCTGTTTATCTTTGTTCTTATTCCTTGCATACTTTCCTTGCTCCTCTGGGACTCTTGGCTTCCTTCAAGTCCCAGCTAGAATTCATCTTGTACTAGGAGTTTATCTTCATCCTTCTAAATGCCAGCGCCTTCTTTCCTGGACTAGCCCCCAGTTTATCCTGTTCCTGTCCACGTGTTGTCTCCTCCATTAGACTGTGAGCTTTTTGATAGCCATTCTTTATATCTCTAGAATTGAACTCAGTGCCTGGCACACAGTATGCACTTAATAAATGCCTGTTGATTGTTGGAGCTCTGTGTGAGCTTGGGCAAGTTATTGACTGGGCCTCAGTATCCCTATCTGTACAATGAATACTCATCCTTTGCCTGTCTTCAAAAGGGTTTTTCAAAGATTTGATGATTTTTGGTTTCTTGAAGAAGAGGGTCTGCTGCCATAGAAATAGAGGTCTTGGTCACCCACCTGAAGAGCAGACAATAAAAGGCACAGCCAGTTTGGATCAGAAGAAAGAGCAGAAAGATGCCACGGGATAGACACAGGACCCTTCCTGGCCCAGCATGGGAACGGGAAGCCTTAGCTTCATGTTTCTGCAGGGGAAGAATTTGAGAATTTATTTTCAGCTCCTCATATGGAATCCAGAGGTAGAGGTGGGGAGGGGTTCCTGTTGGAAGGAGATCTATACCCCCATAGCTTGGGAAGTCCTAACCCCCAATCTGAGGCAAATTCAATGCCTTTCAAAAAAAAACTTGGCCTCTACCAAGTAATAATTAGTGGTAAAAAGCCTCCTGCTAGTCCCCAGTATCAATGGGAGAAACAGGGCTTCATCTGAGTGGCTGGGTATAGTTTGGGGACCTGGGGATATGAGGTAGAAGAAAAAGAGGAGAGAGGAGAAAGTGGAGAAGGAGACAGCCAGTAAGAGACAGAAAGAAATGGGAAGGGAAAGAGATGGATAGAAAGAGAGACAGGAAAGAGAGAGAGAGAGAGAGAGAGAGAGAGAGAGAGAGAGAGAGAGAGAGAGAGAGAGAGAAAGAGAGAGAGAGATGAAGGAGAGATATGAAGGGAAGGGGATAGCTAGACAGAGGTAGAGAAGATTAAGAGAGAGGGAAACAGAGACATACAGAGATAAAGGAGAGAGGGGAAAAGAAAGGAAGAGGAAGAGATAGACAGCCAGCCACAAAAATCTCCAGAGATGAGAAAATATATGCAATGTGAGGCAGAGAATGTATCCAAAGAGGTGGAAATAGAGCTCCAGATCCTACAGAGAAAAGGTTAACAGAGATTGAGGGTGAAAGGGAGAGAAAACACTGTGCATACATTCAGAAATAGGTTAAGACTGAGGAGAAAGAAAAACACAGGGCCAATAGATGAAGTCAGAAAGGGATACAGATGCACATGAACATAGTGGATACAGATAGACGGAGATACACACAGAAACAAACGTATACACACATGCACATAGAAAAGCAGGAAGAAAGATGACCCCCACCCCCACCCCAGACAGGAAAGAGGTGAGAGAAGGTAGGATCTATGCATAAACTAACACTCAGAGAATCTGAGGGGGAAAGTCTGATGGAGAGAATTAGAGAAGGGGGAAGGGGCAACCTAAATTCCATCCCAGCCCCTGTTCCCCACCCCCACCCCACCTTATGGCCTCACCGGCGGGTGGAGCAAACTTTCTACATCTCTTTGCAGCAGGGTCAAGGTGTGATGCAGCTCTTGGAAGTGATGCTCTGTGCCCACAGGCAGGTAGAAAGCCTTCGCCTTGGAGGTGACCAGGGCAGCAGCAACCCTATATCCCATTGGGGACAAGGAAGGAAGGGAGGCAGACTCTGTGGCCATCCTTGCTTCCTCCTAACCCTTGTCTCCCAGGCCACCACACCACCCACAAACAGAGCCTCCATGGAGAATGGGAGTGGGACGGAGAAAGAGGTTTCACAATGACCCCAAAACTTCAGTGAAGGGGAGGAGGAGGCTCCATTCTTACATCCCAAGTTCTCAGCCTTAGCCTCCAGATCTGCTCTTGGTTCCCAGTCCTATAACCACAGATGGTCTGAGTTGGAAGGGGATCATCTTCTAGTTCAACTTCCTCATTTTATAGAGGAGGAACATCAAGCCCAGAGAAGGCAAATAACTTGCTAACAGTCATTGTTGTTGAATCATTTGTCTGACTCTTCATGACCCCATCTGGGGGTTTCTTGGCAAAGATACTGGAGTGGTTTGTTATTTCCTTCTCCACCTCATTTCACAGATGAAGAAACTGAGGCAGACAGAGTTAAGTGACTTGCCCAGAGTCACATAGCTAATATGTGTCTGAGGTGGGATTTGAACTCAGGAAGATGAATCTTTCTGATCTCAGGCCTGGAACTGATCCACTATGCTGTATTCACCTAGCTGCCAATAGTCATATAGCTAGTTAATGGAGCCTGGGTCAAAGCCAAATGTCCTGGCTCCAGGTCTAGTTTTCTCTCCATTTCTGTATTTAGAACTATGGAATCATGAATGTAGACCTGAGAGGGCCGTTAAGAGGACATCAGTCCAACCCTCTTGTTTTGCAGAGTAGGAAATCGAGGCCCAGGGAGATGAAGCCTTTGGCTCAAAGTCCCAAGGTATTACGTAGGAGAGCAGGAAACTGATCCCAAGTCCCCTGACTCCATATCTGGTACCTTTTCCATTTTCCATGTTGGACCTGCAAAGACTAGTCTTTCATCTACTTGAGTTTCCCCATCCTCAACACATATTGCAACTCCTCTATTATCTGAGAGAATCAGTGATCAAAAGAATTCATCCTCCTCAGGTCAAACTGGTGATGGACCTTTCCAGATTCAGCTTGGCTGACCCTGTTAACAGGCACCTCTAGAATCCCTGGGGGCAGCTAGGTGTCGCCATAATGCACAAAGCTCTGAGCCTGGAGCCAGGAAGACTCATCTTCCTGAGTTCAGATCTGATCCAGGACACTCACTAGCTGTATGACCCTGGGCAAGTCACTTAACCCTGCTTGCCTCAGTTTCCTCATCTGTAAAATGAGCTGGAGAAGGAATGGCAAATCCCTCCCATATCTTTGCCAAGAAAATCTCAAATGGATTCACAAAGAATCAGACATGGCTGAAATGACCCAACAATCACTAGCATCCCTTCCCAGGACCATGTTCATGGCCACACCAATGCATTATAAGGGCTATGCCCTCAGATGTGAATCATCTGAGTTATGTCCTCAAATGTGAGTTAGGGAAAGGATTTCTGGTCTATTGAAGAATCACTCCAAGAAAGTGGAATGCTATGAAATCATGATGATTGAGCTTAGACCCAAAAGAGAGGTATGAGGTGAGGGACTATGGGTGTGAAATGCTACAAATAATACTAATTTGACTGAACTGTTGGTGAGCTTTTACTGAAACTGATTTTCTTCTTTTTCAACCTTTGTTATAATGCCTCCCACCCTGCCCTCTATTCAATGCCTACCTCACCCTACCTGGCCAGTGTGCCCTTCCCCCAAACTTGAAGACTGCTCACTGCTCTTCCCCCTCCTCCCTCTCCCTTTACCAGGCTTCCCCTGTGCCATCTGGCACGTACTGCCTACCCACACACTGCCCCCCTCTCTCCTTGCCTGCCATACATAGGCAAGGAGGAAAGGATAACCGGCCAGGCTGACATTTCCCCTGGAGACCCTCAGGCATCAGTGCCTGGGTTAGGGAATCCCTATGTTCTGGGCCTCAGTGCCAAAGCTGTACCTTTGTTGGGTTTCTCTCTCTAGATTCATGGGAAGGGGAGAGTATCTGCTCATCTGTCCACAGGGAGATTGTCTGTTCCATGTCTTATGATGGGAATATGCTATGTGTGGTTATAAATTCCATTGTGCCCCTCAGGGGTCCAAGCTGCCAGAAATCTAGCCCAGTTGAGGGGCCTCAACATGCTTCTGGGGAAAGGTGGGGAATAGGAGGATTCCCTGGAATCAGGCCAGGGCCAGAGGCAGCTTGGGGAGAGGAGATGGGGTGGAGGAAGTACACATGATTGGGCACACATATCATCTGGGAGTCTCTGCTTGGCACATACTCTCCTTGCCTTTCATGCTGCTGCCATGTGAAGAATAAGGGGAGAGAAGACCCCCTCCCCAAAAAGGGAACAGGGAAGAAACTGATCCTTTCCCATCAGCAGGGTCTTATATAGAACGATAGTGGCCTGGCAGGAGGCAGAAGGGTAGGGGAAGTGTGTCACTGAAAGCCCTGCCTCAGGCCACTGAGGGCCCTTACATTAGCCATTCCCAGTCCACCCAAGACTTGTTTGTGCTCCCTAATCAAGTCTGCCCTCCCCAGGCTAGACTCTCAACTCTGGAGCTTTCTAAGCTTGTCATTGCCTTTCCTCCACCTTCTCCCACGCCCCTCTACTATTTCCAAGGAGACAATGACCTCATCAGATATCCTAATCCTAGATCAGAGATGCCTGAGGATCACTGATCCTTCAGCAGAGGCCAATTGGTGCATGGGGCTGGGAGACCATGGAAAAGCTACCTCTGTAACTGTCTGGCCTCAGCCCGGTGGGCAAGTCTCCTTCCCCTCCTGGGGTGAGGGGAGGGGTTGGTTTACTTCTCTAAGTCTCTTCCACCTCTAACATCCAATTTAACCCTATGAAACCCCTTCATTTTTTTCTGAGCTTGGTTCCCTTCCCTAAAATGAAAATGACTGTCAAACTCACAGTGTATCTGCAACCAGATCTCATAGGCCTGTGAGGAAGGTTCTTTGTAATGCTGCAAAGCAGTGCTGTGTAATACTCCCCAGTTGGGGCAAGCATAGGCTGCCCATCCACCTGCATGTTTGTAGTTACTATGAGCTTTCCATCCACTTTATTTTGTCAGTGTGAATGGGTGGTTAAACTGTTCTTTCTTCCTTCCTTCCTTTCTCTTTCCTCCTTCCTTCCTTCTTTCCTTCCTTGTTTCCTTCCTTCCTTTCTTTCTTCCTCTCTCTCTCTCTCTCTCTCTCTCTCTCTTTTCTCTCTCTCTTTCTCTCTCCCTCCCTCCCTCCTTCCCTTTCTTTCTTTCTTTCTTTCTTTCTTTCTTTCTCTCTTTCTTTCTTCCTTTCTATTTCTCTGAGCAATATTCTTCCGCTCAGTGGAAGGGCAGCAACATTACCAGTGGAGATGACCATTTCGATAACCTGGCCATCGATGATGCTTTTCATGACACTGGCAGATGCCCTCAGTGACCACATCCTCTCGCTGGATGCCTCTCTTGATGTTAGTGCTTTGGGGGCAGATTGCTGGAGAGTTATTTCCTCGATCACAGCTATTATAGAAGCTTGTTTCATGCTAATGTACTGTGAGGGGTGGAGGCTTCCCCTTGTTTAAGGAAGACCATAGACAAAGCAGGATCTCATCTTCTCCATAGCTGCCATTTGCATGACTGAGTATGTGAGATCTGCTATAGAAGCCTATCTGACAGAACCTGTCCATTCCCTTCTCATGTTTCATCAGTTATGGGTTGAACTCAGGTTTTACACAAGCCAGATCCAGTATATACATGAGGGATCAATATTTGGGTCAGTTCTGTCTTGTTAAGAGTCCACTATGCTTTCTCCTATTTATATTTTCACTGCATTCTTGAGATATGATGGCCTGACCCAAAGGAAGGACTCTGAGGTCCTGAAACAAAAAGAGTTTGAGGCAAGGTCACAAGTAGGTAAAGGAAAAATCTGGAGGTAGGACCTTTCCCCTTGCTCCTTTATAAGGGGTGCCCCCCAAATCCTAGTGAAATTTTGAGCTTTAATAGCTTAAATAACTATTCGCTTTAACATAAAATAATTAGCTTTAGAAGCTTAAAATTTCATCAAGATTTCTTGGGCTTCCTATATGGTGTTACCTGCATAGCTGCTAACTTTGCTTATGCACATGGCCAACCTAGTAGGAAGGATCAGGCTGTGCCAGTCTGGGTCCAACCCTCTGTTCCAACCTTGCCAGGCTACATGCCACTCCCTCTGGCATATGGGCCCCCTGCTCCCCATGATGGCCCAAGTGCCCTCCTCTCAGCTGAAGCCTTACCCCAAGCTGGGCATCCAAACCATCCTGCTAAGTCAGTGGGAAAGAGCCTCCCTTCAATTGCTGAGATCTCAGTGGCCAAAGTTATGACTCCCAGGGTCTGCCCCTCTGGACACATCACTTTCAATCTTTTCACTCTTGCCAGTGGCCACCTTCCCCATGCTCTCTGATTAAGACTGGGTGCTCAGGCAAGGGCAGAAGAGAGAAGAAGGGGTCCCAGGGACCTTATATAGGGCCTTTTTTCTCTCCTCTACTCTTCCCAACCCCCAACCTGACCTCTCCTCCCCAGTCAGTGTCCTGGGTTCTAAAATTACCCCTTCCTTTCTAGCCTGCATCAAAATTCCCAGGGACCCTCAGCAGAGAAGGACTCTAATAATCTCATTCACACTTCTGTATCAATAACTGATAACATTCATGTGTGACCCTTCCCAAGGTGATGTGCCCCTTAACAAGCAAAGGAATGAGGCTCTCCTCCTAGAATGTCAGATGACAGTGAGTATTTTGATCAGGAGGCCCATGCCAGAACCCCCCAGAGCATGCTGTATAGTCAGCAGCTTCATCTCTCTCTGCAGAGGGTTGGACCCACTCCCTTCTGGAGTAGGGGGTTGTGCTTACTTCATCTCCTGCATGTTCTGAAGCAAGGTCTGTTGTCCTTGGAATAGGGCCCTTGCAGCATCCGAATTCTGTAAGAGTCCAAGGGTGGGGTGTTCAGTGAAAAGGTCTGGGGGTGAGGGGGAGACTATTTCCGAAGGGCCACATCCTGGCCAGTCGTAGCCAGCGAAACCCTTGAAGTTCCAAGCTCATCTCTAAGAAGTCTTCCCCAATTAACCTTGTCTGATCCAGTTACTTGAAAGCTTCCTTAACAAATTAAAGTTCAGTGTGATGGAAAGGCCCCTATGTTTGGGGTCAGGAAACCAGTTTGAGTCTTAACTGTGATACTTGTTAGGTGTGTGACCACAAGCAAACCAGTTTCCTCATCTGTGAAATGGGAATAATCATTCTCATTTTATAGGATTGTTGAGAGGCTCAAATGAGAACATATGTAAGGGGTATAAGGAAGGCAGGTTGCACTTCCCCTCTCATTCCAGGGGTTCCTTGAGAATGGGGACTGTGGCTTCTCATTTCTCTGCCTCTCTACATAGTTGTTACCCTAGGGCCCTTGCTGGTAGGAGACTGGTCAGTCCATTATTTGAACAGCTCAGTTCCCAAAATAACAGCCATCTTCTCCTCCATCTAGAATACATGACTATACGGGCCTGACTCTTGTCTTAATTCAGACATCTTGGAATCTCCAGGCCAATGGTCCAACCTATCACACCCAAGGAGGGGACTCTGAATTTGCCATCAATGAGTTCTTCTAAGGTTCCTTCCTTGCTGTGTGACCTCGAATACCAGACTGCCCCTCTCTGTGCCTTAGTAGTAGGGGGCCTGGAGATCAGACCTTCAGCAGACAATGACCCCCATCCCAGGATTGCCCATAGGATCCTCCAACTAACTCCCCTTCCCCCACCAGGAGAAAGACTTTTACAGTCTCTTTCCACTCCTGTCCCACCCAAACCTTGCCTCTCCCTCTTGATCTCTTTCTTCTGCCAATCACCCCAGGCATAAGCAGCTTTAGCTCAAGGGATTATGAAGCTTAAAGTCATCTGCCATCAGAGTTGAGCAAAACTCACAATCCCTAGCTCTACTCTTGAAGATCAAACCCAGCTGGGCACACCTGAGCATAGCCTGCCTGTCCATTCCTCTTCCCAGGCTTGGTATTCTGGTCTTGACAGCCAAGGATTTGCTGTGGGCTTGACACTGGCAGATGAAAGAAACTGGGCCTGGCAGGATTTCTGGGCATCTGGGCATTAATCAGGTGATATGCCAATCACATGCAAAGTGGCATGTGAATTAACCCCAATTCTAGGCCCATCATTAGACGGTAAGCCTGAGCCCAAGTAATGGGTATTTTTAGTCCCTCATAAGCACCGGTGGCCTCTCCCAGCCCTGGCTAAATCCATTCACAAATGCATTTATTTTCATGGCTCTGCAAGAATCTATCTCTTCCTGCTTTTAATAGCTCGCATTTATACTGCACTTTCAGGTTCACAAAGCACTCTTCATATTTCTTATTTGAGCTTCACAACAACCCTGGGAAGGAGGTGCTGTTCTCATCCCTATTTTACAGTTGAGAACACTGAGACAAACAGAGGCTTGCCCAGTGTCACACAGCCAGTAAGTGTCTGAGCCTGGATTTGTCTTCAGGTCTTCCCGATTCCTGGCCCTCAAACTTTGAGCACTACCGGCACCACCTAGCAGCTCTTCTCATTGGTAGTCTTACCCTCCTCCTGTTCAGCAAGGGTAGTGAATGGGAAGATTACTGAATGTAGAGTCCAGAGAAGTGGATTCTAGGACAAGGTCTGTGTGACTTGGGGGATGCTGCTTGACCTCTCCAAGTCTCTAGGAACCATCATATGAATTAGAAGTAGAGGGGCAGCTAGGTGGCACAGTGAGTAGAATGCTGGCCCTGAAGTCAGAAGGACCTGAGTTCAGATCCGGCCTCAGACAACGAACACACAAACAAAAACCTAGCCGTGTGACCTTGGGCAAATTACTTAACCCCAATAGCCCTCCAAAAAGCAAAAAAAAAAAAAAGAAGAAGTGGAGGCCATTTCCTTCAGCCCCCCTCATTTTCCAGATGACGAAACCAAAATCCAGAGAGATTTAATGATTTGCCCAAAATCACATTAGTATCAATAGCAGAGTAGGAATTTGAACCCAAGCCTTCTTCTGACTCTGATCCAGTGCTCCCCCACTGCATCACATCATCTCATCAATAAAATAAGGTAGCAATTTGTACATGACCCAACTCACAAGATTGGCAAGAGGAAAGGAAGCATTTTGTAAATTGTAAAATGAGCTATAAATGTGAAGTATTAGTCATTTCTCCATTCCCTAGAGCACTACTATCATTAACACCAGCATCATTATTGTTACAGAGTCCTATAAATTAATCTTTTCCTTTCCATTCTCTTTTGTCTCCAATGACTCTTTACTACTCTACTCACCCTCAAATCTGCTCTGTGTAGTCACAGGAATACAGTAGTGGGATATACCTGTCTGTTTCTCCCCCTCTCAGATCTTCTTAGAGGTCGCCCCCTGGCTACAAAGAGGGATAAAGACTCTCTTGGTTCCTCCCCTCATTCCTCCCATAGGGAAATTGGGGTGCCTGCTAGAGGCAGTCACTCACCCAGCCTCTTGCCTGGGCACCATCAGCCTCTTGCTTCTTCTTGTCCAGGTGCCCCAAGGACTGCATTTGACTCCTCCACTGTCCCACAGTCTGAGTCATCTTCCCTGAGAGGTCCTGTAGCTGCTCCAGGACCTGGCTGTGTCTCTTAAGGGTCAGTTCCAGGTCAAGGTACCCTTCCCCTAGGTGGGGAGTGAGTTGAGAACTCAGATAGGGACTTCTAGGAGTGTGGGGGAGGGAAATCATGTGGCCTGAGTCCCTGGCTGCTTAGACTTCTGAGGATGGACAGATTTGTCCATAGTCCCAAGTCAAAGGAAGTGGATTTCCCAGGTCTCCCACTGGAGTTCATGGCTGCTTCTCCCAGGCAATGCTCCCAGTCCCTTTCCCCCTTGATCCCTTCTCTGGGTCATGGTCAAGTGGATGGGCTTGTCTTAGCTCAGGTTAATGAGGCTGGGAGCAGATACATAAACAGGGCACAGTGAGATAAAGGAGGATAGGAGAAAAGAGAATTGGACGTTTCTAAACTGGAACAAATAGAGGCATGGAAATGGTAGGATCACAGATCTAGAGCTTAGATCTTAGGAATCTACTAGTTCACCTGCCTCATTTGACAGTTGAAGAAACTGAAGCTTATAGAGGTAGGTGACTTGCCCAAGGTCCCATAAGTAGTAAGTGGCAGAGCTGGGATTTTAACCCAAGGCCTCTGGCTCCAAATCCAGCAATCTCTCCATCACACTACCATGTTTTCTCTGGTCTGGGGGCAGAGGGGTGACATGACTCCTACCCCAGGAGGGGGTGGCCAAGTCTGGCTTTGGAGAAGTTTCCTTCTGGAGTTTCAGCTCCTTCTGCAAATCCTGCAGCCGATGCTTGAGCCTGTGTTGTTCAGCTTCAAGAATGACATAGGGGAGAGCCTGGGGAGAGAATTGGGTGGGGGTAGGATGGAGAGGCAGGACAGAGCCCATTGAGAACAGGCTGGTGTCACTGGGGGAATGATGCATTAGCAGCAGCCTTGGCCATGAGGTCCCCAACCACGCTGGAAGGGACAAGGAGAAAGGAGAATAAACAGGAGGAACTCTCCGGGCGGGGTGGGGTGGGGCAGGGGTGGGGGGGCATGCCAGGCCCAGAGGAGCCTAGGAGGCTGCCTGAAGGGCAGTCCTTTCCCAGGAGTGGGAGGAGAACTGAGCACAGGAACACTCATATCTTGTGCCAAGTCTCCCTGAGTTCAGACTAGACTGCTGGTAAGGCTACCCCCTACATGAATCATTCCCATCAGCCTAGTTTCTCTACTCAGCATTAAAGTGTATTCCCCTAGTTCAGCTGGCAGGCATTTCCTCTATCATGGGACATCAGAACCTTCAGGTCAAGCTAGCTGGGGACCAGGGGCCAAAAGTAGAAACTAACTGCTCAGACTGGGCTAAGTTTTAAAAAACCTCATTTCCCCCTACCCCTCCAACAACAAGGAGGGGACCCGATTCATACTTTACCTCTGGAGCAGGCTTGCTCAGGCTGAAGGTCAAGAAAGACAAGATATCATGGTCATCTAGAAATAGGGGGGATACTGAAGGTCAGAAACTAAGACCCCCACTTCCACTGGATCTCCTCATAGTTTCACCATAGGTGGTATTGTATACCCCAATCTCTAAGTTCCTCCCTCTTGGCAGAAGGCTTTGCCTCATACTCTGCAAAGAAAACTGTCACCTGTTATGAGCTCTCTCTTCTCCCCAGTTCAACATCTTAGATCCCTTCAATATCATACACTTCCCATTCTCTCCTCCTTGTTCCCAGGAAGTATCTGAGTCATTCATGGTTGAACTCACTCTCATCAGCCACCTTGCCCCTATTCAGGTCTTTCCCCATTAAAATGTGAGCTCCTTGAGGGCAGTGATTGGTCTTGTGTTTGTATCCCCAGCACTTGGTGCAGCGGCTAGTATGTAGTAAACATTTAATAAATGCTATCTGTCATGAGTCAGCCCTTCTCAAAACGGTCACCCCCTTGCTCCTTGCTCCTAGTCCCTCCTGGATCTTCCAGGAGCTTGTCGATTTGATCAGTCACCTCTTCCTAATTTTCAGTCTCTCTTTATCCACTGACTCCTTTCCAATTTTCCTACAAACATCCCCAGATCTCTCCCATCCTTCAAAATCCTTCATCCCTCAAGCTATCATTCTCTAGCTCTCCTCCCTTTTATAGCCTAACTACTAGAAAAAAAAAACTGTCTCCATTCATTGTTTCCACTTCCTCTCTCACTTGCTTCTCAGCCCCTTTCAGTCTGGCTTCCAAGGTGAGATTGCCAAAATTTTACCAATGACCTCTTGGTATTTTCTCAGTCCTTACCCTTCTTGACTTCTCTGCCATATCTGACACCTGCTCCTTCCACCTTAATATTCTTTTCTCCCTGACATGACTCTGCCTTGGTTCTCTTGCTACCTGTCTGACTAGCCCTTCACAGTTTCTTTTATTGAATCATTCATGCCCCTATGCATGGGTATGTCCCAAGACTCCATCCTGGGCCCTTTTTGCTCTTCTTTCTATACTCTCTCCTCAGCCCCTTTGAGTTCAATTATGTTATGTAGATAACTCCCAAACTAGGATCGAACCTTTATTTCTACCCCGAGCTCCAATCTTGTATCGACGACTGCTTCCTGAGTAGCTCCAGCCTGTTTCTCAAGGCATTTCAAACTCAACATCTCCAAAATGGACCTCATTATCTTTCTCCCTAAATTCACCGGCTTCCTAACTTTCCCACTTTTATGGTGGACAAAACCATTCTTCTAATCAATCGGTTTAACTCTTCCCTCTCCCTTACCACCTATAACAAATGAGTTCCCAAGTCTTACCCATTGTCTCTCCTTATTCTCACATCAGTTCCCTTCTCTCTTAACAGAGCCACCACCCTACTTTTGCCCTTCACCACCTCTCCCTTGGATTACAGCCAGAGTCTTCTAATTGGTTTCCCTGCCTTTAAACTCTTCTCTTTCCAATCCACACTCTGCTTGGCTGTTGAAGGGATATTCTTAAAGAACAAGTCTGACCCTGTTACTCCTCTGTTCAAAGCTTCAGTGGCTCCCAGGATCAAATGCACACTCCTTTCTTTGGTGTTAAAGACCATCACAATGGGACACCAGCCTGCCTCTCCAGGCTTATGCACATCACTCCACATTCCAGCCCAACTGGCCTATTTCCTCTTCTCTATTCCATCCCCCAACTTTGTGCCTTTGCCTAGACTGTCCCGAAGGCTGAAGTGTTCTCTGGGCTCCCTTCCCTCTTGGCATTCCATTCAAGTATTCCTAACTCCATTCAAGAATCGGTTCATGTTCAACTTTCTGCACAAGGTCTTAACTGACCTTCTTTAGTTATTAGCACACTGCTCTCTGCTCTGCCCATTACATTATATTTCCTTTGTATATAACTCTTATTTCCTTATCTGTGTCTATATTCAATCTCCCAGGAGAAAGTTTCTTGAGGGTAAGAACTATTTTTCTTTTCAGCTGGGCCTAGCACTGGAAAATTATGTTTTGACTTGTTCTGAGATGTCATCAGTGAAGGGAATGCCCTGGGAGGAATTCCTTTTACCTGAGCAGATAGGCTCCTGGTTTGGAATTTGCAGTCTTTGAGAGTTGAATGAGACACTGAGAAGTTATGTTACTTATCCAGTGTCACTCAGCCAGTGTAAGTCAGAGTCAGGACCTGAACTCAGGTCTTTCTAACTCTGAGGCTAGCCTTTTATCCACTATGCCTTGCTGCCTCTCACCTGGCATACAACAGACACTTAATAAATGCTTGTTAAATTGAATTAAACTGAATTCTCAAATCAGGAGCATCTGGAGGACTTTAGAATCTATTGGGAATCCACTTTCCATTTGTACCCAGTGCTGGACCTGTTCTATGAAAATGCTAGGTATCTTATCTATATAGTTGTAAGAGCTGTAACTAACATAGAGTGAATGGGGCTGTGGTCAAGGGTAGCAATATGGGGAGGGGGTGAAGAAAGCATCACAAATCCTTCCTGGGAGGGCTCACTTCCACACTTTTCCCTCAAGTGCCTTGCCTCATGGTCCTCTGGAATATTGGAGGATATTATCCCCACTAATAGTAGGGGACTCTTTGGGGACCAGCTGTCTCCTGTCCTTGCCACTGCATCTTCGATGGAACGATTCTCTGCTCTGCCACCCCTACCACCACCCATTGGACTGTTGTCTTGGCTCAGTTACTTAAAAAAAAATTTCTTTTTTCAGGGAGGAACATAGGGCAATTGGGATTAAGTGACTTGCCTAAGGTCACACAGCTAGTTTAGTATTAAGTGTCTGAGGCTGGATTTGAACTCAGGTCCTCCTGACTCCAGGGCCGGTGCTCTATGCACTGCACCACCCTTGGCTCAGTTTTGTCTAGCATGGCTCTGGTGGTTGCATTTATCAAGGAATCTCAACAGATCAGAGTATCTATATAAGCAACTGCTTTTTGGAGCATAGCCTTGAAGGCTCCATTTTTCTCCATTGAGTCAAATGATTTTCTTTTTGTAATTAAAAAAATAGTCAGAACAGTGGACTCTTGGCTTTTCTGTGCCTCTCAGTCACTTGGGAATTTGAGTAGTACATTTCCAGAACCCAACAGCTCCCCAGTGTAAACAAAATCTCTCTTTCGTTTTAACCCAAATGTTCTTCTGGCAATGCTGTAGGGTTGTGAGTCTTGGGCTACTACAGCCTCTGAAGAATGTAATTGCTGGGTTCTGTCCTCCCAGAGAGTGTCAGCGCCTTGCAACAAGGCATGATGTCCTTCTTTTTTTCTTCACATTCCCAGCCCCTAAACCAGTGACTGGTGTATAGTAGGCACTTAAAACTTGTTGATCAATTGATTGACTGGTTGACTCTGAGAATAAGGAGACATACAAGGTAGGCATAGATAGCCTTTGACATAATTTAAAAGATGATTTACATGTAAGACATGTTATAAGGGATGTCATATAAGACACTCGTAATCACCAAAGGCGAGCCAGTCACATAATCGAAGGGAGGGATAACAGACTGACAGCTAAGGTGTTGCAATGTTATCCATGAAAATGTAAAAAGGACCTAAATGAAGGCTATCAGCATATTGGGAAGCCCTTCTGTGAAGGATACATTGGAGAACCTGCATAAGAATCACAAAGGATGAAAAGGCAAGAATGGTTTGAGAGTCAAATGGAGAGAGGGAGAAGCCATGTGGGGCAGTGGAAAGAATCTTGTTTATGGAGTCTGAGGACCTGAGTTCAAATTCTAGCCCTGACACTTCCTGACTAGGTCTCAGTTTACTCACCCATCAAATGAGAGGATGGGATTAGCTGCTCTTTCAGTGATAAATCAAAGAATGCCCACATCAATGAAGTTGATATAAGAGTGGACAGAACACGCAGGCCAACAGGCCAGACATCTCAATCGACTGGAGCCTGTAAGGTTTGGAGGACTCATTCATGCATCCGTCTTGCTGAGATAACTGGGGCTCTGGCCAGGCTGATGTGGAAACTGATGATGATTCAAGCATAGCTCATCCTTGTATTTGCCATGGGACTGGGTCCAGGCATGCTTGGTTAGAGGCAGCAGGGAAAAACACTGGCCTTGGGTTCAAGAATCAGAAGACTCCTTAGAAGCCAACTAGTCCAACTACCTCATTTGACAGAGGGAGAAACTAAGGCCCAGAGATATGAAAGAACTTGCTTGTGATCATTGCACAGCTATGAGTAGCAGAGTGAGATATAAATCTGGGACCTCTTCTTTTAAATCCAGTGCCCCTTCCATTGAACCACAAGGCCTAGTTTTGAATCCTGGTTCTAACACTTGACTATGTGACCCTGTCTAAACTGATGACCTTCTCAGGGTCTTACTCTTCACATCTTAGTATTGGTTCACACACACAGTAGGTGCTTAAAATGCTAATTAACTCCCTAATTAATATCATCTGTACTGCCTACCTCACAGGGTGATTAGGAAGAAATATAAATATATATTATATATAAAAATATATATTAAAAATATAAAGATTGTAAAAAGGTGAGTTGTTAGAAGTAAAACTCCTTATTAAAATTCTGTTCTACATATAAAGTGGCTAGTGTGTATTGCATTACATTAGGGGCTGGAGATACAGAGATGGAAATAGGACAATCCCTTTCCTCAAGGAGCTTCCAATTGGGAGGATAGAGCATCTTCACACACAGGTAAAGCCAAGGTAGTTGGAGTAGGGAGTGAGAGGAGGGGATGTGGAAAGGCTTCATGGATGAAGTTATACTGGAAATGAACTAGGAAGGAAGCCAAGTCTTCTAAGAGGTAGAAGTGAGGATAGAGTGCACTCCAGGCATGGGACACAGCCCCTGAGAAGGAGATGGAATGCCACATTCAGGGAATAGCTAGGGAGCCAGCTTGGCTGGAACTTGGCGTGTGCGAAGGGGAGTAACAGGAAGTGTCTGGACACTAGATTGCAGAGAGCTTTATTTTACCCCAGTAGCAATGGGAAATCACTGAGGATTTCTGAGCAGGGGAGTGACCCTTAGGAAGATGATTTTGGCAGGATGTGGGGGCAGAAGAGCTTTAGGATGAACAAGAGTTTGTTAATGAATCCAAAGGGCACAATATAAGGGGAGAACAGAGGGAGTGGGGAAGGGCTGAGCTGGGTAGGAATGATAAAGTGGGAAGTGTTGGCAACATAAGGAGGTTTTCCCCTTGGCAGATGGTGTCTCTGAATTATAGGGATTAGGGCAGGAAGAGGTAGGAGTTTGCTAGCCACAGGGCAGGGAAATACCAGTTGATTGGGGCCCTCCCCACCGCCCCCCCCCCCACTCCAGGGTCCTGTGATGAGAGGATGTAGCCTAAGTTTGGTCTTTATCCAAACAGCAGCCAGCTCCCTATCTGCCACCAGCTGGGGATAGAGATCAGAGCCCACCTGTCTGGGCTGGTAAGTACCCAGTGATCAGCTCACTAGGGCTCTGACTGAACTCTCATGTGACCCATCCCCAGATGGTACACCCAGAAGGCATGCAGAGCCAGCTTTTGGCTTCTGATTGGGACTGGTGTCCAAGGGCCTGAGTCCCATGTGGTGTCCTGGTGTTGACTTCCCAGTAGTGATGGAGGGCTGCCTCACTCACTGTTTTCTAGTAGAATTTGAAGAAGTAGGATGGAGTGAATACTGCTTCCACTAAGGAGCCTTCCAAATGCAGTCTCTGAGAGGGTCTGAAGTTTGAGCCTCACCAGCCTGATCCAGGGATGGAGAAGGCAGGGATAGGTGTGAACCCCTACCTCTGAGGTGGATAGAATATCAAACCTGAAGTCAGGAAGACCTGACCCTGAATCCTGCCTCACATACCTACTTAGTTGTGTGACTGTGAACAAATCACTTAACCTCTTTTTGCCTCAGTTTCCTCATCTGTAAAACAGGGCTAATAATAGTACCTACCTCCCAGGGTTGTTAGAATTAAATGCAATAATGAATGTAAAATACTGTGTATGAGTTATGGTGGTGATGATGATGATGATAGGTAGACCTCCCTGTGACTGCATACAGCAGTCTCCACACAGCTGGGCACAGCTGGAGAGAGAGAGTATTGTTTGCTGTTCTCTCAAACTGTAATAATGGTGGACACTGGAGAGAGTAGGCTCCACCTTCACATATAGCAACTATGGGTGACCTATCTGAGTGGTGGAGACCTAGGGTGCTGTTGATTTCTAACATAGTTCAGTGAGATGGGGCCCAGGAGGCCCATCCTTCACATGTAAACAACAGAGTTCAGAAAGAAAGGGATGCTCCAGTCTCTGAGAATTGACAGTTTATAAGATCAGTGATGGCTTGCTAAAGGATTGATTTCTTGATGGACCCCATAGGTGTAACTAGGAATTTTAGCACTCAGGGCAAGAGATATGAAGCCCATCCTCAGATAAGGGAAGGGGGAAAGGGAACAACTCCCTATGGAACATCAGTACAAGGCTTCTTTGGAAAGGAACACACTCCAGTGGGCCATCTTGTAGCTTCCTACTTTGTTCTCAATGACTTGGTGCTCAGCTCTATTGTTTCTTAAGGACTGAACCTTCTAAATTTGGTGCCCTAGGGAAAAGCTCCATTTGCCCCCACCCAGTTTACAGTTCTGGTCCAACAGAAACAGAAGGCACCAGTATTATTACTGTCTTCCAATTTCCTACTCCAAACCCCCATTTGGGGATGCTAGTCCTCTTAGTCACACATCACTGATAGCATTAAAATATCCTAGTCTTTTCCACGTGAACCCTTTATTTGAGTCTTCTCGTCATATCTCCTTCACTTATAATTACACAGGCATTTGTTTTTAATTTCATAGAAATATAGCATTAGAGCTAGAAGGATCATAATAAACCATTTATCCCAATTCCCTTATTTTACAGATGAGAAAACTGAGGTACAGAAGGAAGTGCCCCTCTAGCTGCTCCTGTGTATGGATGACATTGCATATATCACATCAAGTCCTGGAACATTATTGGATCTCTCCAATGAGATGCATGATCACTCAGAAGAGAACAGTCTAACAATCCATACAAGAAAGACCAAGAGGATGAAGAATCCCTAATGCCCCAATTATGACAGGAAGTTGGGTGAGCAGCCCACTGAGTTAATCCATCAATACATCTCAGATAGCCAGGAACTGAACAGAAGGAAGAGAAAAATGTGCATATTCTTGAGGAAAGCAGGCAGGAATTTCATGCTACACTACTCAAAACCCCAGGTTTTCAAATTTTTACCCAATCATGTTATGTTTCTGTTGCTTCATGTATAGTAAGTGCCTTATATGGCCCACTACATCGCAGCAGGCTCCAGCTATGCTTATCTTTGCATTCTGGCCATCTTCTTGCTTACCAGTTTCCCCTGCCCATGATCCCTACCTTCTCTTTCTAGTTCTTTTACCATAATCAATTCAATGCTGTGATTGCTATTCCAAGCTTCTTTATGGCTCCACTCACCATCTCTGTAATTTTCTAAACCATCCCACTCATCCATTTGAGGTGTCTTGCCATATTAGAATGTAAACACATTGTAGGCAGGTTCTTTCTTTACATTTGTTTTTATATTCTCAGTACTTAGCACAAGAGCTTGGCACATAGTAAATATCAATAAATGGTTTTTCATTCGTTCTTGAACCAGCATAATGGCTGAAGACTCAAAATGATCATGGGTGATTCTAAGGGCAATGGGGAGGCATATGGTGGGTGTGAATAGGCTACAGTATGTTACCAGGGCTGACCTGGCATAAGAAATGGCCCAAGATCCCACATCAAGGATGTGTAGTACTGGAAGCAAAGGTGGAGTGGTCATGTAATAAAGATAAAGTGATGGGGGGGGGGTAAGTGTAGAGGAGGTGTAAACTGAATTATCATTAAAGTCCTTCCAGTTCTAACCTTCTGAGAGTTCACTCTTCCTGTAAAGACTTTCTTCCAAGAAATTTTGCTGAAATTCATATATTGTATCTACAATGTCCTAATTGTTAAAAGAAAAAAAAAGGAAATGAAGATAGTCTGGCATAACCCACTTATCCATGCTGATTGTTGGAGTAGACCATGCCTGATTTGGAATCAAGGACCTGGGTTAGAATAATGGCTTTACCAGGTCTAGCTGCATGATCTTGTTCAAATCACTTTCCCTCTCTAAGCCTATGTTTTTCACTTGTGAAGGATAGGACTGGGGTGAGGTGACCCATAAATGTTTTCCAGCTATAAGTCCTATGATCTCCATTTTAACCAAGTATCCACAAGCCAACTGATTAAAAATCTACTTTTAGAATTTTGCCAATTATTAATTACAAACTCACTTTCCTAAATTTGTAGAATCTACTTTCCCTTGACCCTTTCTAAAATGGGATCAATAAAAGATATCTTGTAGTAATATTTCTCCAATTTTCCATGATTCTTTGGAGAAGGCAGACTGCAGGTCAATGATCCCATCTACAAGTTCTTTCGGTATTCTAGAATGTCATTTATCCAAGACAGGATACTTGAACTTAGAGCACTTGAACTCCACACCTACTTTGGACTCCAACTTCTTAACCATGTCTGATCTAATCTTTCCAGTAGGACATTCTTCTTGATGGAGACATTTTAGGAGTTGAGTAGTTCTGCCTTCTCTCTATTGTTTGTTAACATTATATCAGCTAGCTCTAAGAACTTGGCCTGTTCTTTCCATGTTCTTTGCATCGCTTCATATACAAATTTTAAAAATCCTTTTTTTGTTGTCCTTAACGCTATCCACAAATTTTAGCTCATGCTGGACTTGACCCTTTCCAACATTATTTTTATAAGTAGGTGTCATTCTTTTGTATTGTTCTTCAGTTATATACCAGTTTCCATTTTGTCTGCATCCCTTTAAAAATTTTAGCTCATCT